>VWZS01007042.1:317169-444116 GCA_013397075.1 Rhabdornis inornatus
AGGAAGGAAGGAAGGAAGGAAGGAAGGAAGGAAGGAAGGAAGGAAGGAAGGAAGGAAAACCTTGCTATGAAGAGCAATGAGTAAAATATTTTACACTCTATTTTTATCAGTACATAAAGACAAAAATTAAAAATAAAATAAAAATNTAGTTATGAATTTGGTGAATGATGTGTCACACTGATTGCTGTAGTGTGCTAATGTTTGCTCCATTTGATATCCCAGATATTAAAAGCAGCACTTAAATGTGTCCTTGCCTCGGCTTACAGAAAGCTAAGTAGAGGCTTTTTTCAAAAAATTTTTAAAGGTTTACTACATTTTTGGAGGTTGTATTTGTTAGTCTATTATGTGTTTTTATGTATTCTGTTCCTTTTCAAGCATGTTTTGAAAAAGTTACTTGTGTACAAGCTGTGAAATGACAGATATTTAATAGAATTCAAATAAGACATTACCCTCTGTGTTTCAAATGCTGCTTTGGAAGAGGCACATAAAATACTTCCAGAAACAAACAATTTTTTTTATGTAACTTAATTTTGTAAAATTAAAGTTCACAATATTCTGAAAACATATTTTTCCTGAGAGAGAAACATTTCACCACTGCTCTTAGAGTAGAAATTCACAGTGACAAAGGCAGCCAGTATATTTTGTTTGTTTAAAACTATACATTCTGGGGGAGGACGGAAAAGCACAAAACACATTTTAAGTGCCTTGAAGTGTCTGCTGTACACAAGAGACTCAGAAACCAAAATGCATCTCTGAAGACTCATCAGAGTCTTTTTTCTTTGATAGTTCTTATCCAGAGTAGATCTTATAACCATGTACATCTACCCTTTTTTGAGTATTAAAGTAATTAGAAAACAAAGACATAAGGTTGCATATTCAGAACTGTTTGGACTGTATGATTTTAGATGTAAATATTTCAGATGTCCATTCTTAGATCCTCTTGTTCTTAGAGGAATCATTTTCCAGAAAATAAATGATCTTAATATGATCTGTAACTGAGCACACCGAAATGAAAGTACCCAAGACATGAAAATGGAAGGGTTAAACTTCAAAACACTGTTCATGTTCTCAATTTCCAATTCCATCTTTCTCTCTGTGCTCCCACCTTATTTATCATTTGGTGAAATTCCTTTGGTGATGTCATGCTCAGGGAACAAGTCTCACTTATAAAAGGATTTTCTTTATTTTTCATAATTTAGCTGAACCAACACAAAACTGAATACTGTAAAGCAACAAAAATGATGTAACATCTTTCATTTTTTCTGTGTTTACTAAATAAGGCTACGAAGCTCCTTTTAAAATAAATCAAAACAGAGAGTTGGTAGAGTGAGGGGTCTGGCTCTTGAGGTCTACATGTACAGTAAATGTATTTACCATCATTTATTGCATGACATTTTAAACCTGACATTGGTCATTTATAGTGCAGTCAGTCCATAACACTTTACAAGTGGCTGGGCTTTAATTGCTACTTTGATACTGGTCAAAATCCTATGATTAAATAAGAATTTTGTATATATTTATTTTACTTGAAGACAAAATGATCCATAGTTTATGTTTTCCTGCAACCTCTGCATTATATAAGCCTCAGTGTTTGAGTAGGCTTTAAAAAAAAATTCTTTAATCAACTTTTAATTTTTGTACCTTTCATCTATGGTCACTTGAATAATCTCTATATACTTTTCTTTAGTAGAATAGAACTAGCATAACACTAAAAGTTAATTGGAGTATTAGGTAGTATACTTGAAACCATAATACATTTGCCAGGAAGAAATTAAGCTCCCTTGTTGATTGTATCATACCAATATGTACCAAACTTATATGCCAAAAGGTACAGTAAAAGGAACAAGGTTTTGTTTCTGTTTTATCATAATTTCTCCCTTGTCTATGCTGTCTTTTCTAAATTTTCACTAACCAATAATGCTGAAAAAGTGGGCTTTTTAACAATGAGGTAAAACACTGAAAATGGGATCAAGGAACAGGCTTCAAACTGACCCTTACATAAAAGTAGGGAAGAGAAGGAAGGAAGGAAGAGAAGGAAGGAAGGAAGGAAGGAAGGAAGGAAGGAAGGAAGGAAGGAAGGAAGGAAGGAAAACCTTGCTATGAAGAGCAATGAGTAAAATATTTTACACTCTATTTTTATCAGTACATAAAGACAAAAATTAAAAATAAAATAAAAATAAAAAATGCCTTCCAACTGTGCAATGGTTGAATGCATTTATGTAATATTAACAACATTATTCTTTTCTTTTTCTACACAGTCCTCTCTGGTCATGCTTTACATCCAGAATGTCCCAATGGAAGAAAGCAAACGACACTGGTCACTTCAGAGACAACTGAAGTAATAAAACACAACTTAACTCTGAACCACTTTTCATGACTGTCAGAGTTATCACGTTAATTGTTAAATAGGATTTTCTACAAATATACAACATATAAAAACTGTTAAATATATAACTTTAGGCTTTTCAAAATACATTTAATGATCTCTTTCAAACAAGTGTTACTTTTGTTTTCTCTTTAATTTGCTTTCTGGTGCTAAATGGTGTATCAGATGAGACATAGGCCACAGATGACCAAACATGCTCTTTGCAAATACTGTATTATCCAACTTTAACTATCAAAAATGGAACTGTAGAAGAGGCATGTTTAACTGGTTAAAACGGAAAATGATTTTAGTACGAGAAAGTCAATCTAAGTACAGAGGAATAAAGGTGCCGTGTAGACAGTTTCTGTTTTCTTTTTGTCCATGTTTTTCAAACATAGGTCATTTTCTCTCAGTGGTCCTTTACATTCTCTTGAACATGGCATTTCAAGAGCAGGTCTCTGAGTTAGTTTTTACTTCAGCTTTCCATAAAGACTTCTGCTGGACAACATTTCAGCTTTGTGAAAGCTGGAATAATGTCTTTGTGGAGACCTCCTTCAATTTAATGACATAACTCTCTTAAGAGTAAGATTGTGTCCACTTTAAAATAGATTTTGCTCTTTGGTCTATTGTAAATACTGAAAGTATAAGAAAATAAAAGCAATTCAGACAGTTTAGGGCACAAGAAGAGTTTCTCTTTTGCACCTCAGTGTCCTCCCATAGGCAAAACAGTCTTCTCTAAGGCTGATTGGGATGATACTCTTCATTGTAGCAGACTCTTCGGATTGAAACATGTAGGTAACAGCAAGTCCAGCAGTGGTGTGTAACGCAGATGAAACGTTAACCATGAACTTTTTTGTATTGCTAATGCCCAAGCATATATCTTTTTCTATATTCCTTAGTCCGGTGATCCTTAGAATGGTAGAACAAACTTTAGCTCATAATGCAGGGGAATTATGCTGTCATTTATGAGATACAGAGAAACAGACAGTTGAGTTGATGACATATAACAGATGATGATCAACAGCAGTGAAACTTGACTAAGTTAAGTAGCTCACAGAGAGCCTAAACCACTCCTACGAGGATTCTGTGTTGCTGCATTTGTCAGGAGACCTGTAAATCAATAAGAACAAACGAGTCAGTCTTTTAATTTACAATTCTGCTTATCTTTGCTGTCAATTATCATAAAATACACTGCACTGAGATTTTTCAAGGAGACAGTTAATGAATTAGAAGATATTTATTTTGCACAGCATTTTCCCTGAGAAAAAAACATATGAAAAAGCCTATATTGTATTATAAAAATATTATGCTTTAATAATTATTTCTAATAAATTATAAATTACATTAACGTCAATGCTGTCTAATTTCTACTAAGCTTCATGCACATTCTCTCTCATAAAAATCACAGAATGTTCTTCTACACACATTAAAGTTACAAATAACAATGTCAAATATACATGGTGATTAAGATTGCTTTTAATTTTTATGTTTAGGATGTAATGAAAAATGGACTTGAAAGCCATGACCATATATTAAAAATGTAAAGATGTTTGTACTGGAGGCTTTTCTGCAGTTAATTTTCCTAAGAGCACTAGAGTGTGCCTAATTTAATCAATACTGCCCTCTAGCGATGCTATTACAAGTGCAAATTAATGTAAATAATGGCTATTAATAGTCAATTTAATCACATAATTGTTTTAGTTATGCACCAGGAAAAAAAAACCTACAAAACAAAACCAAACAAAACACAAGACAACAAAAATGGGCAAAGTACTGCCCAATGAACCTGTTGCAAAGAAAATTGAATGGAAGCAGTATTTTGAAAGAGAAACAGAACCAAAATTCACACTATTAAAGAAATCAAGAGTACTGGAAGACAGCACAAACACAAATGAGAAAATAATGGCTTATTTATACAAAAAAGAGCCAGCTGCTCATGCTCACCCAAAATATGAGTTTATAAATGGTTTTAAAATTCCACAGATTCTGTATACACCAAAATGTTCTGGGATGTATTAAGCAAGCATGATTGTTATAAAGTGCTGCTTGAATTTTCAAACACTATCTTCTGCTTTGGCATTGTTCTGTCTCCAAGTAGTCAGAACTGTTATTACTGATGGAAATACCATGCAAAACTCCATAAAATACTGAACAGTGAATGTAAAAGAGCAAAACAAATAAGAAAATCCAATTCAATTGGTTTAAGCCATATATTAAATACTGCATTTTTAACCTAATCTTCAGAGCAGTACATGAAAGAAAAATCTGCCTCCAAATCAATTTAGTGACAGCTTGAAACATATGGATCTCTATATATACGCATGTAGAAAGAAAGAAAGAGAGAGAGAGCGGCAGATAGACAGATGAATTATTTCCTTACAAGGCATAAAGTGTATGTCATAGATTTCTGCTTTTGTCCTCTCACCTTTTCCAGGAAAAAACACCCCGGAAATCTTGCAAACAGCCTTTCCTTTTCGGACTAGTGATCAGATCTCCAAACCACATGGCCTCAGACAGGCTGAAGGCAAAAAACCTGGTTGATTATTGTGATATATTCCCCTTCTTAAATATACTTTCAGCAAGAGAAATAATGTTTTGCTTCTATTAATTGCCCTCTTTCCCCTTTAAACTCTTTCTTGACCTTCCTGCTATGCCCCCTATTTTTCTTCCCATTAGAAAAGAACACAACTTTTAAGGTAGTAATACTTTTCAGGTTGTAAGACACAAAGCAAACAATTTATGGTTTATTAGGTCTGAAAGTAAACTGCTATGTGTTAAGGATTAGCTTTACATAGCTCCATCTTTCTTTTATTATGCCAGAATGGCCCACAGCTAAAAGCAACAGCGTAAACTGCTGATGGACTGCATGTTCAGTGTTTTCATAGTGTACTTCTCTACAATATTGGTCCCAGGAAGAAGAGAGAATTCAGGTACAACGACATACATTCAGAGATAACCTGCTGCTTTGTCATTTTATGGGGATAAAAGCTTCCTTCCTCCCTTGCTATCCCTGTCTCCACCTTGAACACCCCTGCTGCATGAATATGGTATTAACACTTTAAAAGAAGACAAGAAGAGGGGAGAAAATTATGCGCTTTAAAAGTGCTGAGGAAGGGCATAGAGCAGGCTTGAAATAAAGTAGTGACAGGAAGAGGAACAGATTCGAGAACAGGAGGTGAATTTACAACTTTGGACAATGACAGGAGAAAATTAAATGAAAGGGGGATAAACACATAGATTAGCCATGGAAGTATAAACATCACCTATTAATGAAGGCATGAAAAAGAAGTAAGATAGGTAATAAGAATAACAGATAAAAAGGGGAGAGAAGATAAGAGAGAGCATGATGAGTCCAGAGAAGAGGAAGAGAATGCACACCTACCCTCCCACCTCCTGTTTTTTCCCTTTCGTTCCTCATTACAGGTAAATTAATCACTCCCCAGAAAAACAGATCAAATAAGAGAAAAGAGGGACTCCTAAAAAGAAATAAAAAGGACTCATTCACTATTTATAGTAACAGTTCAATCCATGGAATAGAATCATAGAATCTGTTAGGTTGAAAAATATTTTTATGCCCATCAAGTCCACCCCAGCACTGCCAAGTCCACCACTAAACCATGTCCATAAGGCAACATATACACATCTTTTAAATAATTCCAGGGATGGTGATTCAATCACTTCCCTCTGTAGCCTCTTCCAAGTCTTGACAACCCTTTTAGTGAAGAAATTTTGACTAATATCCAATATAAACCTCCCCAGTGCAACTTGAGGGCGATATCACTCATTCTGTCACTTGTTACTTGGGAAAACAGACTGACCCCCTTCTGGCTACAACCTCCTTTTGAAGCAATAAGGTCTCTCCTGACCCTCCTTTTCTCCAGGCTAAACAACCTCAGCTCCCTCAGCCACTCCTCAAAAATCTTGTGCTCCAGACCCTTCCCCACTTTGTTGCCCTTCTCTGGACATGCTCCAGTATTTCAGTGTCTTTCTTGCAAGTGAGAGGCCCAAAACTAAACACATGATTTGAGGTATGGCCTCACTAGGGCTGAGTACAGGAGGAAAATCACTACCCAGTCCTGCTGTCTGTACTATTGTGGATACAAGCCAGGATTCTATTGGCTTTTCTGGCTGCCTGGGCACAGCTGTCTCATGTTCAGCTGCTGCTGACCAGCACTCTCAGCTCCTTTTCTGCTGGGTTGTTCTCCATCCACTCTTCCCCAACCCTGTAGCACTGCATGGGGTTGTTGTGACCTGAGTGCAGGACTCACCACTTCACCCTGTAGAACCTCCTATACTTGTCCTCGACCCACCCTGTCCAGAGCCCTCTGCAGAGTCCTTCTACCCTCCAGTAGATAAACACTTCCATCCAACTTGGTGTCATATGTGAACTGACTGAGGGTGCACTTAATGCCCTTATCCAGATCATTGATTAAGATATTAAGCAGAACTGGCCACAATACTGAGCCCTGGGGTACAACATTAGTGACTGTCTGCTAGCCAGATTTAATTCTATTTACCACCACTCTCTAGGCTCAGTTATCCAGTATTTTTTTATCCAGTGAAGGGTGCCCCTACCAAAGCATCCAATTTCCCCAAGAGAGTGCCGTGGAAAACAGTGTCAAAGGCTTTACCAAAGTTCAGGTAGACAAAATCAGCAGCCTTTCCCTCATTTACTGAGTAGGTAGCATTGGCATCAGATGAGGTTGATCAGATCAGCAGGTCAATGCCTTTCATAAACCCATTTTGGCTGGGCCTGATCCCCTGTGCATGGGCCACAGGATGACACTCAAGATGATCTGCTCCATGACCTTCCCTGGCACCAAAGTTAGACTGAAAGATCTGTAATCTACTCTGTGGAAGCCCAAGGTGACAGTTCTGCTGACTTCCTTCTTTACTTCTCTAATAATTGAAAATGTGAATTGAAACACATGAGAAGTACCACTTCTCTAACAGGCAAGTTTAAAGTAAAATGGTTGCTCTTGATGGCTGTTTTGCAGTAATTTTTAGAATATTAATTAGGTCATCAGATTGCAATAATAACTATAAATTAAATAACTACTTATATAAAACTGCTTCAAAGCCTGGGATATTTCCTTTTGCACTGTTTTTGTTCTTTTTTCCCTTCACTTAGAAAATTTGTAGAGGCATCAAATCAGAAAAAGGCTGCATAATTATCACACAGAAGAACATTTTTTCTCTTCATACACAGAACTCATGTCATTTCCAGGTACCAATGCACATGTCTGTATGTCACTGACTTCAGTGAAGCCAGAATTTCTTCCCAGTGCTTCAGACAGCAGGTTCTGCTTCCTTTGGAAGGAGTCAAATATTTGGGCTGTAAGTTTGAGTTTCTTCAAATTTGAGGTACTGAGCAGGCATCTAGTACCAGAGATTAAAATACTATTTTATGTTTTCTGACTGCTTACATGGTGGAGGTTCAAGCCCCTGTGTGTTCCACAGGAATCTGCTCAAGAGGAAAACAATTTTTCCTGCTAGTAATCCAAAACATAAGAAGCAATACAGTTCACATGACCATATACATCTTGTTGTTCTTGGGTGGCTTGAATATGTCCTGAGAGCAATTATAACACAATCCATTTGATTTGTTTTACTCTGGAGGGAGTAGAATAAGGGCCGGTCTAGCCCCAGCTGTGCCCTAATGGCACATAATACATTTTATTTCTTCATTTTTATGGTCAAAACAAAGAAAAAAAAGTTATGTCAGTCACCTTGAGAAGATAAGAATATATGACACTTTGCTGACTTACACAGGCTTTCCACCAAAAGAAACCCCCACAAAATCCTCTCTTTCAGCATAGTATCTAGGATTTAACTGAGTGACAAAAATGTTTGACTTTCTCATCACGACCAGAAAGTTGAGCCAGGCTTACTGCAAGTGGCAAATATTTTCAGTTAGGATTGAGTTTCAAGTATGTCTTGACCTTTTACTTTATATGGAATCCACATAAATACCAACAATTTCATGTCAAGACTGATAAAACTGTAGAAGTTTCATATGTTTTTTACTCTGTGTTTTTAGAATAGAGTTCACCAAAGTTGTTTTTTTTTTTGCTACAGTAGCCAAGTGCTCTTACAAGACTTCCTATTGCAGTCACATTGGCACTCTTTGATGACAATTCTACCTATCATGTTTCCAGAACTGATTTCTGGAAATTTTCTGGATACCTACTGTCCTGGGGTGACGTTGTGGTGCTTGTATCCCCAATCGTGTGTTCGGTTTGTGCTTCGTGTTGTGTTCTGTGCTTTCGGGACTGGCTCTGAGGGTGAGAGTTTGTTTTGTCTTGTTATCGGCCGGCTCACTTCCCCCACGGTCTGTGTTTAGGAAAAGGCTCGCTGGCCTTGCTTGGCTTGCTTTTGCTTGNCAAAGTAATTTGTCATATTAATGATGTTTCAGTGTTGCTTGAAAGCTGAACTACTTGTCTAAATTGTGTGTTTTGCACTTTCAACTACAGTCTTATGCCTCTGTGAGTTAGCATTCTGTACAGCATTCATCAGTGCAAACAGGTTTTTTTTTTGTTTGGGTTCTTTTTACACGAAGAAAATTCACAGGGATGGATTCAGGTTAAACCAGTCTCCAACTCACAAATCTGCTCATAATAGAAACAGTTCCAAACCTTTTACCAGCTGACTGCAAGTCAGATAAACAGCATGTCTTTCCCCTCTGCTTCTGTGGCACTCAGTTCTAGGTCCCTAAACAACTAAGCATATATGATGCAGAAAGAAAGATGTAAAAGCATTAAAATGCCCTAGGAAAACCTTACACTGCTTTGCAAGATACCTCCGCTTTATGGGAATAAAAATGTAAATTTCTGATGATGATTCAAGGAGTAGCAATGACCTGTTTCATTCATGAGAACTCCCATAGTCACTCCTGAAAATTTGTTTTGTTTCCTTCCCTTCCTCTCCTTTTCTCTATGCTGTTCATATTTGCAAACTGAATTACTTAGTCTTCAGAAAAAAAAAGACAAGTTAATCTAACTCTAAAGTATCTCTAGCTATTAGGAATAAGAAAAAGAAACATGAAAGCTACCCTACTTAATGCTGCATTCTGTCTCACTGAGCTAGCCACAGGAAGAACAATTTCAGAGTTCAAACCACAGTACCTGCAGAACTAGGAGTTATAAGATTGAACAAATTTAGTGTCTGTGCTTCTGGGTCAATATTTATAAAAAATAAGTCTAATTTATTAGGTAGTGTATATGCAGGTATATTTTCCTGTGCTGCACTCCAACAAAGTAGCATTCCTGTGTTACACATAGCAGAATCCTATTATCAGCTACCTTCAAAAAGAACATGCCTTTTCTTTTAACACCTGTTGTTTGTTTCTTTTCACTTACACTATTTAAACGTGACACAGAAGGAAGTGTTTATTCCAAATCTGAGACTCTTTGCAAAAGATATTTTTTCTCAATAACTAGTTTAATATCAGTCTGTCTCAAAAAAACCCAAAAGTCTCATTTCCCCTTAAGTAACACTTCTAGTCCTACCTTCTCAACTTCCCCTGACCATCTGCCAGGACTATCATGATGATCATTAATTTCCTTTTCTGTTAAAAGCCTTTTTGTCTCATATTACCTTTTTTTAACTTACAAGATCTTGGAATACACTGAGTCACATCACACACTCTTTTCTTCTTTTGAATTGCCTGTTACTTCATAAGCAATAGCAGTGAACAAGTGGGACTGTTGTTATAATTAGATAATCCTTACAATGAATGAAAGTGTTAGAACCACATGTTGTAACCCAGCTGAAATATATTTGAACCTGGGTCATGTAGGTAACCCTTGTTTAGGAGCTCAGCCTTCAGCATGTATAATAACACAAGCTTTCTTTGTGGCACCAGAGCATATGCTCAGGAAAAGCAATGGAGGTGGCAGAATCACAGACTCATTTGGGTTGGAAAAGGCCTTGAAGGTCATCGGCTCCCATCTTTGATCATCACCTTGTCAACTAGGCTATGGCACTAAGTACCACGTGCAGTTTTTTCTCAAATACCTCCAGGGATGGTGACTACACCATCTCCCTGCACAACCTGTTCCAATGCTTGACAACCCTTCTATGAACAAATTCCTCCTGACCCCAAGCCTGATCCTCACCTGGCGCAACTTGAGGCTGTGTCCTCTCCTGTCACTAGTTGCTTGAGAGAGTGATCCTCACCTTTATACAGCTTTCTTTCAGGTACTTGTAGAGAGCAATAACGTCACCCCTGAGCCTCCTTTTCTCCAGGCTAAACAACCCCCAGCTCCCTCAGCTGGTCCTTACCAGGAGCTCCTTGTGCTCCAGACCCTTCAACAGCTCTGTGCTTGTCTCTGAACTCACTCCAGCACCTCAATGTCTTTCTTGTAGTGAGTGGCCCAGAACTGAACACAGGATTCAGGGTATGGCTCACCAGTGCTGAGTATGGGAGGAAAATCACTGCCCTGGTCTTGCTGGCCACACTATTATTGATCCAGGCCAGGATGACATTGTCCTTTTTCGCCACACGGGCACACTGCTGGCTTATGTTCAGCCAGCTGTGGACTCACACCCCAGGTCAACATTGGTCCAGCAGAGAAAGACAGCAGCAAGAATATCTGTGTTCAAAACATTCAAAGCCCTTCGATACAAAAGTGTTCATGGGAGATTTTTGCTCAAAGTAGCATTTGAAACTGTTGCGGATAGCAAAAGAGCAAGGCGGGTCTCATTTTGTCCCCTGTGAAAGTCTAAAATCAGCTCCTTCAAGCAACATGGATGGAAAGAGGGTGAAGAGAATCACATATCTTATAAGGCAATGCAAAGCAGTTTTTTCATCATCTCATGTGCTGGTTAAAATACTAAATACCCTTAAAATAACTCCAGCTAAAGAACTTGAGCAAGTAACTCAATTTTATCTGTTTTCTTTCTGCTCTTTTAAATTGCTTAGAAGTGTGCACATATATGAAGGTTAACAGCAGATAAAACTAAGGAAGATTTGTAACTGGTGTGGAACTGTAAACTTGAAAAATTACTACTTCTCTGTCACCCTTTTACTCTTCAAATAAAAAGCAACTGCAATATCAGCATGACTGAAAGTGTCTAAGAATAGCCATGGGCTTTTCTCAGGATACTGAAAAAACTACCTGAATTATTTTATATTTATATATTTACTGATATGTATATTTATAACTATTTCTGACACTTTTCTCTAAGATAGGAGACAGGTTCAGATTAAGTCATCAATGTATCTAAGAATTTACTTTTTGTTTAAATGCGATAACTTAATTTTTACTGAATTCTGAATGTTCATACCTATGTACCTATATTCAAAACATATTCTTTATGGACTAACAAATCTTAACAAAGTTATAAGCTTAATTACATTAAATCTTGTGAAAAAAGCGACTTAAATATTTCTGTGTGCTAACAAATCTATTAAATACAATGATCTTGCATAAAATAATACTTTTATCAAAACAATAGAAGAGTGTTTTATTAAGAGGGTGATGTGACTTTTAATTATAAAGTTTAAAAGACAATCTTGTCTATAGTTAAATTTTCTAGTTTACATCATGGAAAAAAAAGAAAAGAAATCCAAAAAAGGGCATCAGCCAGCACCAAAGTCCACAAACAATTAGAAGAATTAATTTTTATTTTCTAATTAAAAGGAGAAGATTGTTCAAGGACATCTGGGAGTACTATGTGATTGACAGGTGGTTGGGCTGAAGTAAGGTTAGTCTCATACTCAGTAATGACTCAAGTGTTTTACTAAGACTGATTGTAAAAATAGTGGAATAATACATCAAAAATGCAACATGCTTTTAGATGTAATATTTAGGATATTTCACCCATTAAAAGAACTAATTCTGAGTTTAAAAGCATGAGCTTTAAACTGGAAGTTCAACTGCTAGTGAAGAAACTGCACAGTCAGTGTTGACCAGTGAGATGCTTTGTCTGCTTTTGTCTCCATTTGAGAAATGTTGTGTTTCACATCATTCCAGAAAGCAATGTAGAACTGTAAATGACTTCTGACAAGCAATCTTTATAAATATTTTGTGTATGGGAAATAAATTTTTGTCTTTGCATTTACTCTGCTTAGTCTTTTTCTAGGACTTGAGGTATAAAGTACTAAATGAACAACTATGGGGGAATCAGAGTAGAAGAGGAATATATATGTCAGGTAAAAAGAGTGCAGGAGGGTTTTTATTCTCTCAGAGACATGTTTGAAAACAAAAGCAGGAAGATACACAACATTTTTCTGTAGAAGTAACACAGACATCCACTGAAAGCAGAAAAGCAAGTGTGGTCTTCAACACAGGTCACGTGTAGGTAGATATGTAAACAGAAGAAACTATTACTGCTCTTAGTCCTTACGTCCTCTGCACAGGAAAAATTCTCTGAAGGTAAAATTTTCTAAAAGAGAATTGTTAGACAGTCCTCTAGTATGTACATGGAAAACAAAATAAACATACAATAGCATAAAATAGTTCAGATTTTTAAACCTTGATCCTATTCACTTTCAGTGCAAACCCAAAAAGTCCTGGACTAACAGATTGTTACATCCTTGTTAACAGGTTTATAAGATTTAGTTCCTGGCTCTAAAGACGATTTCCAAAGATTTCTTTAGAAAAATCTTTTCCTAAAACACCTCACCACAGAGAGAGTGAGGTTCTTCAGGAAAGTGAAATGGATGTTCTTCAGGAAAGTGAAATGGATATTCTTCAAAAAGTCAGCTATCATTTTGTATCAGATTAAAGCTAAGGTTGTCTAGAGATCCTTCAATCCGTCATTCAGCCATAGACATTTAGAAAGGACAGTGGGAAATGTAGTGACTTAACAAAGTGTTTTATTCACAATTTGAGGAGGGAGAATATTTCTTGACAGAGTAAGGGGGAAATTGACAGATGTAGGGGATTGTGCATACAGCAACATATGCTGATTTTCTGTTTAATGACAGTGTATCCATACACCCTACAAATATTCAAATTCTAGTGTTCTTCACTCTAGGAAATGTTTATGTTTGTTTCATGATATATTCTTATAATCCCTGGTAAAATATCCTTTTGCACACCTATGCTCATCCTCCAGCTTTAAGTTGGGCATGATATGGCAAAGAAGTGGGAAGAAAGATGAGATGGAATTTAAGGATCATTATCCCAAAGTAGCCAATTAAAACTATTTGAATCCCCTAGAATAATGCATTTAGGCATAGCAGACACCTAAATGGATTATACTGTGTAGCATTCTGATTAACCATGCAAATATATTCAGACTTGAACAGGTTATGGATGCAGTGTCTCAGAAACAACCAGTGTTTCAATGACTACTGAGGCAGCACGCGCTGTGCAGCATATTGGATCGAAATTCTTTGGCAAGATCACCATCACTCTCTCTACCCTGTTTTTGTGCTATTTTGGCAGGTGGTTCTGTGGTGATCAGAATTCTGCAGTAGTCTGAAAACAAACAACAAAAGAGGAAAAATAAACTGTGGCAAACTTCAAGGAATTTTCTGTAATTTGCAATAAATTTATACAGTCAAATGACAGAACTATATAAAAGCAGCTTCAATAAAACTTTAGGGAAGCAGAAGAATAAGTAAATCTTATCTTCTCTCAAAGATATCAGTCTCACGTGCCTTTCCTAGAAGTACGATGAATCTCCTACATTATAAAACCTTTCTCAACCAGATTTTAGAGATGCCTAATGCAGTGTCTCTTCCATGACAGCCCTTATACTCCCCATTATTACAGTCTCCTTGGGTCAAATTCAGAGGTTATGAAACCTGAATGTAGGTATTATATGTGATGATTGTGATCTCAGTCAGGATCAACAAAATCTAGAGCTCAATTCTACATAAACATAGATGCTTAGTGTCTGTTGGACATGCTTGGGTATATCTCCTTGTCTCCAGATGCTACTTTAAAAGCCCTTGTTGCACTCCTGAATATATCTCGGACTTCTGGAACACATAGGCTGCCCTGGACATATGAGGAAAAGGAACTGAATTCTGCCCTTACTCTCTTTTCACAAGCAGGAAAGTTCCAAGCAGCTCCTGCCTGTGGCTCAGTGGGCCTCCTGTAGTCATGAGTGACCCACTGCACATGAACGAATGAATGAATGCCCAAACCATGTCCTTGTGACTGAGCATTTCGTCTGGATTGAATGATGCAGATGACAGGGAAGAAGAATAAGATACCAGTCATGATCAGTTGCTGTGCTTAAGAAGCAAGTGATCATGGTTCAGTTAGTCAACATCATGAGACAGACCATGAAACATTTCTGTGGGTCCATCCTTAAGAAAGAAATGTCATTACTGTGATCCCACACGATCAGGAGGATGGGATCACAGATAAATGTCTTATTACACTAAACACAAATATTATGAGAGCTGTCAGTTTCTTTCTTAAAAACATTTATCTGACCTTTGTTATCTTCCAAGCTTGTTTTCACTTTATAAGAATAACAAATAGTAATATCAGACCCTAAGACTATTTCAAAAGTGACTGAGATATTTGAGTGATACTTCTTGGTTAAATCAGAGTAAAATGCTTCCAATCATAGGTGTGGAACAGAACTTGTTGGTTCATAAAAAAGTTACTCAGATAAACTGCAATAAACCTAAGAGGGAAATAAGCTTCAGATGAAGACAGAGATCAAGCTATAGTATTGACAGTGTCATTAGTGAATCCATTTAGTGGGTCACACTGTTCCTGTGCTGGTCATCACAGTACCATTTTGGTATTCATCATCTAATGCAACAAACCAACTTCAGGAACCATTGACATGGAACTTACTTTTAATATGATATTTTATGCTCTAAGACTTTAGGCCTTTCATTATGGTAAGATTTTTGCTGCTGAGAATTCACAGATTTCTTTTTCTCATCATAGATTTTCTCAGATTTGAAAAAACATCGAAGAGATCTGAAAGAGTTCAGCTGCTGGCAGTATCAAGCCCTTGGTTCCTCTGGTATGTCTGGGTTTGTGAGGAGGAGGTTCTCAAGACAGAAGGAAGAGATATCACCATGTTTTAGCAGTTACAAGAAAGTACATCAAAGTTAACGGGATAGGTCCTAAAATATTAACTACAGTCCAGATGGCCTGTGTGGGTGAAACTTGAGAATGTTTAATGAGAAATCACACAAAACTCAGATGCTATAGAAACAAGAGACAAAACAGAAAAAGAGGAAAATGTATTACTGACTCTGCCAGACATGCTAGGCAACATTTCATAAATATCAGATGGAAGAAGTCATGATCAATCTTTCCATTGAGGTCAGGAATTACATGCCATTTAGAACAGGACTGGTGCACAAATGACATTTTATGTTTTGAGTTTCTGTCTGCTGTGAGAAGGATACTTGTATATTCTCCTCATAATAGGTCTTAGGCTTGGGCTAAGAGTTTCCTGGATGTCAGTGTATCAGGGTTAATTAGCAAGGAATAGTTTGTGTTTCTCTAACACTGGCCATTTTTCATTACTACCTTTTTTTTTTATTTTTTTTTTTTAAGTAGGAGCAGAAATCTGGTCTGTGTAGGAGACAATGTGGGTGTGTTCTATAGATTCTGCAAGATTCACAGGGACCACTCTGGGAATGACAAGATAGACATGAAAGTATTATTGAAAGACAACCTTGCAAGGTAAAAGTATAAAGTTTGTCCTAGCTGTTACATCTGTTTGGAAAGCTTACCTACAATTCTTTTCTTTATGCAATTAATAACTCTGATCACAACATCTTTTATCACTCCTAGATTCAATAGGTACAAGAACAGTTAAAAACTATTTTGAATAATTTTGCTTAAGAAAAGATATTTAAAAAAGTTAAATTTCCATTTTAAAGTTAAATAATTCATTTTTTATTTTGCATTCCAGAAGTAGTAACATGCAATAAGATATGCTATTATGAGTAAATGAATATATAATATTCATTTTGATATTTATTACTTAAATAATTAGCATCATTTGTTAGTAAAAATTAACTGGGATGTCTTATTTTCAGTGTCGCAGTGTTACTGAGCTGTGTTGAAAAGTAGAAAAAGCTTCCAATAGAAAAATAAAAACCTAGGCTGCAAATATTATCCTAATTACCTTTGGGAATTTAAAATCCATTTTGTTGGTCAACGAGACTTCCTGGAAAACAGATATTTTGAGATGGCAATACAGTTTTTTTCATATGCACTGCAACTAGCTTTTTTAGATTCCTTCATGTCAAATCCTCTAAAAGTGTATAGCCCGATAGTATTTAAAGAAAATATACAATTGTCTTAATCATATAAATGAAATTAGATCTTATCTTTTGTAAGGACCTCTTTCTACTGCTGATGAGGAAGGCTAACAGCAACTCTCCTGAAGTAATGTAGGTGTTAAAAGCCTTATAAATAAAGACTAATCTGGATGTCACAAATTGCTTCTTTGATATTCTGAAAATCATGTTCCTTGGTTTTAGTTTGTTTTTGTTGGTTTTTATTTAAAACAAAACAAAACAAAACAAAACAAAAAAACAAAAAACAAACAAACAAAAACAAACAAACAAACAAAAAAAAAACCAAAAAAAAATCCAACTGCACGCTATGCAACTTCTAAAGACAAGATGACATTTTCATCTTCCCAGCAAAAATTATTTCAAGCTAAGATATTAACAAGAAAACAGCTGCCTTTCTAATTAGTACATTTGATGCTTAGCTTCTTTTCATTACAGCACAGACAGGGAACACTTTGATCTAAATGTTTTAATCAGTTTTAAGTAGCATCAGATCCCAATAATTTAAAAATTATAATATATATGTATATACCTATATATGTATATACATGTAAATGCACATATATACATGCATATATATACACACATATTTGCACATACATAAATATATATATACATATGTATATATTATAATTTTTAATGTACATCTAAAAATCAATTGGATTAATACATTTTCTTATAACACATCAGTAGGAATTGAGCACATTATAATTGCTATGGATAGGCCATATAACAATGCCACAAGTGTAATGCAAATGAGAAACACTGTGATAGAACTGAAGTTTGTTTTGGGTTCTGAAAGTAAAAATATTTTTTAAAAAAGTAAATAAACTTAAATCAAAAAAGAAGTGAAACTTCCAAGTCTTAACAAATATGATTAGTTGTTCATCTGACTGTATGTTGGTTTAACATTTGGGACAGAAAAATTTGAAATTATTCCTGAATCTCCTCCTTTTCCTTTTAAAAACTCCATTCCAGCACACCATCTGACTAAAAGATAGGGCTCAGAAGGGTTTACTTTTTTTACTTTTTTACAATATATGCACTATCAAGTCTTTAAACTTACTCCCATGAAGTATGCTTAATTAACCAATTGTACTTTTTCTTCATACAGACTTCAAAATGCAGAACAGCTATATCAATGTGTAGTAGAAGACATTTTCACCATGATTTTCTATTCAAAGGTGCACTTACGTGGATATCTGATTACACTAGTGTTCCTCTATAAATAGCAGAGTATCTGCATATTCCCCCAGTAAGTTCTGCTCCTGGGAATTTTCATTTAAAATCTGGCATGACTGTAAGTCAGAGCTCTGACATCTGGAACACTTTGGTCTACCTCCAAATGAAAAAAAAAATAAAAAAAAATCTATATTTGCCAGGGGTCATCTTTCTTAAAGATGGAACAACCAACCTTGGCCAAAAACATATAAACTGAAATTGAGTACCTTGCCATCAAAATTAATAGAGTGATTGAAAATGATGTTATCATTCCTAGCAATGACACTGCTTTGCTCACTTTCAAGATATACAGTTGCCTGATAGGCCAAAACTACACAAACAGCATTTGGACGAAATTGACATGAATTATAAGTAGACATAATTCAGAAGATACAGATTCAGACCTTTATTAATGTCAATGAAGAGAGAAATACATTTTAATTTCAAGCCTCATACATTGTTTGATCAGAAAGTAGTGCCAAGTTTCATCAAAAGCTGTCAATTGCCATTTGCTGTGCTAATTCAGGACATTCATGTACTTAAATACGAGTATAATTTTTTTGTTTTTCAGCAATCCTGCTGATTCTCCTGAGACCATTATAACTGGCTTAGTTCCCAGACATCTCTGTAAAGGGTATTTGGCTCATAGAAAACATAACATATAGTATCCTAAAGTGAAAAGTGTGGCAGAACACTTCTGTCTGTCAAGTTTGTGAGTTAAGGGAAAGAAGTGTTCCAATCTCAAGACACGAAAGGTAAACTGAACACTTGGCTAAGTCCTTAAAGATTAAAAAAAGACAAAAAAAAAAAGCAAAACAACCTCCTTGGTCCTTTTGCCAAATAAATATAATTATTTATTGTTGATTAAATCCCTGCTTTTTATTATCTATAATATAATTTATAACTGGTCAACTGTATTAACAAAGACTGTAGTTCTCACAATTCAGTTCCTAGTGCAAATAAGGCACAGAGTCTGATGCAATATCTAAAGCACTGGCTAACAGCCATACTTTACCTTAAACATAGCTCACAACTACCACCCAGAAACTGAGAAGAAAGTTATTCACTGAGATTCTGAAGACAGAATAAGGTGTACATATCTGTAACACTTTCAGTCACAGAAGGAGATAAGGGGACTAAGGATATAATTAGTATATCAGTATCTGAAAGCAATATGGCTGTTAGCACAGCAGAGTTATTAAATTTTATAACATCAGAGGAGCATTAGCTGAATTGTATGAATCTGCAGGTTCTGGTTACTGTCTCAAAACACAGTGTCAACCTATTCACAGATTCAGGTCTATTTTTAATCAGATGATGAGTAAAGACCTAGTCAGGTAGTTTTTTGGGGTTTTTTCTTTCTACTTTTTTTTTTCCCCTAAGGAGCCATTCAAAAGATTGTCTTCTTTGCTAGGCTGCAGTTCCAAATTCTCCCCTGCTCCTTCCAATGTTCCTGGCTGCACTGTGGTACATCTACACAGGAAAAATTCAGTGTTCATTTTCTCCCTTACCTTATCTCTAGACTAGAGACAGTAGATTTCAATTCCTACACTGAAAAGAGAACAAAACAGAGGTTTCTTGCCTCATCAGTAATTATTTTCCATTAGGTCTAACCACTAAGTCTATGGGTTCAATTAATTAACCCCAGCATGCCATGTTTAGATGCCTCAGTGTATTGAGTGCTGATGGACCTGGTCAGGCTCCAGTGATCATGGATACCTGCCTATATTTCTTCACCAAATACTGTATCTCCTAGTAGAGGAGCAAGTTGGCAGCTGTGGGAACTACCTTACATAGGAATAAATTGCAGCAGATAAGCCACTTCCTTCAAAAAAATCAATTTTCTACAATCTTCTGCCTTACAGGTATTATGTGACAAAAGTCTGCACAGGGAGAAATAGAGCAGAATATCTGACTGCTGATAAATTGACTCAGTAGAAGTTTGGACAGCCTCAAACCTCAGAGGTTCCTAGAACTCTTAGTCCCCAGGCAGCTAACTTGCAAAACAACACTCAAACTCCATGAAACCTCTGGCAGATTGGGTCCTGGTTTTCACTTTGAGCTCTCTGTGGTATTGTTACAAGAACATGGCTAGTGCATTCTTCTCCTATTCTAGTTTTTGAGAAAAAGACTTTTGGATCCAGTGCTTTGTACAGAAGCCCAGAGTACCAATATGCACAGGATCAGTTCAGTATTGAGGGAATTTGCACTTAGTGGATATTGAACACTCTTAACCTCAAGGCAGCACTAAATTGCTCCATTTTCCCACAGTAGCCAGACCTTGGGGTGCATGCAGAAGTGAAATTACATGCTTCTGAGCAACTTTATTGGGGAAAAAATATGTTGTTTATAAAATTACAAGGACAAACATACTAGGCAGACCATGTATCGAACACCATCTTGGATTTAAGACTCATCAATAAAACAGGAACAGCATGAACACAAATATATTGCACTAGAGTATTCAAGTAGAACATGACTCCATTCAAGAAAGCTTATTTCCCTGTATGCTGTCTCTGATCATCTGTTTCTGTTTACATTTGTGCCTTAATCACCACAACAAATGTATTGACAATAATTTTTGAGCTCACCTTTTGACCTCACCGTTAGAGAACACTCACCTCAGTATCAACCATGGGCAATATTCATGAGGAATTGTCAAAAAGAAGTCAGAGTGGATAAAGCTGAATGGGTTCTAGCCCCCGTGGTCTTTAAATTGCTTTTGAAAATTATCCTGGACATTTTGAATGCTTTGGCGTAACAGAACATTTATTCAGTAAATATCACTCAGGTGCCTTTCAGTGGAAATATGATAGATACAGCATCACAAGATTCAAGATGAATGAATGTCTACTCCAGCAACAAGGAATGCTGACAGGCTTTTCACATAAGGGAGCAGATATCCTACTGCACATCTCTTCATCCTCACCATTCACCAGTCTCACTCTCCATGTTATCTTTGAAGGATGTCTCCACCAATGATGTTTCTCACAAAGAATTAATTCTGAAGGAGACCTAGTTTCCTTTTCCAAAGTTAAGTTGCTTTGGAATTGCTGTAGGATGCAGAGCAGAAGTCAGTAAAGCCACTTTGCAGATGTTTTTTGTAACAAAATTGCACTGTAGGCATGGTGGACTAAATGGAATGCCTAAAATCAGACCCTCCCTTAGAGCTCAACCAGATGCTCTCACCAAGCTCTATAAGATGTTTCAGAAACACTGAGATGTGACAACAAAAATGATAGAAGCTTTCATAAATGTATCAAACTGTCTGAGGACTGCACTAATTCATACTCTGTAATATTGTTAGTATGATCCTGATATTTTTAAAGTCAAAAAATAATACATATTTTTGGTATTTTTTGTGTATTACCTGTACTCATGAAAAATGAGTGCTTGAAAATACAAAGGAAAGGGACAAAAAAAAGAAGTGCTGGCAATTTCTTGTTCTGTCTTTTCAAACAAATATATTTTAAAATTCCCTAACATCTACTTCTTTCCACCGGACTGGGTGTAGCATCTAAAATCTTACTTAGCAATGCAACATCAACCAACAGTGGGTGATACTGCCCAAAAGGAGGTGAGTATTGTTCTGTCTCATACAGGTGCCTGCCTGTGGTCCACCCCAGGGACACGAGAAGGAATTACTGTGTGGCACAGCTCTTCCATAGCACCTTCCAGCTTCACACAGCTTTCCCTCTCACTATCTCATATTATGACACAGTCAATCCTCAATTTATTTCTAAAGCTAATTTGGGCCCAGTACTGCCCATCAGTTTAATGCCCATGAAGTGTGTATCAAATATCCCCACTCAGCAGGACAGACAGGAGATGACCGAGAAGCAACCTATGTGTGACCCTGAAAAACACCTTTACTCCAGCCACTGCATCAGCCCATAGTTGGTTGCAGGGAAGCAAATGGAAATCATATAACTCCTTATGAAAAATTAAAGTCATAAAAGGTGCATGACTGATTGACCCCTAAGACAAGCTTAAAAAATCTCAAAAAGGAAAAAAGCCCACATTTAAAACATTCTCATGCTTTAAAAACCTATTATCTTTGTTTCAGAGGCACACTAATCCATTTATTTTCCTCTTGAAAGAAAAAAGGTGAAATTCAAGGCATTTTTTTGTGGGTGAGTAGCTATCAAGGGCAGTGGATGCACCAAAAATTTCTTTGTGGCTTGAAAATAGTGGGGGGCCAGTCTATTTTCCCAAATAACAACTGACAGAATGAGAGGAAATGGCTTTAAGTTGCATCAGGGGAGGTTTATATTGGATGTTGGGAAAAATTTCTTCACCAGATGGATTTTCAGGCATTGGAAGAGGCTGCCCAGGGACATTGTTCAGTCACCAGTCCTGGATGCATTTAAACGATGAGTAGATGCAGCAGTTAAAGACATGGTTTAGTGGTGGACTTGGCTGTTCTGGCTTACAGTTGGACTCAAAGATCTTTTTCAGCTTAAATGATTCTACGTTTCTATGATCCCTGATGATCATCAGAATAACTTGGGCCAAACTTCCTTACTCCTAATAGAAAATCAGACAACCTTCAGTTGTAGGCAAAAGAAATGAGATGCCAAGATGGTATCTAGGGAAGATGTAATTGTCCATTGATTCTTGTACCAGTGAGGAGCTGTGTGTTGATCTTTCTAATCATGTCTGAAGTTTTGTTGATCCTGACTCCGGCTGCAAATGGAGAAAGGCTCTGTACAAATGTGTTGTGATGTGCTATACATTCTGGGATCCAGACCTACAAAACCTTCTACTGACAGAGGAGTATATACAATTTTGACATCAGTAAAATTCATGATAGTGACCTAAGGATATGTCAATGTTAAGAAGTTTTTTCAGTATTAACAAACAGTGACTACAGTGCCTATTACCACTAGTGTTGATTTAAAATTCAGGAAAAATCTATTACAAAAATTCCTTTAAAAATCAATTTCATTGAGAAAATGCATTCATTCTATAAAAGAAGCTTTCCAAATGTTCTTATACAGTGTCTTTCTCAGACTTCATGTTATCTGGATTTAATTTTGGTTTCTATCTTAGACAATGATCATCCCCACTCATTCTTTGGTATTTTTTTCTGGCAGAATTAAACAAACCTATTGTGAGTTATATTTCTGGACAAAGTAGATAACTGTCATTCTTAGTGATGGTATCACCACGACATTTTCAGGCACTTGGAACAACACTTGTGAAGATTACAATGTATTTCCATTCCACTATATACTCAAGCCCTAACAGAAAACTTCAGTTGCCATTCAAAAGGCAGAATTCTTGAACTTTCTAAAGCATTGGAACTATATACACACATCATATTCAATTTTGAATGCAAAAATAATTATTTTATTTAAATAAATTTTTTGGTGTTCCTGATATGTTAAAAAAAGACTAAAAAAAATACAAACTATCTTCAAAAATCTGAACAACATTAGCATATAATAAATTATTTTCTGTACATCAATTGGTTTCATCTCTCTTCATTGCTTCTCTCATGCTTTGTCACACAAGTGGAACAGTGAGATAAATCAACCATTTATTTGCTTTATTGCACAAATCTCAGAGCAGTAAAACAGAATTGATCACATAAAGAAGTTTAAGATGGGTTTCAGTGATTCCTTGAGACACTGTAAATTAATCATGCAAGCTGATATTATATTTCCCAAGGGAAATATATTTTAATAGGTCTTTTCCAAACATTTCCCTCCTTTAATATATTTATAAATATTGTTACTACTCTTGTTTTTTTTCTAAGAAGATTAAACCATTATTTTTCCCTAGCCATGTGTGTTGAAAAACCAGTCAAGAAAATTTCATTATTACTTATAAATATATGCAACAAAATAACTGGGAAATTTAAAATGAAGGTGTGTATATATCTTCAGCAGCAATTATGTATTCCTAACCTTTGTTTAGACCAAAATAGATGACACTGCAAGAGGATCCATAAAAATGGAAAGCCACACTATATGTAGCATGTAATTCTACCCTGAGAAAAGTTTTAATGAAATGAAAGGAAATTGAACCAGTCAATCTATCCTTTGCATTACTTGACACTGTCTATTAACATAGTATTTTAAACAATTAAAAATTTATTTCATTAGTTTCAAAGCTGCTCGATTTGTAATACTAGAAAATATAGTTTAAATTTCCATTTGGAAAGTACAGATTAATGATTTCATGTGCAAAGATGTAATTTAAAACAGGACTGCTACTAGCTCACAAATAGCTACTGTGTGAATGTTGTTAGTCCATTATCATCTTCATTGTCGTGCTTCCCTTTTCAGATCCTTTATTAAACCCTTGCAATGTCTAGTGATTTGTGCAAATCATAATTTTGTTCTAAGATAGTTACCATACTGAGAAGACTGAAACAAATATGAACATTTTTATATTTTTCCCCACAATGGAAATTGACATCAACAAAAGGAGGGAACTGGGTTAAACTATGACTGGAAATGAAAGCACTTTCCCTATCCCCAGTCAGACAAATTGTTAAATCTGACTAGTTTATTGTGGTAATACAGGATTAAAGCATCTGAAGCCACTGATAGACAAGGTAACAATAATTCCTTTAATAATCCAAACATATATGATGCTTTTAGTTTGCTTGAAGACTAATAGGTCTACAGTGAGAGCTGGCACAAATGCTCGGCTTCTAACCATCAGCCCTTAAAAGGAAGTCTGGTGGTCATGGCTGTTGTTGTTGATGATGATAATATCATAAATATTATTATTGTTGTTGTTGTTGTTGTTGATGATGATAATAATAATAATAATATCACCAATATTATTATTTTCCTTTCTGACAAACAGCTGGCTGGTAAATCCAAGTTGAAACACAGCATTGCCACATAGTCAGTCATCGTGAGTCTGATTCACCAAAGTGGTTTATGTGAATGGAAATCATGCATGATTTTTGGCATAGAACAAGGCCAGCAAACTTTGTAATTGATTTCAGAATACAAACTAAGTGTGAAATGGAGAGGGTGAAACCTAAGACATTTTTGAGACAAACGAGTAACAAACACCATGGAAAATAGCACTGAACTTTGCTGCACAGGGTAGGTGTTGCCAGTAGGATTTCTACGGGATCCTGTAACAAAAACATTATCTTTATGCTTCCAAAATGTAGTTTGGTTTTCAGTGTTATTGAAAGGAAATCTAAACAGATTAAGGGGATGGTAGATGTTTGTGGCATTATTTTGCCTTGTTGCAATAATTTGAAGTGACTGATCCCTCACCATCTTCAGACAAAAGAGGGCACACATAAAATAAAACGAAAGGATGAAACAGGGCAATTTATTGCAATAGTAAAGCCAGTGTTAATCTGCTAACTCTTTTACTTTGATTAGTAAACTTTCCAGATATAGAAATAAAGGTGTGGTTTCAGTATACTCTATAGTTCACTCTTAGTCTATTCAATTCTTCTCCAGCTTTCTTGCACCATACACAGCTGCTTATCCACTTGTTTCAAATCTAATTATGATGCAATCAAAGAAGAAAGTGGAACAGTTCAATGACCTGATAGAAAATTAACTCATTAAAAAAAAAAGGGAAAAAAGACTTTCTGTCAGAGCAGTGTGCTCAACTGATCTATGCACACAATTCACAGTTGCAAGAGATGGACATGAATTTCCAGCCAGGCCTCCTTTTCAGGTGCAATGTACACCTGTACTGAATTAGGTACAATCTCACAGTAAGTCCTGAGAAAGTTAAATATAAGGGTAATGACAAGATGTAATATGATAGGAAAATTTAGTGATTAGAAATTGTTTGTCTTGATGCTTTAACGTAAGCAAAATATGATTGTTTTCTATAAAGACTGTGAATACACAGGACTCAAAGTAGACCATTTTATCCGGTCTGTACGTCTGCTATAAGTTTGAATTGGGCTAAGAACCATAACCTTAAGCAGAAGGTTTTACTATGTTTGAAGTATTTATCACATGATTTCAAACAATGCCTTTTCCACGAGGATTGTGTTTCCCATCTCTCCAGGGACCAGCCAGCTATATGCAGACCACTATATATTTCATAATATAATCATTACTTAACTAATATTAACTGAAGTCTCTGAAGCTAAGTGGTCTTCTTAGCTTTTAATTATCTTCTTTCTTCCTTTCTTTATCTGACACATGGCTTCCCAAAGATTCGAAATGGAAAGTTTTGGAGACAAGTAATATCTCATGTCTTATGTGTACAAGAGCTGAAATAATGGTTGCTGATCATTTTAGATTATTTCTATAGAGATCTATGTTGATTTTTTTGTATTAATAGGAAAAGCAACAGCTGATATCAAGGTTCAAGAAGGTAATTTGTAATTTTGAAGAGGATTCACAAGTCATCCACCATCTATGCAACATGTTCCAAATAAAGTTTAATGATGAAGAGAAGTGTTTGCCTTCAGCCCCTTTTATTTAATGACCTTACAATGCTTCACTTTCTTGGCCAGAACTGAGAACATTTTGATTTACAGTGGATAAAATGATAAAATGTTTACAGCTTAAGTTGGAAAATCTTTCTTCAGAGACAGACTAAGCATATCCAGCTCCTGGCTAAAGAACTTTGAATCTATTTTCTTATCAGAGGTCAAGCTTGTCAGCTATTTTTGCAAGGGTTAACCTGTACTGCACTTTCTACAGCACCTGGAAAGAAAGGATTAGTGAATAACCTCTTTCCACTATGGAGATCAAGAGTTAAAACATGCTCACAGTTGCCTCTGAAGTTCCCTCAGGCTATGATTAATGAGTTCATTCTATTTTCCTGATGCCTCTGAAGTTCCATCACTATAGGTTGAACGAAGAGAAACCCATAGTTTCTTTTATTTAAAGAAAATAATTTCAAAGTAGTTTGATGTCAACTACAGTTTTGCTGTACAGCACACCCCACTTCAGAGTATTTGTTCAGTCAACATGACCAAGATTACTCGGTAAACACACAAAATGAATACAAGCAGCAAAAATCAAGGGAACATGGCTGATCAAGCATGAAGATGAACATTTCTGCCATTAAAACTCTTTGTATTATCTTTATGTTCAAAAGAAACATTTCTATTGGAAAGAAGTCCTGTCATGACAAAGCAATAAATACAGTTAAGAATATATCACACAACCTTTAGTGAAGTCCATTACTAGTCTTACTATGAGGAATTAATACTGTGAAATAGTAATATGAATGACCATTTCAATGCATCTTTTGATTTGCTTAGCACAAAAACTTGGTAGTACCTCTAGAAGAGATGCTTTTTATACTTGTAATCAGGTGACTTCTCATATGCGGTACTATTTGTGTAGTAGTATATATGTACAGAAGAATTTACTGTCATATCACCTAAAGACAGTAATTTTTCCCTGTCAGTTGAAATATTTCACTTGTACCTTCTAAAAAAGGAAACTGTTTTTAAAAGAAACTTTAAACGAGAACTTTTGCTCTAAGTTTACTCTCTGAGTTGAACTAGTGTAGCTAGTTTCCATTCATACGAGATCAACCATATTTTCTTTCTATACCACAAAACATTGTTCTTTAAAAAAAGACATTGTTTTCAATTCAGCAGCTGCTTCAGGCTGTAAAAATTTAGAAACCCTTCTGCAGTGTGAGACAGGATAAACTGGAATGGCACATACCTTACATGAATGCCATACATAGACACACCAAAGAAAATACCTGAGGGCATTTGTGTAGCCAGTGCCAGTTTAAGTAATCAAATCTTGTTGATCCACCAAGAATGAAAAATATTGAGGGCTTTTTTGTTTGTTTGCTGTCAGATATCTTGTTTTTAAATACTGTGGCAATGCTAAAATCTCCATTCTTTCAGAAGCTGGCAGTTCTAAGCATGCTACATACTGTTGTATTGAAGTGACTGAAGCAAAGCCAAACATCATATTTGTCATCATATTCCTGCATTTCCATTTTTTCCCCTGGCCCATCATTGGAACAATTTGTCTTTGTCTTTTTCAGAAAATGCTCCCTTTCCAAATCACTCCTCAAACAGAACAAGCTGAAAGAAGACTGAAAGGTATATACATGGTCATGATAGGTCGTAATGAGTGCTGTGGGTGTCAGACATTACAATGGGTGCATTTGGTGTTCCAAGTCAATGGTGCTTTTCAAGATGATGTTTTTACACATCACTGGTTACTTCCAGTCTGTATTGTACATCATAAATAAGGATTTTCTGGGAGGTGCATTAGGCATACTGACCAAGGAGGTACAATATTGTTATATTAGCAGGCCTCTGTTATCATTCATTTCTGTATCACTTCACTACTGTTTTATCCTGCTTTTCTTTCAGATTACATTTATAGCTGAGCTGAAATACCCATTTCTATAGGTAACATATATCTACCATACATAGTATGCGGCATCCCAACAAAGACATTCAGGTTTTTTATGGCAACTTTAGAAGGTTTTTTTAAGGATTGAATATGCATATCTAGATTTAGCATTTTTAACATAATCGAAGTAGTGGATCTACCCAAGTAACAAGCATTTTCATGACCCCAGTATCTTTCTAGTTTGAGGGAGATATTTTGGTAAGCTACACGCACACATAGACTATGTGCTATAATCATGTTAGGAATTACAGAAGTGCTGCTTTCCACATTTCCCATGTCTAATAGAAAAACATCTTTCACCATGCTGATGGTACGAAAGACTGTCACCTAGGACTCCCCCCACTCAGGAGGAAGTGCTCTCTGGGAGCATCTCTGCTTGGTCAGAATCTGTGTCAGAGCTCTTGCAGAGTACTTCAAGAACAATCCGGTGTACCGGTTCGGCTTCTCCTCTGACTCCCTTGTTGGGGGTTTCCATATGGCATTTTTTCACAAAGAAGCATGGGAGTCTCTGCCTCTGCATGGATTACAGGAAGCAGAAGGACATCAGAGTGAAGAACCAGCACTCCTGGCCTCTTAGTCTGAAATGCTCTGAACATCTGCAGTGGGCTTCACTGCCCTCTATGGTGGATCTATAATGGGCCACTATGAGCATCCTCTGATGCCATTCAGTCTCTGCAAAATTCCAGTGTTCTGTAAATGCTGTTCTTAGGGACTTTCTTCATAGCTATGCTACGGTATCCCTGTATGACATCCTGGTGCTCTGCACCTCTCGAGAGGTATTTATTAACAGCATTTTCAATGACTTGTAGCAGTACTGGCTGTGCTGATCAGAAGAAATGCTGCTTTGACCAACAGAGGGTGGAGTTCCTGGGGTAACTGGGCAACACTGAAAACATAGACTCCAAGGAGACTGATGACATCACAAGTTGGCAGCACCTTCTAGCACAGGTACAATGGATTTCAGGATTTACCATGCTCGAAAGATAGCTCAGGAAGGGCATTTCTGGTTTGTAGTTGCCATAACAGCACTCACCCAAAAGAGGGCTTGAATTTTATGGAAGCCTGACACACAATCAGCTTTTCAAAAATGGGTATTCACTGTAGCTTTTATCCTATACTCACTCTTTTTGTGTAGAACCAGATGCTTTAACTTGTACCTGTTTCTCTGGGTAACTCAACCCACAGAGAGGAATTATGCCTGAGATAATGAGCTTCTGTTAATTAAATCTAACTTTGAGGATTGACAGCACAGCTGTGAGAGAGCAGAAGGACTGAAAATGGTGGTGACCAGCACCCCAGCCTGGAAGAGTATTGAGGGATGAAGTTCATTTCTCTCTGCTTTGCCTCCTGGCCCTTCTTTTTGTCCTTCCCTTTCACTTTCCTTTGTCATCTAGGAAACAGAATTTCATGGCAGATGCTTTGTCATGGAAGAAGGACCCAGATTTGGATGCACACCTCATACACAGACCTTGTCTTCTTTTTCTTTTTCACTTCAGCTGTGGCAGAGGATGAGTTCATGGCCAAAATTAACCAGGTCACAGCAAACAACATGCTTCTGGCTCAACATTGTGATGGCACAACATCAACCAACCTCTAAGCAGGCAGGGAGATATCTCACAGGAACTGCTGAGAAGATGGCTCTTCCACTGATGCCACAATGCATCTGAAGCTGGAAATGAGGTTCAGCACTTTTGTATCCAGTTCTGTGAGTAATGCATTGTATGGACATGTGTGGTTGATTATACCTGGGTCTGTAACATCTGTGGTTGTACCAAAAGGCTTCTGCAAAGATCACACAATGTTGTACAGCCATGGTAAGAAAGGGGGACTGATTGGTACCTTAAGATCTGTCTCTAATCAAGCTAAAGATGTAAACACCTGTATTGTTCCTATAGCTCTCAATGGAGGAGGTAGGAAGGAAAGACAGATCAACATTTCTGTGTCTCTCTCTCTCCCCATCCTAGATCATGGATACAAAGGAGAAGAAAAACTTTCATTTCCATGTTCCAGGTCCTGGGTTAGAAAATGGCAGCCCTCACATTTCACTGGCACTTTGAGTAAACGGTGCTATTACTAGAAAAGACATCTGCCATGGAGCCTTTTGATAGATTTCCTCCAGCTGTGCAGGCTGCTGGCCAGAGAGCTCCTTCTTACTTTTTTACTGCAGTCTTAATTTTTGAGATTTTATTATCTCTCATCACTATTTCAGCACACATAAGGAAAGCAGAAAGGAAGAGTTATCAAAATGCCTGTTGCATAAGCACACACATTTTGATAGACAGTTTCTTTCCTTTGTATGTGAAATGCTCTATTCAAAGCTAAATTTTAACAGTATTATATTCACATAACCAATGTATCTCTACCAAATTATGACTTTTATATTATTCACTATTAAATTTATAATTTCTTATAACAGTTAAATAATTTTCTCCATGAGACCTTCTTTGTTTTTCTTGATGTCATGACCTAATGAAGAGAAAAATTTTTGTGTAAACACAATTTCTTTCAAAGCATCATAATTAGCCATAAAAGCATCTTAACAATCTTTATTCTTCATAATAAGCCTGCACCTTTTCTTCTTGGCTTGCTTACTCCTTTCATTCTGCATTGCTCTTTCTGACTTGGTCAGACTATTTTTCTAATTGGAAAAATGCAAGCTGTCTAGTGCATACTCCATTAATTACTAGTTTTAGTCCACAATTTGCAAAAAGTCTTGGCAAATTGTCAGCACAGAAAAAAATGTCTACTGTAAAAAAAAGAAAAAAGTTTCCTGGTGAATTTTCTTTAGATCAGTGAGTGATATTTTGGAATTTTGCACACTGGAATATCTCTTAAGAAAACATTAACCATTTTGATTGGATTTTAATTTCTCTGAAAGGTCATATTCACTTAAATTAAAAAATAGCAAAATCTTCACAGTTGCACACAGAAGGTGTAGGAACACAATATGAAAACAAAATTGTGGAAGAAATAAACTGGAGATGAATATGCAAAATAGTGCAAACTTTAATAGCACCAGCTTTCTGTAATACAAACCGTGAGATGCTATTAGCAAACTGAGCAAAGATAAAAAGAACACTAATCTTGTAAACACAGAGAAAAATTAGGAGATGATGTAAACAGAGTACTAAGAAAATAACTTTTTTTTTTTTTTGGAAGCTCAAGTCATGACTTTTCTAGGAATATTGGTACAGAATACTGTGGTTGTGCCTAGTCATGTGGAAATTTGATTACTGCAATGACCATTTATGATTTCTGCCTTGCTAGCTTGACAGTGTCAGCTGTTAAGTGTACAGGTCCCTGTATACAGCACTGAGATTTCGACCACACAGCTTTGTTGTTGCTGCTCTTACACTGCTCAATGGCAACCTCCTGAGCTTTGGCTCTGCAGCTTTTTGTACTGTAACATTTCAGGCTGACATTTCTGGTATGGCACCTGATTCACTGCTCCTGCAGACAGTACACTTGAGCTTCCTCCATGGGCAGAGTTTTCGTGGTGTTGTTTCCCTCTATCAGCCTGCTATGGTTTAAGCCCAGCTGGAAAATAAGCACTATGCAGCCACTCCCTCAACCCCCCTCTCTCCCTTGCTGCTGTACCAATTGCTCCTCACTATGCCCTTCTAGTAGGGTGCTAGGCATACCAGTCACTGTCAGCTGAACCACCACCAGACCTTATTCTCAATTCATAGAATATCAGATGACATTGGAGAAAAGCTTTATATTTCTCTTAATGCACAACTGTAATTTCACTGTGTCCTTAAAACGTCCTCACAGGTTTGAAAAAGTCTGTAAGCCCCCCATTTCCCACATATTTCCAGATAATATAAAATACATTCTGGCACATAAGAAAATAATTTTCAATTTTTAGACAACTGGATTTATTAGATATGCATAGGAAGAAGGATACTTGGCATGCACTGTCTGTGGCAATGTCTCATATAGGGCTCTCCTGGACTCTAACATACATACATACATACATACATACCATCTTGCAAGTTACACAGCCCTATTAGACTGAACAGAAAATATTTAGGTCTGGGAGTCAGGTTCAATCTAGACTGAGCTCTAGGTCAAAGAGCTTGCTTTAAGTACCATCTGTACCTCAGCTGTCTCCAGACACAGCATAGGACATTTTCCCTTGTTTCTCCAATGATTGAATGACCTTCAGCATGACAGTCATTCAACTGATTCTTTTAACATTTCAGTTAAATGCAAAACATTTCTCAGAGTTATTTCCCACTTGATACTATCCAAAAGGCTGCATCTGTTATTCTTTCCTGGTATTGCCCCCTGGTACATGAAGGACAGATGATAAATCTGGGTTAGATTGCATCTGGCTTTGATTGGGCTTGCAGTGAATCAGACAAAAGGGTACAAGGAACTCCTCCTGCTTTCTTGAGCATATTCAGTCAAGGGGCAGACACAAGACACAATTTCATCCCTGATTTAGTAGAGCTCTGAATCTGCACAACTTTTGTATTTAATATTGCCTAACTCCACTGCTGGCCATGGTCAGCAGTGGAGTTAGGCAACTTTTTTTATGAATTTCACTCAGAAATACAATCCAGAAGAGACCAAAAATACTGGGATAGGTAATTTGATAATTAATTGGTAATTTTAATTTAATAGCATAAAAATTTCTTGCATGATTTACTCCATACTTCGAAACAAAAACACCAAGTAAAACATTTCCTTTCCCCCTCACATAAGAATAATACAATGGCAATAAAATAATTATTCTGCTTCAGTTGTCTCTGTGTTTTGATTTTTTTTTCAATTCTACTAGCAAGTTAAAAAATAAAACAAAACAAAAAACCCACAACTCTTTTACACAGTGCAGGCAATGAGAAAGGCCAGTGTTTAAGGAACACAAATTACACCTTTTTAAAAGAACAAAGGAATGCAGCCCAGTAAAGGTTTACCACACCCCTGAATATATCAATTTCATCCCTATCATACACCAATATCTCCAATCACACCCTATATTAAAATTCATTATACTGTCTTAGCTTCATTCTCTTATTAAGAGGTTAATCCAAGGCCTGCTTCCATTATTAATCAGAAAAATTTCAATTTTAAGATCACAATTTTCCATGGCTAATACTATTATCCAATTGATCTTGTACCAGTATTGTCTTTAAAACAATTCATTCCCTTTGGTGTTTACTTTCTAGCCTACATCTATCGTGCAATCATCTACCTTCACAGGCTTGTTCTCTAGACAGGGCCACAAAGCAAAAAGTCTCTTGTATTTCGGGGGTTTTTGCTTGCTTTTGCTTTGGGGTTTTGGGTTGGTTTTTTTTGTCTGTTTGTTTGTTTGTTTGTTTTTGTTTGTTTGTTTGTTTTTAAACAAAAACCCCAGTTTATTTTGCAAAAGTGCTTTAATCTGATTATTGTAGTAACTTTTCTTTACATGTTCCACTTTAAAATAACCTTGAATGGTGAGTATAACTAAACTTAGGATTCTAGCTGAAGTTTAATTTGTGTTTTGTGCAATGACATTATTGCTTCTTTACTCCAGGATGTGGTTCTTCTCATGCTTCCAAGAGCCAGTAACATTTAATTTATCACAACAACTCATATTTATTGGAAGGTCTGATGGAGGTAATAACAAAAAAAGCTTGTTAGAACTGAGTGTACTCCTGAGGAGTTAGAGGAAACTATTATAATAACACTATTAACTTTGGGTTAAAAAAAAAAAAAAAAAAAAAAAGACAAATGCTGTTGGTAAGGCTTTGGGTCAGATAAACTAGATTAAAACAATATTTGTTTTAGCTTTGGGAAAAGACAACTAGCAAACTGGGAAATAAGAGTTATTACAGTTAGAAATGGATAAATAAAAAGAAGATTAGCTAAGTACTTTAAACCAAATAATCCAGGATGGTAACATTTCTGCATTGTGTTTATGAGGGTATAGTTGAAAGAAGGAGTCAGACATTTTTAAGTTCTTTCCTTAGTGTCTTCCAATATGCTCTTGGATTGATTAGTCACCATTGATTCTCATAAGGATGTAATACCCACTACCCAGTTTAACTTCATCTCTCAAACAGAACAATTTGAGCACATAAAGGTTTGTCTGGACACTGAAACTCTGAGACATATTACCATTACTATTCAGCATTACTCGTAGTGAAACCAAGACCAAAGTAATTTAATTTGAGGGCAACAGTTGCAGTACTTTCAATGTCCTTAGAAATTGATGGCTTTTTTCACTTTACCTTATTTAATTTTGGAATTGTGTGGTCAGTAAGCACATTGTCAAACTTAATGCCCCATAAAAGTTTCATTTCAGTTTGACTTCTGGAAATCTTAATTTTATTCTACAAGAAGTAAGGTTTTACATCCTTTGCAGTTTCCCTGTTTAATCGTAATGTCTCATTTGTATTAGATATGTATCCAGTTCTGAGCTTTTCTGCAATGTCTTCTAGCCCTCTGCTCGCGATACATGTTCAAGAAAATTTCTGGACATGCTAGAAAAAGGACTTCCAGGACTCTTTTACATCCAAATGAAATATTAATCTGAGTTTTGTTGCCTGTATGAGTAACTAATAAATTTTGATTATCTTAGCTTGCCTCTTCAAAACTAATACCCTTCATTACATGGCTCTATTTACTCTTCTACTTAAATGAAAGTCAACTGCCTTATGATCATGCAATCCAAGTCTATTTTCTACAACTGACATTTTGCATAACGTCCTCACTACTTTAAAAATACAATTTTATAGGCAAATCAGCTTTATTGTTTCATTGGTGGAAGCAACACAATTTCCATATTCTGAGGGAACTCATTCTTTAAGGGTAACTTGTGGTCAGAAGCTCTAGCCAGGAAAACAAAATCTGCTGCACATGATTTTCCCAAGGTTCACACTGACAAGATTTTGAATATTTATTCTCAAAAGTATGGTGGCATAAAACTCGTTCAGGACAGTTAAGTTCCTTTGAGGCATCTGCCTCACAGACAAGGTTCTGGAATACTCCAGGGCTGTAGAGCATCCTGGGATGCTCAGAGCAGTATTGGAGGAGCTCTACTTACACTATTCTCTCACATCCAGTTGCAGTTTTACTTCTATTACACTTGGAAATAGACTAGGAAATAATCAACTAACATGTATGAATTATCAGCTTTTTACTAGCCATTCTGTAACAAAGTAATTTCAAAGCTGTTTCCAATTCCCTCACATGCCAGATGAAGCTGGGTACTGAATAAAAGACGGGTGCCTGTGAGATGCAGAGGAGTGGCAGTAATACATTTGTCTTACTTATTTTCGTACTAGGCTTACACAAAGGAGGTCCTCTAGAACTAATTTAACAAATGTTCTGCTCTTTTGCATTGCTTTGTAATCTAAAAGGAAAATTTCTATTATGCTCTTTCTCTGAGGGTCTTTGTGGTTTCAGGTAAATAATTTTTCTTTGGAAACCATGACATTCTTTTCAAAAAATTCAGTCAGACAAAGGGAAGATCTCATTATTGTTCCATGGGCTGTGAGGCTTCACATATTGGTACTGAATGAAAGACTCAATGCATTTCATCAGTATGAGCGCACATGAGAGCTTTTTAGGACAACATTGGGTGGTCATACCTTTGTAGGGGATACTAGCAGAACACTAGTAATGTCAAGACGTATATCAAAATAGATTAAAGCCTTATCTCCAAAGACTATGTTTTGCACAGTGAATACTTCCCCTTTCATTTTCATGGATCCCTTCATTCTGACTGAAAAAATAAGAGCATTTAAGCATATAATCAGTTTTCTCTCAATATGCATGTACCAGTCTGACAGCAAGGCAGTGAATCACATTTCCCAGCATTAGTTAGAGGTGACTGTTATTTGGGGGATTGCTTCCATTTCTTTTCACTTCTCATGTGGGGTCCTGATTTAGATTTCTGTAATTCTGGTGTAGCACTCAGTCTTCCTAATGAGACTTTAGCCTAAGCAAAACCAGTCACAAGCAGATTTTTATCTTCCTGTAAATTAACAATTCTGCAAAAAAGTCAAATGGTCCTGCTAAACACACAAAACTGGCCATGCCTGAAAATTAACTTTCTAGTCATTGCTCCAGCCCTTGTGGCACTTGACAAGTGCTACAACACTCAGAAAAAAAAAAATTAATTATCACATACCTATTATTTATATCTCTATTTCTTGAAACACTATTCAGTTATTAAAGATACTGAAAAATGGCACTATCCAGAATGAATATGAAATGAATATTCATAACACAGCTAATTGTCACTGACATTTCAAATTTCATTATAATTTCTGTTTTGCTTAGCACTTTCTCACACTTGCAATAAGCCCATCACTGTGCTATTCAATTATTGACTATAACACAAGTCCAGACAAAATTACATATACACAGTAGGACTCTACATTTCATAATCAGCAATATGGTTGGGATATCTAGAGAAATGCTTCTTATACAAGTATAAATGCATATATGTAGCATAGCAAATCTTAACTTACTTAACAGAATCTCTTTTTTTTTAATAGGCATGTGTGTTTTAATTCACAGCAAATCTAATAATTCAAGAGTTTTTATACTCCTTAGTGTAACTAAAATCAACTTTTCCTTTCTATTGGGACATTATAATAGGCTTTATTTATTTACTCAGTGCATTCCATCACTCCTTTGAATGTGCAAGTAGGAAAATGCAACTAAACAAAAAGGCTTACAAGTGAGCCATACTAATGTTTATCGAGATCATTATTTTTCTTGCAGGCTTGTTAAGCTCTTAAATATGCATTTGTATCAAGCTAATGTAGCCCATGCTTTTTGTGTAATATCACCTACTTCACATACACATAGACAATAAGGGAGGTTAATTTAAAAATTACTGTGGTTATAATGCTAGCTATACAAAGCCAAAGGGAGATTATTTTAGCTTTAAAAATTGACTTGGGGAAAATTAACACAGTGAACAAGCATATTAAATACTAACTGATTCAAACCATACTGATTTTTGCCGCTGCTAAAGAAAGGGCTATCTAAATTAAAACATCTCTCAGACTTTAACAAGCACTTCTCTTAGAAGCACTTACCTTTACAATCACCATTATTTAAAAGAGGAGCTGTTTATTGTCAGCTGTTTAGAGCTGAATGTTTCAAACTGGACTCTGTGATAAGGAAGTCTGTCACAGGTGGGAAAGTAGTCATTTGGGGAGGAGAATTTTTGATGGTTTGATCATGACATATTTGCCAGAATTCCTTGGACTGTGGGTCAATAGATCCCCTTTTCTACAAAGGGGAAGAAGTCAACTCCTAACTAGAAGGCAGCCAAGCCCCACGGAGCTGCAGACCCAGCTGCAGAATGCCCACTGACTTCTGCTTGCTATAAATGTCAGCCTATGAAGCAGTTATTTACAAGCTCTGTCTGTGGTAGCCCTGAGATTCCCAAAGCATGGTTGACTGCAGCATTATGCATAAGTTCTTTCAATCAGAGCCACCAAGGCAACAGAGACTGAAGCTGACAGGTCACAACCCCATTACACTTTATGGTGACTGACATTCTTTTTTCGTTAATGGATACTTTTAAAAAATTTAAACCATTTTAAGAAACATTTTCCTAAGAAAATGTTTGTGTATCTATAAAAAAAACCACCTTCTCTCAGCTTCTCTTGCCTATGCTATCATTATTTCTTTTACTTTTCTGCTGCAGAAGATTCACAGAGGTATATAAGCAGGAAGGACAGCAAAAGAGCTGTATATATGAGAAAGTTTTAGACTAACTGTACATTTTCATTCTCTAAAAAGGTTAGTAGGCAAAATTTTAAAATTTCTATAATGGGAAAATTCAGTGCAGACAGTTAAACACTGACTTTGTCTGTATGGTATTTACAGAAGCCATCCATGATTATTCTAACTTAGATAAATATTGAATAGAAAAGAAAAACAAAAACTCGAACAAACATCATATGAAGAATCTTTCTTGAAAAAGAATTGTCTGGTGACACTTACAGGCCTAGTTAGCTGGCCCTCTCTGAAGAGGAACTAACAGCTAATGACAGCCTGCCAAAGAAGTTCTGCTGGAGGTCAGATTTGATACTTGTGACATTTAAAACTGAAATGTAGAAAAAAAAGGTGTTAATGCTAGGAAAAGAATCAGTGAACACAAACTGAAGTACAACTAAGTTGTTAATCTTTATATTTATCTACAAACACCACTATTTTCTTTATCCAATGATGCAGCTAGCTGTCTGATACATCCTTATGCTGTCTAAACATGCTAAATAAAAAGACCTATTTCAAGTGAATTGAAGAATACAACGAGAAGCATGTGTTTAAATGACATTTTACACAAGATTTTAAATATGTGTTTCCTTGAACTCCATTCTTCATCATCAGTTAATCAGCTGGGACAGACTGGCTACACTGTGGGAGTGCAGAAGTGTATGAAACAGGGCATAAGATTCAATTAATGGCTAAAGTTCCCCCAAAGATGCTGGAGTCACTGTTAATGGCCTGGATTCAAAGGCAAAAAACAGATAAGATATCTTGAAAATTCAACTGAACCATGGAAATTAGAAAATGTTCTTATGAGAGAACAATCAGGTTCTCTAGCATCATACATTCACTGAATTTTTTCCTAATCTTTGTGGTTCGGAGATAACGTTTCACCTGTGATCTAATAGCAAACTGGTGTTTTCTTCAGTTTGAAGACAGTCCAGGAGGAATGTGGAGATATGTTATAGAGCTTTTAAAGAAAAACAAGAATTTTAATGGGAATCCCTAAATTTCCCTTTGATGTGGTGGATATTGCTTTTCTGATTATAGCAAATGTTGAGTGAAGCTGCCAGTAAGTTCTTTACGGCTCCAAATTGACAGTACTGAACTCACGAAGGGAAAAAGAAATTGTCTGTCAGAAAAGATGCAGACAAATAAATAAATATACTGGTAGAAGTGGTAGAAGTCAGAGAAAAATAATTTGCAATACCGTTATTGGAATTGTTGTAAAAAGCATGGCTTTAATCTACTAGAGAAATCCATTCAATGTGAAGACATGATTTTGACAAGAACAAAGGGGGAACAATGAGAGAGTAATTACATCCCAGTTTATGACAGATTATACTATTAAACTGGCACAGTAGTCATGTTTGACCTCACCTACAGAGTAGTGTTTTACAAAATAAGCAAGAAAGAGAACAAAACATAGTACTTATAATAATAACACAATGTACCAAAACACTATTTAATTGCAAGTTTTGATCATGGAAAACAAGGCAACAAAAAGTTAGTGAGGTGATAAACCCTTCTCTTCTAAACATCCATTGCTGTACTTAATATCTGATGGATATTTGTGTTCAGAATGCAAAATATCCCCTCATCTGGAGATGAGATTCTTCTAATTCAGATTTAGACATTGAGATTTACTTCAATGTCAATGAGACTTACCTCACATGTTTGAGACACCAAATTTATGTATCTACATGTGACTTACATATTCAAGACTGCAGTCTAGTCAGTAGAAAATTGTAGTTTTAGTCAGCTGTCTAAACACAGCATTGCCTTCCCATTTAAAGTGCCTTCCAATTTAAAATGCCTTTTTAGAGTATCTGAGAAAACCTCATGGGACTGGTAGGTATCACAGAAGACTTCAAGGACACTCTTCTGAAGAGGCTGGTGAGTAGGCAGGAATACCTGAGACATCGCTCATAAATTCAACATCTGTGCATGGAAGAAAGCAAAGGCTCAATGGATCCAAAGAGCTATTTAAGCCCCTCCAAAACTGACATCTTCAGCAGATGAAACTGAGCTGATCCCTACATGCCCCTGCAGAGGACCAGGATAAAATCAAAACTATGAATCCAATAATGTGCATCTACTTTCTCTTTTGCATACATATTAAGTGGTTGGTTAAACATTACTCTGCAGTGCACATGTTCTACAAAGGAGCCAAGCCTAGGATTCATTACTAACCAAGTGAATTCCCACAGCACTAACTTTTACAGTCGAAAAGGTAAATCACTGGAAAGAAAGAGGATTATTGTCTTGTCATATGAAGCCACTTTATTTGGAATACTTCATTCAAATGAAGGAACTACATTCTTAGATTGGCAATTGGGAATAAGTTCTTCAGAGAACAAAATAATTACGAATAAATACTTCAATTTTTACTTATTAAATCGCTTAAATATTCCAAAGAACTCAGTGCTTGAACAAGCACAGAAAAGTGATGGAAAGGAAGGTTAGTATCAGCTTGGAATAGCACAACTCCTTAGAAAAGAAGGGGATTATAGTATGCAGTGCTCTGGGGTGTAATTAGAAAACAAAGACAAGGAATACAAAGAGAAACTTCCCAGTCAGTGATACTTTTTAAGTTATTCAGTAACCTCTGAAATCCCACTTCACAGGATACTGAAAACCAAACTCAATTTAGTAATAGAAAATGTGCTTTAGAAAAGTGTCCTATATCAACAGGGAGACAGATGGGATAATCTGAAAAGCTCATCTATTAGCAACACCTATGAATTTTTCCACACACTATTAGTTGTCAGATATTTTGTCAGAAAAGCAACTATCCTGGTAAAGAAACAAGATTTGTCAAGAGAATACCAAATAACTCTTACTCAGAACTCACACTGGTAGGCCCTTAGCAGTGCTGCCTTAAATCATATCTATCCACCAGTATTTCTGTTTAGCAGATACTCCTTGGCTAGTACTTATTTTGGACTGGCTTTAAAGTAAAAGATTAAGGGCATTGAGTATTGATAACTAAATTAAAAGGGCTGGCTGCCAATAGCTATAACAGTAAGTAAAGAATAAAGAGCATTGCCTGCTCTGTGTCCTCTTGACCACACAGAACAATCATTAAGAATTAAGTGCTGTGATTCAGTCCCCCTCCTCCCTTTTCCCCAGGAGGCAATGCCTCGCACACCACCAAGTATGCAATACTCTGGGAACAAAGCCAAAAGGAGCAACTCGTTCTCTGAATGAGAACAGCTCAAAAATAGGTCTTACCCAAGACAGAGGGGCAGGGGGAGGGGAATGACAATGTTTCTTGCTATTGCTTATAGTGCAGTTTTTGTAAATGGAATGAAATTTGTATTAACCCATCTTTTATTTGCTTTCTTAAATGAAGTTCCAGATTTTAGCTGAGAGGCTACTACAAAAATCTGTAATAAAATGATTCTGTTTCTTTTATTCTTTTACTTTTGCAATCATATATATATATATATAAGCTAGACTTTTGTCTGGCCATATCATGTAAGCTACAGGAATTGATAATGTGTGAAATTTTGAAGGAATGCCATCCACCATTCCATATCTCTCCTTCTCTTTTCCCGACAAGTATCTGCTTCAGGTATACATAAACAAAAACCCCACCAAACAGCTGCATGATACATATCATAAATATATATGCTTCATACACATACACCAGCCTTTATGTGTATATATATGCATAGACTTGCATTAACCCTTGCAGTTAAACTGAAGAGCTAGTAATAATAGCAGTAATGATTTGAAAAAACTGTTTTACAAAAAACTAAATGCAACTAAAAAGAATAGCTGAGAAACAGAGCCCTTTCGGTTGGCTTGAGCTTGCTGTCTGAGACTGGTTATACTAAAGTAAGAGCACTGACTTCACTGTAGTTGAAAGCAGGAAGAAACTACAATAAAACTTATGTAACGTTTGCATCTCTTTAAGTTATTTAATTTATTCTTGGTAGAATGAAACACAACTGTTGATTGTCTCAGTTACATGTTCAAAGGTTTCTCTCTCTTTTGCTTACAATCAACAGCTGAATCATTTCAAATGGATGTTATTTTCCATTTGGAAAACACATTGTGATTTGGATTTTTTTTTCTCTAGGCTTTCATTTCTAATGATGTTCAACATTATCACTACTTTGCTATTTATTATGCTTACAGATCAACCTTGATTGTCAGAATAACACTGTTGCTGGATGTAGGTTTTAAAATTAGTCCTCTTTAGAGGACTAATTGCTCTAGAGAGCAAAAAATGAGGATGATATCACAATAATTCAAAAATCCTCCTGTGACTCTTCTTTAGATGTTTTTAGATGGCTACATTGATGACTAGAAGGTAGAATAGGCTAAACACAAATGGTGTTGAATTCAGTGGTATTGTACTGATGATTCATTTAATCAGGCATGTTCAGCATAAAGAAAATATTAAATACTCTCCAGGCTGTGGCTGACATACGAGTGGCCAGATGACAGAAAAATCTACTCTTGCAGGTGAGAGCCACAGGAATACTGGGGAGGGCAGTCGAGTTTAGCAGAATTGAGCTGAGCAGCAACAAACAAGCTCTGAATCATTTCAAACTGTGGCTGAACTCCTCCTCCAGCATGCCCTCTCCAGAGGTCTGGCACCCTCTGAAAAGGCTTCAGTATGTGACAGATGAATCAGAGAGTATTCCTTGAGGGAATTCCACTGCTGCACGGTTCCTCTTTGTCTCTTGTTCCCTCTAGTGTAACACAGTGCATGCAGTTGTCACGTTCAAATAATCAGACCCTGGATTTACACACAAATACAGATGTTTGCATCTGCATAATGAATACACCTCCAGTTTTTAGGGTAGGCTCAGAATGACTCCAACATTTATGTCTGATTAAATTAGAAGGATGTGCATTGTGACTTTATATAAACTTCATGGAACAGTTCTCAGATCAACAGTATGTGAATTTTAACCATTCTTTCAGTTGTTTAACCAGTCTCTAAGTTGTTCAAATATTTTATTTTTATTCTCTTTCAATACTCTACATACTGGAATAGGGCATGCCTTAGACATCTTTAAGTATGAAAAAGGTATTACAGTAGGTGTAAAATGGAATATTTAAACATTTTTTTTTGACTAAATAGTTTTCCTGATATCTGACTTTTAAATACGTCAGAACAAACTGGACACTAAGCTTGCATTGCAGTCACTGGAGGAGGAAAATACCCCTCATCCAGAGAGCAATCCATATTGTTTTCCAGTAAACATCTGAGATAGGTTAGCACATTGGTAAATGCTCATTTCTGTGTGTAATTTACAGGTAGAAGCTAGGGTAGATATCTGAAGCTTGTCTATCTATATTTTTGATGTCTGTTGTCAGAGAAATCAGTGCAAAACCAAATGACCAATGCAAGTTAAAAAATGTACCTCTAGGCTTGCCTTCTTCCCTTTTTCCCTAGACTTCATCAAGGAATCACAAAATCTCAGTGGTTGGTGTGGACATCTGGAAATCCTTTAACACCTACACTCAGAACAGCTAAATCAGATTGCCCAGAGCCCTCCAGAAATGGGTAAGATCCACCCGAGCTTTCTTATCTCCAGGCTAAATAGGACAGATGCTTCAAGCCCTTAAAAATCTTTGTGGTCCTTTGCTGGACTTGCCTGAGTAAGTCCATGTCTCCCTCCTACTGGGGAGACCAGCACTGGGCATAGCACTCCTGATGTGTCTTTCCAGTGCTCACCAGAGACGAAGGCAGCTCCTTCTGACCTGCTGGTGATGCCCTGTCTAATGCAGTCCAGAAGGCTCTTGGTCTTCACTGCAAGAGAGCTCAGCTGGCTCAGGCACAATTTGCTGTCCATCAAGACTTCCTTATTCTGCAAGGCAGTTTTCCAGCCAGTCAGCTCCCAGCCTGTACAGATGCATAGTGCTATCTTTCTTTGGCTGCAAAACTCTGTATTTTCCTTTGTTAAACTTCACAAGATTAATACTTCCATTCATTATAGCCATCAAGAAGTCAATTAATCCAATTTTTTAAGTCATTCCAATGAATTGGAATGGAAAATTGCTTCAAATGGCAATTCATCCATCTATTGCACCAAGTAGTGTCTGGGAGAAAGGGACACATCTCTCTCCGCATCTGTGGCTAATCACAGACTGGAGAGTATTTGATGTTTTCTTTATCCTGAATATGTTTGCTTGCTTCACAAAAATTCACTCGTAATGCCTTATGTGTTCTCATTTAAAGAAAATCTAGATACTAAATTTCTACTAAATATGGTTGTGATGGTGCTCAGCTTATCTTTGATCTCTGGTATTAAAACGCAAATGCTCCTCCAATAGCAGGCTTCTCCCAATCTAAGGCATGTCTTTTATTTGCTGTCTTATTTTAGTCTTTAGTTACCTTATCCACTGTGTCAAAAAGTTTTATTTTTGTTGCAATAATTTAAAGCTATTTCTGTAATATTTTATAAATCTCGTGTGATAAATACTCACTATTCCTACATCCAGTCAAATTCAGTACCTTTAATATGTCTTGATTTTTTCACACACACTACATGTGTTAGGTCTGATTTTAAAGTTTCCTTAATATGAACTACTTTTTTCATGATACTTTAATCAGTTTTAAGAGTTCATGTTGTGGTAGCTTTCAACAAAGAGAAAAAAGAACTGAAGTCAGTAAATTTAGATTCTTTTTTCTCAATCAAATGCAGAAAAAGGGTTGTTTTTATAATTTGCACTAGTCATTGAATAATGTTTGTATTGCCATTGGCAGTTTAAAGTCCAATGACAATTCATACATTAAAATCATAACATGAAACTCACTTGTAATTAAAGTACAGATTATTTTTTAAAACTGTCTGGGTCTTTAAAAAAAGAATTGAACAATAAAGATATAGATATGCTAGTTAAAGGAACGACACAGCCAAGTGGAAATTTATATGTGAAAGAAAAAATAAGAAATAACTATTCTTGCACCCCATAGATTTTGTAAACACTTATGGTGAAAATGATAAATCCTGTTACTTGTGAAAAGAAATTCTGTTCCAAAGTACAATTTTATGATGGAATTGTATCATACTAGACTCCTGGACTTTTTTTTTCCCAAAAAATATTTTCTTAAGAATAATTGTCACACAAATCACTCCATTAAGCCAGGCTCTGAAATTCTCATTCATTTTTCCATCTACTGAAGTGGCCTTCAATAACCCTTTCAAAAAATGACAGAGCTCCCCCTCTGGCATGCCTTCTCCAGAGCTGTGACTCCTTTTGAAGAGAGGTCAGCTGTTGCTGTTGCAATATAGACCACAGAATGCCAAAAGCAGACTGTTGAGATAGGCCTATCATTTGAAGTCATGCATGCTTTTCTCCACCTTTTTGTCACCTTCTCTTCTTAATTTTTAAGGCTGCTGGGAACCAAACTGGCCCCTGGCATAAGTAAGACATTCTTAGCAGCCACTTTGCTGGGCTTAATTATTGCAGTGATGCAGAAGGGCTGTGCATTTCGTTTTGCATTTTTACTGTCCTTGGTAGGATATTATTGAAGGACAAAGCAGACGATGTAATATATGTCACAACATATTACAGAATTTCTGTGAGGCCATATATATTTTTGAAGCAACTTCAAAAAGAACTTTACACTTAAAAATGTAAATCTCTAACAAAAAGATAAACCCACCAAACACAACTAGAAGGAAAGGACAGTGTTTGAGGATCTTACTGTGCCTTCAACTTTATTCCTGCTAAAGCCTATTCTGCATTCTCATATTAAAAAACCAAAAAAAAACAACATCCCCCCCAAAAAAAACCCAACAAACAAACTCACCTCAAAATTAAAAAAAAAACCAAACCAATACCCAAAACAAAAGCAAACACAAACTGCTTCCAAAAATATTCCAAGTTAAAAAGCTTAGGCCCATAAGACCAGGTATATACAGGTGTTTCCAGTAACTCCTCAAATTCCTCCCTGATTTCAAGACACTGCAAGTATTTTTTTAAAAACCAACAACATTTTCACTAACTTACTTTCCCCTTGTTCTTGCTTTCTTCATTGGTGTGAACTCTACACTGTTTTCCTTCCAAGTCTGTCATCAAGCAATCCATGTAAACACTTGCCTGTCATTGTTTCCACCTGAGTAGGACTGATTAGCACATTTTGTTAGCTTTTTATTTTTTTTATGTCATAGGAACATAAGTTGATGCTGCAGAGGAAGGTTGTTGACATCTACTATTGCTATGCTGCTTTGTTGAGAGAGTACAGGGCAGCAGGTTATTTTACTTGGACCAAAATGGCTTGGTCAGACCAGTCTGGAGTCAGATTAGGGATTGCATTTTTACTGCTGATCACAGGTGTTCTGTGGCAGGATGAGCAGTTGCATGGCTGCATCCTGACGCTGCTGCTCTCCTTGCAGCCACATGCACAGCAGGTCACAGTGCCATGGGCAGTCGATGATTCTGTTCCTTTGAAATTACCATTCTTTTCTTGGCACTCCTTTTCCTTTGAACTAGATATTGCAGCATCAACAACAAAACGTCTTTGAATTGTATCTGGAAACCTACAGCTTTCTATAAAGCCTGTCTTTTCCCCATATTAATGCAGCTTTTCTTCAGCACTCTACCTCTGAATCGTTTGTCTGCTGTGTTTTCCTTCTCTAAACCAAAGCTGTCACTGCAAAATGCAAAAATTTTAGGAATGTGAGCAGGAAGATTTGACTAACTTTCATTTCTAACCTTCTAATTTCTGTCTGCCATGATCATATATAGAGTTTAACATTATCAATATATTTATAATTTTTGTTTCCATCAGCTTTCCGCTTAACAAGTCATTTAAAGCAACAACTCCAATGTAAAATCCATGCTTCTATATGAACTGTTTTTAGCTATTATTCATGAAAAGAACATTTGAAATTATAATCTCAGAGAGAGGAAAAAAGTTGTTCTGGATCTTCAGTCTTTATTTTCTGCACAGAACTACCTTATTTTGCATCATCATTCTGGTCCCTCATTGTCTTCAGTTTAAATAAAAGCATGAGTTAGTTACATCCATAAGAAATGACAATATAATAATTCATAGGAAAGTCTACATTAAATAATATTTTTTTTTCTTGACACTACTACTGTTAAGTTTAAACCAAATTCCTGTTTTTAGTCTAGCAGAAAATCTGCTTTACCGTCAGAACAGTTAATCATTAGTAAGGGCCAAAGAATCATGTCCTGTTTTAATCATGATGTCAAGAAAAAATGTTTCCATTTATTTGAAAACATGTCATAAGTGAGAAATTGCAGGATGTTTTGTTTTTCATTAAAGTTATTGACACTTTATCTCTGATTCTTCACAAAGTAGCACCAGTTATTTCATCCTTGTGCTCATCAGCATTAGAATCGTTAAAGACAGCGAAAAGCAGTTAAACTTTCTGAGACCTGGATATTGATCTAATTAAAAAAAAAAAATTCCCAGGTTTATTTTTATTAGATTTCTTAATAAGAAATAAAAGTGCAGGACTTGCACAGCAGTCATGCTGTTCTCTACTAAGTCTGTCACTTCTGTGGACATATTCAGGGATATCAGATTCAGCCCTTGCATTGTTTTGCCTATACAGACTCCGAATTGTAGTCTAAATATACCTGTGCTGCACTTTTTTCCATCTAAGATGTTTTGAAGGTACTATGTGTGTCTTCTACATGATGCATTTCATTATATTTTACCTAAAGTTAGACTTCATATTATCTATACTATATTTCTACTCTCAGTCACACTCAGGCAAAAACTTACAGGAAATTATTAATTTACCCACATACATTAGATACTTTCAGGATGAGAGAAATCACTCACTGCTAGGGTTGGTTTCGCTCCACAGAATTTAAATGTGATTCTCGATATCTACACTTCAGTGAGCCCAATTCCTTGTCTGTCTTTTTCATCCACATCTTGCCTAATGTGCAATTAAACCATGTCTCTATCACTCTACAGGAGTCTAGTCAACAACTGAAAACTAAACCCGCTTATCATATTTAATTAGGCAATTTAACCATGCTGATTTCAAGATTGCACTTATTTCTGATTCACATTTGAAAACAAAACCCAGACTGTTTAGAAAGAAACTGTCACATTGAACGGCAGCTGAAGGAGCTCTCCAAATCATCATATCACTTTTTCCTGATATATCAGCTCTTGAGGAGATTTCTCCATCACTCTAGGAAGATAGGGACTGAGCAGATAAATTGTGATATTGAAGTTCATGAAAATTGTGGAATTTGAATTATACTGCAAGCCAACAGTACTGAGAATTTAAAATAGAATCTACTTCTGTTGCCTTTCCCACATAAAGGTCTTTGGGCTTAGCTTAGGTTCAGTGTAAAGAGATATTTTTTTGAGAATCATTAGTGAGGCAGTAAAATTTTGGTATATACATCTTACATATGAGGTTTGTTCAGTTTGCAGTTTACAGAATTGAAAGAAGATTAGAGGTGGTTATAACTTTGTATTGGATGTGGATAACCACAGGGCTCATCCATCTCACCAGAAAAAGCCTTAAATTCTATGACTGAACACTAGGCAATAATGTTCTTTAAAAATATTTTCAAATTTAAAGTACTGAAAATGGCACCTTCTAACCTCTCAAGTCTGCTCTATTCAGGAAGAACCAATGAAAAAGCAAAATTTTTTTGGAACTAGGATAGATTCCTTGGAAGTAATTTACATCAGTCTCTATCTCAAAGAAGATATTCCTGGGTAAACACTGATAAAGCAAACCTAGATATAAGTCTAGGCATTTTCAAAATTTCAAACAAGAAATGTAGTCGATTATCTAACATCAAACCTCCTTCTCATGAGTCAATCTGTGAAGTTACAAAGCATTAATAATGGTATATTTTTAGACTTAAAAAAGTAATTCATGTTAGAAGAAATGTTGGAAGTTCATTTTTTTTTCCCACCTTGGATATGAAAACCATAATTTGTACCTTCAGAGAGTCATCTCAGTAAATTCAGTCACCAAATGGCTTTCTTTTGTTTAGGAGCTGTATGATTGACTGATTCTTAATAAGTTCGAAAAATAGCTGTAGGGAAACAACAATACTAAGCTTGCAGTGCACAGAAGTGAGCTGAAAAACAGATGCCAGCCCTCAGCTCTTCCTGTATAATTTGTACATGGCAATGATAGTAAAGTGATTCCTTAAGCATATTTTCTAGCTTATTATTCACTACTATCTTATTTCATGTGGCACTTCAAAATGCTCTTTTATACCTAGGTTGCTAGAACAGGATATCAGCAGCTTTTTCTTAGTGCATAAACTTGAAAGGCTGCTACTTAGAGGAGGCACCATTAAAGATCTGAATTTGTCATCAGTTCAAGCCCAATTCTACACCTCGAATAGAAAAGCAATTATGGTATCCTGCTGTATTTAGAATTGTTGGCAAGTCTTGATCTCTTAAGGGTGACTTCTGTTCATAATAAGAAGCACAGAAACAGTGCAAGTAGGTAAGGTAGAATGAAAAATTTTTCAGGATTTAAGCTTTAAACAATAAATTCCATTAAAGTTCAAAGATAATTTCATTTTTTAAAAAATTTTGTTGGTTCTCCTAATTTTGGAAATTAGTTGGGAAACACATCTTTTTGTTTCTGTTTTATGAAAGCAATCCCAGTGTTTGACATGAAGTACTGAATCTCACTGCTCAGTTTTAAAATGAACACCACTAACAATTCCTGACTATACAGTGCTCAAAGGGGATGAAAATCAAATGACTTAACATTCTAATTTTTTCTAGAATACAATCCTGCTGCCTCAGGTGAAATCAAAATAAATTCCCAGTACTGCAAAGAGTGTGTATTCTACCATACAGATGTGTCCTAATGGCACCATACAGTGCAGCACATTGAGCACATTTACTGCCCATCTTGTGCATTTGTTAAAATAGAAATATACATGGCATTTCTGAGGTAGACTCAAAAGATTAAGAGGATAAAATTATTAAGTGCTGTTCCTTTTGTTGCTAAAAAGGGTCTTATATTTGAAGGGACCAGTGAGCTGACTAGATTCCTGTATTGTTGAACATAAGCTGGATTTGCACTAACAACACAGTACTGATTATACCTTAAAGCAAGATTTACTTTCCTGTAGATCATCGCTCTTTATTTACTGAGCTAAGCACTTCACAGGCATTGCCTTGTCTAGCATGAAATAAAGAGCTTGTATTGAAAAAGGCTGGTGATGAATGAACAGTTATGTGTGCTGTAATATATTTAAATTATTTGCCATTTATGCATTAAAATAGTTGTAAGAAACTCACTTTTGTGAAGAATTGATACTAATGTTGTTGATTACCATATACAGCCTTTGGAAATGTAGTGACAAAGTTTTCTACTCCTGTGTTATCCCAAATTGGAGCATGGATGGATGTCAGCTTTATCAATCACATTCAGGTTACATTTTAATCCTAAAAGTTAAAATCTCTGGGTTTTTCTTAACACTTAAAATACTCAAAACTTGCATTTTTATCTAAATAAATAATGTAATTCATAGAATCAGAAAATCTTTGTTAACTCAAGGAATACATAATATTCTTTAAAAGCCACAGAAATTGTAAATGAAAGGTAAAAATATTAACTTAATTTTGCTTGCTAAAAATGAGAAAACTTATTTGATGCTGTAACAGTGTGAGGTCACTGGAGATTGATGTCTTCATATAATTCAAGGGTTTTAAAATATAGTTTTCTTTTATTGCTAGAGCAGCCTCTCTGGTATTAAAACACTAATCTATTACTCAAATGACGTGTTATTAAATCAAAATAATGGTATTTCTTTTATTTTGTCAATACAAGGTTTGTATTTGAAACGCAGCTAAAGAGAAATAGTTATGACAGGAACTTTTCAAGAATTCAGGAAAAGTGTCTCCACATTAGCATTAACAGAGCTCATTCTATCCCTTTTAAAATGTCACTTCTGTTCTAAGAATTTAAGATACTGTGGAGTCTCAAAACTGGCACACAGAAATCCCACTAGCAGCACAACTTCAGAGCTCAGGTACCTGAAAAATGACACAAATCATAAGAAAGAAAATCCAGTCTCATTCATTTGATTTAATAGATGAAACAAGAAACAGATTCCTAAGAGAAACTCCAAGTATATGTTGTCCTCATTCAGGCCAGCTCTCATGAGCACTGGCATGAATTAAATCAAGCCAAGATCTAAAAATTTGCCTTAGTAGGATATGTGCCAAGGTCTGGCTTTTCAGTCTCTTTGAAGAATATCAATCTTTCTACATGCTTTTGCATGTCTGTGTTTCTCTTCAGTACCAAATGTTTATAAATCTGTAGTAACATTCAAAATGTTATTCACTCTGCAAGGCTAGTTTTGACTTAAATGATGGCAGGAGTGGTTGTTATTTTGGATATTTCTGGTCATGGAAGAGAATGATGAATTTCAGTTTCATGAGTGACCTTGTGTAGAAATTCCATAGAGCAGTTCTGTGCACATAAGTAGATAGGAATAACAGTAGCAATGTTTGTGACTCTGACTTCATTGGTGTTAATCTGAAATATAGACAGGCAGACATTTCAAATGTCATAATTTGATGGCAAATGCTTTTTACATGGTAAAAGAAATATTTCCTCCTGTTACTCCTCTTCATGAAAGGGAGACTGATCCCCATTAAATGTTGAGCCTCACTGAGGAGGTCTTTCAATTCCTTATATCTTAACTGCAAGTTGAATATTTCACACAGTCTTACTTTTGATCTGGTAGATTAACATATATCTTTTATTGACTTTATCACACTCATAGGTAGACATCTAAAGATATAGTTTTTCCTGTAATAAAATCAGGATGGACAGGCATAGGAATGCCACGATTCCCTAAGCAGTCCTCAAGAATTTTGCACAGGTTTTTCCCTACTGCTACTGCAACAGCAAGCATGTAGAAAACATCTCTCATGGACTAATACTCTGAATTTTTCTATTACTTTTCACAAAAAAAAAACCCAGCATATGATAAGTTGTAAAATTATGCTGAATTCATGAGATACTCCAACTACAAAACCAAAAGCTTAACTACTTTATCAATTTTAATGTAAAGATCTAAAAATATATTCTTTATATGGAAAATAGGAAAATCCAAACTTGGAATCTTAGAAAGGAATACCACCTGTAGAACTAGACTCCTCTTACTTGTAATATAAAGTTTTTATACACATCAATGATACCTAAAAACCTAATGGAGAAAATACTAACAGCCTGCACCAAATCATAATTTTTCTCTCACATTCTTAATTACTAAAAGTCAAAGTATGATTTTTAATTTTACAAAGGGACAATTTTCTCCTACCAGCTTCTAAAAAGTAGAAGACATGGTATTTTTAATGTAACTGTGTTCCTACCCAGCTTACTGTTAAATCAGATCATAAAGAAATATACACTGTACATGAGCTTCTATTTCATAGCATTTACATTTCTTCCATGCATGCAAAGGAATTCCCGATCCAATCAAAATGCTGATAATTTTCAGTCTGGAGATGGGGTTTATTTAAAGGACATCTAGATTTTAAAAAGTAATAAAGGTTAAAAAAAAGAAGAAAAAAAAAAGAAAAAAAAAAACAACCCCAAACTTATTAAAACCAGCTAGCTGGCTGCCAAAAAAATTCCAAGTATTAATGGGAGAAGTTTCATCGACTGTGCTTCTAGAAACCTCCAACTTTTTTTCTCTTGCAAATAGGTCACTTCTTGGCCACATGATTTTTAACCAAAATGTAAGTAACTTACAACACAAGCACATCAAACAACACCTCTGGTAAAATATATGGTAACACAAAGAGTATAGACAGGAAAATGAGCAGGTCTGATTCCTGCTACACAACAATTGTCACTGGTTGATAAACTGTGAATAGGAAAAATTTCAGGGGAAAAAAAAAAGGAAAATTAGTATGGCCAAAATAAGATTATATCTATATGAATAAAGAATGAATGGCATTGATACAGGATCTTATGCTAGATTCTGGGGTACAAAAACTCTGCAAAGTGCTGTGGGACTGGGACTGGACTGAATATCACTTTCCTGTAAGAGACTTATCTAAAATGCATATAAAGGGAGGATCTTCACTACTGAGTCAATAGAACACTACAGTCCAAGACACAGCTAATTTTTGAATAGTCTGTTCAGTTCTGCTAAAATTGTCATCTAGAAGATCACCAATGGTGAGGTTTCAGAAGATGTTAGAGAAAATAATTAAAGGAATGAAAACAGACCTGTGCAATTCTGCAGTCCAACTTACCTGATCAAAGGAAAAGATTAATGGGGAAGAAGGGACTTAGTCACAGCCTGTAAAGATCTATACAGGTTTTTATCTCACAGTTTCCTATCCAGAAAGCAAAGATATAATAAGATCCTATGATTGGCAGTGATGGTGTTGATGATAGACAAGTTTGCCTCAGGAGTGTAGTTAAATTTTCTAACCAATGTCTTTTAGAAGCACTTATGTAATATTACTTTTGAGTCTCCCCATCTGATGATTTAAAATAATGCTTTTTAGAGCATTGTTTAATAACATGATGGTCTTTTCCAAACTAATAACCTACAGAACAACTTAACTCATAATTAGTGCTTCTAATAATAGAGGCTAAATTAATTCAGTGAATGATTCAGAGAAAATACAAGGCTAATGCACCAACGACCTAAGGGGAAAAAATGAGCATCATAAACCCCTATTTCATGAACAGATCTGTGAATCAAACACATTTTTGCAAAAAACTCCTAAATGAAGATTCATTTCTCTTTGGTCAAAAAGTATGCTTCTTTATTCATGAGACCACAGTTTTTTAAAAACATTGCATCTGTTCTAATTTTGTCATTTGAGAAGGTAACATGCTGAGTTAAAATCTTGTCTATTCAGTTTTTTTTTTCTGTAAGATGTGGACTACAGATAATTTGAACAACAAAATTTCTTACCTCTTGGAAAATACTAATTTGCTTTTAAACTCCAGTGCACTCACTGCAATCATGCACTAAAGCAGCATACTTAAAACATGGAATACTGGGTATATTTAACAAGTTCAATTCTGTTTTCTGGTTAAAGATTAAGAGACCAAAAGATGGCATCTATTAACAATACTGTATGAAGAAAGGAATCACTGCAGACTGAAGTAAGTCCCACTGGAGGCCTAACAAGCACCTGCCATTTCCACATGGTGAGAGATCAATCAGCCTCTGTAAGCAGCAAGATGACCTGACAAAAGCTGAACCACGTGGGGGAGAGAAGAAAAATGATCAATTCCTCAAACTGTGTGCTCTGCAGTAATAAAACACTGTTCTCTAAACACTTACATTCTCTTTGCAATTGTGATACCTCGGTCAAGATCAAAATTTACAGTGAAACCCCATGCTGATAGGAAAAAAAGGTATCCAAAATTTATTAGAAGATGAATTATCTCTATTATTGTTAACTATTAAATTATTATTATTAATGCTATTATTAATATTAATATTAATTATTATTAATTCTTCCCATTATGAGAAAAACAAGTTTTAGGGTTTTCAAACTGACAGTTGTGATACAGAAACAACCAGAGTTTTTTCCTCATGTACAAGACTGCATTTCAAATTTTCCAGACTTCAGTTCATTATTTGATTTCTGGTTGCCATGGAGGACTGAGTTGGCCAATGGAATACTAAAACATTCTAAATACATATCAAAAACACAACAGTGACAACTGGGAAAGAATACAAGAGAATGGGAACCTGGTATTTCTCTATTTGCTTGAAAGCGTTGTACCAACATCCCTATAAGTTCACTTATCAAGTAGAAGAATAGCCAAAAATATCAAAGAATTTTGCAGATAATTCAAGGTCCTACCAGAAGTCCAGGCTATTACCAGTTTGGGTTGGTGCCAGGGCATCCAGTGGATGCTTTTACATGTTAAGGTAAGGAAAGTCACCTCAATTTGCAAAGATGAGAAGCCATGAATGAAAACTCTAGACACTACTAGTCTTTCCTAGGAAATCAAGTACTCAAACTCATCTTAACAGCTGACATGATCAAACAAAATTATCTGGAATTCCAGGGGAAGCACTTAGATCATGTACTTCTTATGCAATTAGACTGGATTTTTAAATATTTCCATGTTCTCTCTCAAGTGTTCTTAAAGCCACTCTCCCACAATATGCAGTGTGATTTTTCATCTCCTGTTATACAGAAGACAGCTGTGGAGCAGTAGTACAGTAGTAAATAATACAGGATGAGAATCTGTTTGGTATACAGAAAAAAAACAGAGGCTTATTAGAGGTATTTAACTGCATTTTCCCTTCCCTACTGTTAAGAGTAATGTTGATTATACCAAAACCCCTCAATTAGAAACATCCAAAGCTGTCTTTCAATGTAACAAAAGAAGTCCAAACTAGCAAAAATGAAAAATAAAGAAGACAAGCAAAAAATTCAAAATAGTCTATTATTCTTCATTAGTTGATTAGAAAAATACTTCCCTTTGATACAAAACAATATGGATGGTCTGAGAAAACAGTGTGCTTCCCTTTCACTAGAGAAATTGTTCTGGAAGTGTTTTTCCTCACATAAATATTACCTTTAAAATGTTATTAAGGTCATGGTCTGCAGAGGTTATCTGCTGGGCAAGTGACTGTAGTGTTAGCTCAAGGGAGATCCAAAGATGGCTATAACTGTTACATCAACCTTGCAGAAGAAAAAACATGACTTTCTCATAAACACACAGGCTTTTAAATAGCTAGTTCAGTTCTGCCAGTTCCTGCTTTAGTCTATTCTCTGTGACTGCAATTAGGTTTCAGCAAATCCATCTCCCCATTAGTTTTGTTCCTCAAACACCATTGGCCATATATTCAATTTTAATACCACACTTTTAGTTGTCTCACGGAGAGAAATATAACATGACACTGGGCAGACGGTACTGCTCTTCAGTCTGAGGTAAAGTGCTGACTTTAATGAAGGGAATAGGTAGACGTCCTCTGATTTCTGTGGTATCATGGTTTAACTCTATAAATAAACTCTATAAATAAACACATCTCTAGGGTTTGCACCATAAATCCTGTTATCACTTAGTGCCCCGACCAAATTCCATTCATTAACTCTCAGTAAATTAATTTGAACAGTTAAAAAAAAACCAAAAAACTTAATCGATGACAGTTATGTAGATAATCTTTAAAAAAAATGCTTAAAATAAGCTCTTGATAAAGACCACAAAGATAGAAAATAAACAAACAAAACCCCAAATCAACAAAAAACCCTCTTCCTACCCTCCAAGAGAACTGCATATATAAGAAGGTAAACTGAAAATAATTTCTTTCACACAAAACAGAATAGATTTAAAACTACAATGTGTACCATAATTACCTAATAAATGAGAAGAAATATATTAATTCTTTTTGGCCTCAAATATATATTCTGTACTTCTGTTGAGAGATAAGTACAAAAATACTGAACAATGCTGAAATCTTCAGTGGTTGCTTCTTTTTAAAAAATCCTTCTAGGATGACATAACTTACTAGCAACTTCTGTGTATGAATTTGTATCACTTGGGCTTAGTGTGATGCAATGTCTACGGAAGAGATTCAAAGGTACAGCTGTGCAATAATACCCAGAATACAAAATGAAATATTTCTCTTTCTAGGAATAGGAGACTAAACTCAATGATGCCTAAAATTATATTCGAGATATCTTACATCAAGACATCATCTAATATCCAGCTTTACCTAGTCCTGAAAGCATTTCACTCTCTACCCAGTTCTCAGTTTGATATCAGCTTTCCCTGTGTTTTTATATTAAATATCAATGTGTGTGCATTGACACTGATACACTGGGTAGCATGTGCTCTGGGGAGAACTCTTTCTTCTGCCTAAGCTTCTCTATGATCTACTGTGCTTAGCCTAAATTCCACTTAACTCCCCAGAAAACTGCAAACATTTTTATGGTCAGTCTCAATCTAAAAAGCAATGGAAAACACAGTGTTTAACTCCTAGGAAGCAACCTAATGGGTATCATCCATATTCCTTTCAATATAAGCTATAAAAGTTTATATTCACAGCCTGAACCATATTGAAAAGTTCCCGAGTTCAGCTTAGAAGTTTGAATAAAAAATTGTAAATATTATCTCTTAGGTATTTTTAAGCACGCTGGCAAGTTTATGCTGAAAGCGACTTCTGTTATCATTGAAGAAAAAATATTTTAAAGTACTACTCTGTTAAACAAATTAGAAGGACTCCTCTGAGTATCCGTAATATATATTTACAAGCAACTTTAAAACACATATCTCTGTATTTAACTTAAAGCCTGTACTTCAATCTGACTGCCTTATTATGATTTTTCAAGGTTCCTGTAGCATATGCACATATATTTTGAAAAACAAATATAAATAAAATATGACAAAATAAACACTGATTAGAACATTTTGTAACATCATCAACATATCAAATTTACATGGCACAAATCTGCTAACATCTGCAGTGATATAGAATCCCTCAACATGTTTCACATCATGAAGAACAAAACAGTCTCTCTTTTTTTTCTGCTTCATTTGGTACAATAAATAAAACTGTGTATTTCACTTATTTTGCATTTAATGAGAAACCAATGAGTGTCATTACAGCATATTAGCATAGAACATGAAAAGGGAGAACATAGAAATATGATGCTGAGCCATTCAAGTAATCTGTTAGCCCAGGACCTAGAACAAGAAATTACCTCCATCAGAGAGTAATTCATTGTTCTGGGAGACTCCAAGATGAATAACCTAGACTACAGCATCACCTCCCTTGGCATTTTTCACATTTCTTCATTTCATTCATCCATACTGAACAGTGGAATTTTAAACAAGGAACAATGTATTAAAGCTGACAAAAAACATACCTGCATGTGCACTAACACACAGAAGGTTCTGAAACCATTGCTGTTGACTTTTTGTTATAAATATTATATCCCTGTTTATTTAGATGGACATTGTTGTTTGGATAACTTTTAACTGGGAAAATGTTTTCTTGACTCTTAACAGGAAAATAAAAGTCTCCCAAAAATGGAAATATGTTCTGAAGGGTGCCAACTCTTGATGTAAAATGAAATTATATTACAATTATATCCATAGTGTGCTTGCACAAAGAAGCAATGACCATCCTCCATTCAGACCTTATGAATGAAAGCTCAGCTTAATACTCAACTGCCAGATTTTTGCTTCGGTTGAACAGTTTTACTCAATATCCATTTGTATTAATAAATTAAATACTGAAGTCTTTATTCAGCTTGGAAAAGCTAGTCTTCCCCTGATGAGAGTGGAGTATACAACCTACCTAATAGTAACAGTTCTGTGATTTGATACTGTAGTCTGTCCATCTGAACACTTTTAAAACAGTTCAGATCCATTTCAGATCTGCAGAAGTTCATTCAACAAAATATTAAGTCCTTAGAAACAGCCCTGCTCTGCAAAGTCCTACAGACAAATAACTGTTGACAACCTCTTTAATTTGCAGTTATTTCCTCAGAGCGATGTGACAGCAATCTATCATCCACAAGGTTTCTCATCTCTTTGCTATTTTCCTTTGTCCACATCCTTTGCCCCAGGCATTCTTCTGCTTCACAAAAACAAACTGATTGTATTTCAGAAAACCTGAATGCAAAATGTTACGCATTTGCAAACTTCCAAATTCAACAAAGACACAAGAGAACACAGATTCAGGAATCTGAAACCAAATCACTGAGACTTTCAGCTCTTAACCTTGGCAAACTAGTTTTGAAACAAAAAAAAGACCAGAGACACCTTGTACTGAAACACTTTTCCATGGGCCACTGCAGCTGTTAGCACTGCAGTGGCAGCTAGTGGACAGGGTATTGAGCAGGTTGATGGATAGATACTGGTTTTTCTCTTGTTGTGCTGTTTACCCACCTTTCTCTTCCACTCAGTTGAAACCATCTCAGAATGATCTCTTCCTAGCCATCTCCATGTGTATATTCCACACCCTCTCCCACATACTTTCCAGGTGAACCACTATTCCCATACATTAAGATAACCTAGCAAGTTAATATCTAATCATCAAACCAATCTGAAAAACAGTTTATTACCATCACAGATTTTTCTACTACTTATCTTTTGTAACTCAGGGCTTTTTGTTTTTTAAAATTATGTTTCAGGTACATCACATACTTTTCCAAGGACAAAAAATGAAATGTATGCCAAAAATAATTTTAATGTGTAAGTGTCATTCCTGATATAAATTAATGGAAGACCTAGTCCTTGGCTCATAAAATTCTTGCTTATTTGCCGTTATTAGCATGCATTACCAATGACATATAAGATACATCCGTCTGGTATTTTAACAAGCACTTTTACTAAAATGATTGTAATTAATGATGGGCCCTTTATTACAAATTAATTTGAAATTTTTACTTCCAAAAATGTTATCAGCAGTAAAATCTCCATCACTAAGAACAGACCACTCTGCACCACTAAGCAAGAGAAAGGTAGCTTCAACAGAGCAAATAAAGTAGCAAAATTAACTTTTTTTTAGTGAAAGGAACTATAGCTGCTGAACTTATCATATTGGTAACATATTTCTTGTACTTTATGCATTTTTCATGTTCACCCCAGTTTTCAGAGGAAATGGTTCCATAGGATTGTGAAAGCCAAATCATTCCTCCTAGAAAGATCAAATTGCTCCTGTGATCAAGTCAAGTAATTCACCTTGCCCTGGCTCTATGGGAGGCAGAGAACTCAAAGAGCAGCAGCCCCTTAGATCACAGGGTCACTGGGTCACTGTCCTCTCTGTATGAAGATCTAATTCAAATGACCCAAGTGACTAGCCACTCACTGTAGAGGAAAACTCTTTGATTAACCCTTATCAGGTCTGTGTTATCTTCAGAGAACTCAGAACTGTTCATGAGATTTCTAATATTTAAGATGCAGCTCATGACTAAGCAGCAATGGGGATCTATGGCAAGACCTTAACTGAAGCACCATGGTCTGTCTGGGGCAATAACAATCTCACCTGAAACCTGCCTGAGCTGGCAGATGACACTGCAGGGATAACAGCAGAAGTAAGGAAATCTAAGATTTTGCAGGAAACTTTCATACAGATTTTTCCAGAAAACTTTTAGGAGGGTATTGTCATGTGTAGTTGAATTAATAACTTTTGTATTAATGTATTAATATTTTTGCCCCTTTCCAAACCCTCAGTTCTCTTCCAACTCTTGTTGTCTACACAATGGAGTCCTCTCTAGAGTCCAGCTTCAGGAGAGTATATCATTTTAAGGTGGCAATTGTAAGAGCTATGGGAAGATTTCTGGTTTTAAGAGGCACAGTTGGAACAGTGCTACTGGAACATGTGCTATCAACACTACAAAACCAGAAATGCACCCTATTTTACGGGGTTAATAATCTTTTAGTGCATCTTTCTGTGCATTATCTTATTCTTTCATCTTTTTATTGTCTCGTAATGGAATACCATTTTTAAAGGATATTGTCCCAGATAGTATCAGAGATTTAAGAAATACAACCTATTAGTTTCTTTCTGCACTTATATTAGGCCCCTTAAGAATAACTCACTTGGAAATAACTTGTGAGAAATAGTATCTCTCTCTTATGGGCTTTTATAAGACTCAACTTTATTTTTATGGATGTTGTTCATTTACTGGAAAGGTTAAAGATCTTTCAAAGTGTTTCATTATTCACAGGAACAGAACTTTGCACACATTCTATGAACAAAAAATTCCCCCCATACCACCTGCAATTTAATTGTTTCTGACATTATATACTAGCAGTGAAAACCCTAGATTTTTCTTACATTATACAATAACTTATAAGAGGGAGCAGTATAATGAAATATACATATGTAGTGTTAGTCAACAGAGTATCACTGAATCCAGCTCAATAAATTCTGATTTTCTATGTTTAGCAAGACTCAGAAAAAACCACCACCATCAGCAAATAGGGTAAACTAATGGGGTTTCAGTCCTGCTATCATGGAAAAGAAAAGGAAAACAGGAAAATTTCACCCTGCTGAGGAAAAGTCACGGAAATCACTTCTGCTTCAATTGCTGGCTTCTCTGAAAGCACACATAAGGGTCAAGTCTTCTAGGGCTGGATCCCACTGTAGGCCAGAGCCAGCTGTGAGGAGTGGAAGCTGGCTGATCCTGAGCATTGCAGGTGCCCTCATGCACAGAAATACATGGTTAGAGACAAAGGTCTATACTAGTCTGGAGAAAAGAGGGCTGAGGAGAGACCTTATCACTCCCTGCAACTATCTGAAAGGAGATTGTACCAGGAGGTGGTTGGTCTCTTTTGACAAGTCATAGGATAAGAGGAAATGGTCTCAAGTTCCACTGAAGGGGCAGGATGGTAGGGGGATGTGTGTGTGTGTTAGATTGAATGTTAGGTAAACTTCTTCACCAAAGGCTTGTCAAGCATTGGAAGAGGTTACCCAGGGAAGTGGTGGAGTCACCAGTCCCAGAGGTATTTAAAATATGTGTAAATGTGGCACTTAGGGATATGGTTTAGTGATGAACTTGGCAGTATTATAATAATGGACTCAATGGTCTCAAAGGTCTGTTTCAGTGAAAATGAGTCTATGATTCTATGATTTTATCATTCCTGTCATAGTGATTGTCTACCCCTGCACTTGTAAGTAGAAACAAAACTATCACTGAAAAGGAAATTACAAAATTTATTTTGGAACATTATTATCTCTGAATATGAATTAGTGGACTCTTCTTGAACTAATGGACAGAGAATTCAATGCAATTTTATTAATACAGCATGATGACAATTTAAAACATCTACCAAGATTTCATACTTGATGCTGTAGTCAATACAGTACAGTATGTCCTCAGTGTTGTTGATACTAGCAAAATTTTCACAACATATACATGATTTGCGAGTAGAGTTGTGACTGAATCAAAGCCTCATTAAAAACAAAACAAAATAAGCAAGAAAAAAAAAGAAAAAGAAAAATGAAACCCCCAAAATAGAAGAAAATGCTGAATTATTTATAGAATTCTTGAGAACTCTGTCATATCTTTCCAGTGTATCATTTTGCCAGCAAAGCTGTAACAACCTCAGAGTTTAAAAACATGTGATATGTACAAAATCAATCAATAAAAATCTGTCTGACAACATCAGCAATAACACACTAACTTTATTACTTAGTACTCCTAACTTGGTTTTTGATCATGAGGTTTACCAGTATCTTCTCAAACTATTAGCTTTTCAGCCTGTGAGTGACAGAATTACAGAATGCTAAAGGGTTGAAATGGACTTCAGGATCATCTAATCCCAACTGTCCCTGCATTGTGGAGGGACCCCTCCCACTAGACCATGCTGATCAAGGCCTTTTCATTCTGGCTTTCAACACTGCCAGGGTTGGGGCATCTACAGCCTCCCTGGGCAACCTGTTCCAGTGTCTAAAATCTTCACAGTAAAAAATTTCTTCCTAATATCTAACTTTCAATTTGTACCCATTGTATCCTTGTCCTGTCACTACAGTTCCTGATGTAGAGTTCCTTTCTGGTTTCCTGGCGGGCCTCTTTCTAATACTGGGCACATCCTATGAGGTCTCCACACAACCTTCTCCAGCCTGAACAGCCTCAGCTTCCTCAGCCTGTCTTTGTAAGTGAGGTGCTACAGCCTTCCTGGCAGGTTTGTGCCTCTCCTCTGGACTTGCTTTGACAGTTCTTATATTGGGGACACCAGAGCTGCATGCAGTATTCCAGGTGGGGTCTCACAAGAGCAGAGCACAGAGGGACAATCACCTCCTTTGACCTGCTGGCCATGCTCCTTTCCATGCAGACCAGGCTGGTTTTCCAGGCTGCAAGTTCACATTGCTGGCTCATGTTGAGTTTCTCATCAACCAACACCGCCAATTCCTTCTTTGCAGGGCTGCTCCCAATCACTCCTTCACCCAGACTGTATTTGTGCCTAGGACTGCCATGAACCAGGTGTAAGACCTTGCACTTTGCTTTGTCGACCTTCATGACTTCTCAAGCCTGTCCAGGTCCCTCTGCATGGCATTATCCCCTCTCTCCAGTGTGTTGACTGCCCCACAGAGCTTGGTGTCAGCAGCAAATTTGCTGAGGGTGCACTTGATCCCACCGTCCACATCGCCGACAAAGATGTTGAGCAGCATCAGCTGCAGTAGTGACCCCTGAGGGCACCACTCGACACGTGGACAATGAGCCCCTGACCACAACTCTCTGTGTGCAACCCTGCAGCCAGTTCTTTATCCACTGCATCGTCCATCCATCAGATCCATGTCTCTCCAGTTTGGAAACAATGATGTCATGTGGGACAGTGTCAGACCCTTTGCATAGGTCCAGGTAGGCGATGTCAGTTGTTCTGCGCCTATCCTCCAGTGCTGTAGCCCTGTCATAGAAGGTCACCAGGTTTGGTAGGCATGATTTCCCCTTTGTAAAACCATGTTGGCCCTTACCAATCACCTCTTTATTTTCCATGTGCCTTGGCACAGTTTCCAGGAGAATCTGCTCCATGATCTTGCCTGGCACAGAGGTGAGACTGACTGGTCTGTAGTTCCCCAGATCTGTTTTTCCCATTTTAAAAATTGAGGGTTATATTTCCATTTTTCTAGTCAATATGGACTTCACCTGACTGCCACAATTTTGTCAAGAATGATGGATAGTGGATTACCAGCTTTGTCTGACAACTCCCTCAGGACCCACTGATAAATCTTATCAGACCCCATGGACTCGTGCACATTCAGGTTCCTTAGATGTTATTGAACCCGACCCTCTCCTACAGAGGGCCAAGGGTCTTCATTCTCCCAGTCCCTGCATTTGCGTTTCTCAAACTGGGTGGCATGGCTGGAGCACTTGCTGTTGAAGACTGAGGTATAGAAGTCATTGGGAACCTCAGCACTCTCTTTTTCCAGAGTAGTAAGGTCTCTCTTTTCCTTCTAGAGAAGGCTCACATTTATCTCTATTCTTTCTCTTGCTTGCAACATATCTATAGAAGCCCTTCTGTTATCCTTGATATCCCTGGCATGCAAATAAGTGTGGCCCTATTTTTTGCCTTTTTTTTTTCTTTTTTTTCTGTTTTGTTCAGATTTTGGTTAATCTGAATAATACTGTAATGAAGATTTCCTTGAAAAGCCATATAAACTCTTCTGTGCAGATATTTCACTCTTTACAACCTAGCTACAATACTCTTCTAAGCTATGGTGCCAAATTTTTATGCATTGCTCAGTTTCATGGCAGAAGTCTTTGCATGCATGCAGACATTTATACGGCAGATGTTTTGTGCATGATATTTTTGTTTTCCTTTCAAAAAAAAATTTTATGTCTATGCAAATTCCCCATACTTCAATAATTTTGTGAAGAGCTGACAAATACACTCAGTACTGTATCTTCCAAGAGGAATAATGTTCAAATACGACTGCTTTGTCAGCAACATCTGCAACACTTAGAGAGGCGCTTAAAAATTTGTTTCATTTTAAAGTTCATTAATTTGAAACATTTAAAATAAAAATGTATTATAAAATCATGCATTTCTAAAGGCTTTCATTAAAATGTTTATATTGCAGAGAATGTGATTTTATCAGTACTCTTTATTTCCTTCAACTTCACAATTAAAAAGACAACTATCCTTTTGTTGGTGTTCAAGTTTTATTTCATATGTTGAATCAAAAACAAATAAAAGCTTGGCACAAAACACACCATAAGAGGATGTTTTGACCCAGTTAAATTTTGGTGCTTCTAAATGAAAGATAAAAAATTACTTCTAGGCGATAGAATGGAAGTGGATTTCTACGTTTCTAAGTGTATACATTGGTCTCATAAGAGCCAGGTGACAACCCAATGACAACAGTGTGACTATTTCAGTAATGCAGGTAGAGACATTTTCACACTTCCTTGAGCAGAACAGCTTCATAATATGCTACCAAAGAATTCTTGATTTGATTTTAAACATCTGCCAGTGGTTTTATATTTTTTATCATTTATTAAGAAGGACTAAGAGATTACTGATGAAACACAGACATTTGAGAAAGCATTCATAGGGCAATTAGAGCACCTTCTATCTATCTATCATTATTATATAAACACACATTTATTCTTCAAGTCATACCATTGATTTCAGTAGAGATAGTTACATCAAGAATAAGGCGAAAAAGAAAACAGCAGTTCACAAAGGAAAAACAAAGATGAAAGGTATGATATTTAACATAACAAAGCCTACTGAAAATCAGATGATTAAGTGCAAGTATACATTTAATGAAATGGAGGTGAAAGCACTGCTGCTCTCTGTGTCAAATTGTCTTCTGGAATGAGAGTAGCAGGGGCTGATTTGATTTAAAAATAAAGACATAAAATGTCACTATAAAAATAAAGCTAGGCATCAAACTTAAATGTTTGAAATCTTCCTCCCTCAATGCATTTTTCATCACTATCCCAGCCTCCACCGAACATGCTTACTGGAGCACTATATGGGTAAATCTGATCCTCTGGATTGTCTGCAATAGCTAAGATATCCACAGTCTCTGTTTGGATTCCCTAATGGCTCCAAGTTCTTATTTTTCCACAAACAGCAACTTGCTATGAAAAAATTTCAAAAGCTGGTAGAAAAGTCTGCAATGATCACTTAGCAAGTAACATGAAAGGAAGAGGCAAACCATCTAAACGGTTACGTGATAAACACGTAAACCTTCCAAATTCAATCTTTTAATTTGCATGTCCTTTAGAATTTATGTTTATTAGATCTCTCTGAAATTAGTACTGAATAAAAAATGTTCATTCTCATTTTAAACTGAGGCCCCTCTACTATTTTCCAGATTTAGGCAGACAAGAAGTCTGGCTAAACCACCAGAATGAATCAGGAAAGACACGGCAGTACCTCAAGCAATGATGATGACAATAGGACAATCCATCATTTGCATATCAGTCTTGTAGGTAGACCAATCATCTGGGATGCATTTAGACCTATTTATGGCAAGGGTGATTGAATCTCCCATTCCCACATTCCAGGAAAATGCCATAATCATCAGCCAAATATCTCAAATCAGAACATTTTTTCAGTTCTTTTTCAAAAACTAAATCATTGTGCAGCAAACCTGAAGTCACATGGAGAAATGAGGATAAATTGTTCAAGCCAGTCGACACTCATCAGGGAACAGAACAGAACAGGTGCTGATTGATTTTACTGTACCACCCTTGCCTGGCTTTATTTGGATCAAGGATCAGCCGGTTTTATTCACTTCCAACCTCTTGTCTCATCCACGTAATGAGATTGCTAAGATCTAGTGAAAAACAGAAATAGCCCGAGCTTTGGGCTATCACTTTTCTATGAATGTAAACTTAATTGTCTTTCTGCATAGCCCTGCATGCTCATATGCAAGCAACCAGGAGGAGTAGCTGAAAACAAAATCTCATGGGCAGGGGTTAACTAGAACAAAAAACTGGCAACTTTATCCTTAACGTCTGCCCTAAGGTAAAGAAACTTACGTGTAGACATAACATTACTGAGTATTTCTATTCCAAATGGTTAATGAAAATATAGTAGGGGAATACTGGAAAACAGAAATGTCTGGTATGTGTCTACCTTTCACAGATTTTCAATAACACTTAAGAGCTTAATATATTTTATGCTTTTGAAACCATTCTTAATAAAATACTGTTAGACTTTTCACAAGTCTGTCACTTCCTGGGCCACCTCGACCTAGATCAATACACTCCTGTTAAGTGTTATTATGCACTGTTCACAGATCCTCCATCAGTATCTTGTTGAAATGACAGTTTTCAATATGACAGGCCTTTCTGAATTAATTTTCAAGTATAGTTTTAAGAAATAACGTGTCAAATGTTATTATAAAAATCCCTGAACTAAAACACCTTTTTCATTTTCTATATTCACTGCTTCGTTTTTTCAGTCCAAGAATTATATCTTGCTTTGCACGATTTAACAGAAATCTTTGGGGATATTCTTAAAAATGGAAATGTTCCAAAATGGATATACATGTGCAACAACTTCAGCTTCTAACATTTGTGTCATGAACATTTTCACTGTGCAAAATGGGTGTGTAAGAATTTTAGAATTTAAAATTCTCAGTTTCCAGCCTTCGTAAGTTTACATTACATGCCCACAAATAAAATGTTTTAAACTATATACCAAGTTCTGCGTTAGTCTTTCCAGCTTTCTTCCTTGTTTGCATTATCAAATCTATTTTTCTTCCACACGTACTATGTATCCTGTAGTCCCCTTCATTTCAACCATATGGCACTCAGCACCTATTGAATCCTTTCTTGCAGCGTATTGTGCTACTTAGCTCAAGAAATTGCACAAGTAATCTCCAGGTTTGTTTCCTCAGATAGTCTCTCTTTGCAGTCACTTATTAAATGAAAATTGATTTTCCCATATTCATGCAAGAACTCAGAACCTTCAGACAATTTCAATATATCATGAAGCATATATGGTAGGAGCGGACAGAACTGTCTCAAATTGTCTGATTTAGCAGATGAGGAATGAGATTTAGTTGCTTAACAAAGACAATAAGTGAACCATCACCTTCTGCCTGACTTCCAGCTATCACCACAAGGGCACTGGTCTATAGGTCCTGTGTTACAGATGTTCTGTCTGTGCAAGATGCCATCAATACCCTTAAGTACCTGAATGCACTTAAATTGTAAGTTGAGGAAACTAAATCACATTTAGAATGTCTGTTATGCTAAGAATTGTCAACACACAAAAAAGCCAAAATATTACACTTACTAATAGGAATTTGGTTTATCTGTTGCTTTTAGTTCATCTTAGTACTAATACTTAACACACTTATTTCTTACACCAGTTACCATGCTATTTCAGTATTTGGAAAGGCTTATTTAAATGCAAATGGTGACTAGGGTGTTAAACACCTCTAGCATCCTCTAGTATCAGGATCTTCACATGCACTCTTTGATGGGCCTGCATATTTTCCAGGCAGATACTTGAAACATCCAATATAGGTGTGAATTTTTTATTCCCTGAGCCCTGCGTTTTAAAATTTAGGCTTTTTATTTTGTTTTGCTTTTTTTTTAAGATGAAAGAGAGTCCTAGCCTCATATACAAACATAATTTTTAGGGTGTCGGTGTCCTGAAAAATTATGCAATTTAGAAAGTAATTAAAATGAAATTATTTTCTGTTTATCAAGACAAACTTAACAATTTAAGCTTTCCTTAAAATCTTAAAATGCAGCTTTTAAAGTCTTTGAACACTTGAACATTCTTAGATATCCACAATTTATTGTGTGGGTTCACACTATGATATAGTAATCAATGAACTTGCCAAGTTACAGATGTGGTTTTATTTACATTTCAGAATTCTGGTCTCAAAGTATAGGGAAAAAAAATAACAAAGATTTTGCTTGGTGCTTTTACTGAAAACATAAGTTATTCCACAAACCCATGAAATAGAAGATTGAAAATTATTATTATTGCCTTGGGTAGGAATAGCTATTGCTTACTTACCGAAAGTGACAGTTCAGACCTCAAACAGATCAAAATGGAGTTCATTTTACAGTTTAGTAACTGCTTTTAAATATAATCTATATAAAAAAGTAAAGCCATAATTCATAAGCATTAATCAGAAACTAGTTTTAGCTCACTGAATCTAAAGCTGGCCTGTCTCTAAGGTAGCACAGTAAAATTGGACTGAATGCTAGAACACCCAATATGAATATGAGTTAAGTAATAGCAATCCTGAAAGAAAATATATTTCTAGAAGTCTTATCTATCTAAAAGTTCTGTTTATTTATTTGCACAGTAATTGCAATTTCTTTGAAATAGCCCATGCAGAAGTGGGCATTCATATTTTCTATAACTTTAAAAAAACAAAAGAAATTAGTATAGTATCATTCATTATAATAATGCATGTTCTAGAAGTGAAGAACTAAAGTTTACCTAATTTCTTCCAAGGATTTATTTGAAATGTTAATAAATTATGATTTCACTTAGCATGCCATTTTACTACCAGTTATTTTTGGCATAAATTTTGGTCTCTCTTCAGGCAGTGTGGAACACTGAATATCAATAGAACCAGTATTCAGCATTCACGACAGAGGAATGCAGCTAATCTCTTTAAGGTGGTTCTTTAAGTATCTGACAGCTCCTTTCAACCTAAAGTCTACAAAAATCACAAAATCTTTGCTAGCATTTTGGCTTAGGACTGGAAGATCAGTTATTTGATGTGAAGAAGTGTATTTTTATAAGGATAATGGAAAATAGAATGTGCAGGTTTCAACACATTGGCATGACAAAGAAGTGCACAGCTTCGAAAAGACTGTACTAGTTAAAGCAATACTAATATGCAAGTGAACCTGTGTATTTTGAAGGAATAGTATGGCATCTTCATGAGATGATTCAGCTTCGTGAGGAATTTACTTCTATTTAGATTTCTCTGTGCATGTAGTCCTTAAGACATGGGGCAACAAAGGCCATCCTACCACTCTGCTTGAAAATTGTCTAAAGGGACTATTTTCTAAGGCAAGAATTAGAAACATATTTAACTTTTCTGAGAATTATGCCATCCAACTCCCATACTACCTTGCTTGGAAATTAACAGAAAATAATCTAGTTCCAGCACTGTCAGTGATGACACATTTGTAGATTAGGATACCTTTTGTAAACAATGAGAGTAATGGAAACTGCTCAAAGCGTTAAAATATCTTGTAAGCCATGGAAATAAATAGGTTGAATCTAGGCCTTGTAGTACATATCCATAGAGTGGCCATTGAAGTACATGGCTATAACATGTAAAGAACTGGTATTTTCTCTCATAATTTATGTTAGTACTACTGAGAAGAGCATCAAATTAATACAAATTATTAAAAGGATCAGTTAAAGCACTGTACAATGACTAGGACTGATTCTATAGATACGTTGTTACATTAAAAGGAGATGTTAATTAAAAGTAACCTAGTTCTCTCAGTTCATATGTACAGTCACAGATGCAGATCTCATGACTTTTTGATCTCAACAAGATCTGCCAAAGATACTCTGCAGAAAGTGTTCATGTTCTACCCTTTCTCAGTGTGTATAAATGAAAGGCAGAACACATCATTGTTTTAACATAGGAAAGTTATTTCAAATTAACTTCCAGTTATGTGGTGTGGTCTCAGAAAATCTTTATCAAATATCAATTTCAGAAGCATACTACTGAGACCTGAGATAGTTTTAAAGGACTTTGTGATGCACAATGCTTGGTGAAGCAATTGTCTCAGACTCACAAAACTGGCTGTCAGAAGGACTTAAGAATGCAAATGACTTTTAGTGGCAATAAAGATAGAGGTTTTCTTAAACCAGATTTCTAGACAACCAACTAAAAATTAAAAGTGAGTATATCTGAGCACGACCCAAAAGAGTTCATGATCTATTTCACCACAAAAGTTTATTTGTGAGAGCCCTTTCTGCTGCTGTTAAGATCTCTCACAAGACAGTGGCAGGTGTGACAGAGAAGACATAGGGACTCAAATTGTGTAAGCTCATGGACTTTGAGGCAAAGATAGTTCCATAGTTAAATATAGCTAAAGATCATGATTCTCCAACAGTTGACTATAAACAATGAAAAATTCAGGATCATAATTTCCTTCTTGTTTCTAAAAGCTAATACTTGGATTGGAGTGAGGGGATACACCAGCCTGCTGAAAAGTGTCATCTGTAATCTTGGTCCATATGTAGTGTTCCTGTTCTAATTCAGACAGTGGAGGAATTTAGCAGATGAATTGCTGACAGACCTATAGAGTGGACACTGAAGCATATGGCTATGATGTGTAAAGAATTGGTATTATTGTATCTGTTTCATAAGCTGACCACTTCTGACAAAGGGGAAGGGCAAAAAGTAATTTGGCACGGCATGCATGCAACATTTCACTGGTCTAATCTGGTGCTGCCTGAAAGCTTGTTTTGGTAGGTATCATATCCTGGAATGACACAGAACTAGAACTGGCAGGATGTCAAAATACTTCCAAAACCAGCTTAACCAAATGAAATCAGCTGAGCTGCGAAGATGTGAAATGCACACTTAGAAAGACTCAGAGCTGGAATGTAGGCGAGGCTAAATACAGGAATACCAGTGTTATGTGAATACCTAATAACAACAGGAATATTACCAGTAGGGACATTTATACACGGCAGTATTTTTATTTCTAAGTTAATCTGAATTGCTAAACCTCTTAAGATATTAAGACAGGACTCCCAAATTCACTGACGTATGGAGCTAAGCATTGTTAATCTTACTTTTACTGCTGGGGAAACTGAGGCAGAGAGGTTCAGTGACTTACCCAAGGCCACAGAGGGAGTCACTGTCAGAGCCAGGATTAGAGCTCAAGAGTTTCTGGCTCCCAGTTCCCAAGCTCAGACCACTAGACCATGGCCTCAGGATATTTCCAGCTGATCTTCAGTCTAAAAAAAAGTAAATTCTCAAGTATGTTACAAATATGTAACATATATATATATATATATATATATGTATATTTATATGTGTATACATATATATATATATATATTTTTTTTACCTGAATGTAATGATATGAGTGAAAACACATTGTTCATAAGTCAGTGCTGAAAATCAAACCAGTATATTTTATTTGAGTTACCTTAATCATACATATATGTATGGTAAAACTCTGCTGAAAAAAATTAGGATTTAAACTATAGCCAATACAAATACATATTGTATTTCTCAGGGTAAGGAACAAATTGCCTTTCCAACCCAGCCAGCGTGTCATTTATATTAATGGTGAGGAATGATAAGCTGCTCTGTGTGTAAGTAAACTCTATTAAGAAAGTCAGGTCCCCTGGTGAAGCTAGATCCTTAGTAAATTTTACTAGCTAAGCACTGAGCTCCATGTCAGAGTAATTACACCTCTTATCCACTGTGAGCTCTCTCTTAGCTTCTCTATATTCCTTAATTTCCCACTTCAGCTAATTTAGCAGTAAAATCGCAGAGGTTTAAAAGGTTAGCTACCGAGGAACTGGCGCATGAATGTTCTGTTCAGCTCCGTGCATTGAAATCACATTACGTAGAAGAAGGAATTAATTAAGTACAATTAGGTAGCGATGGATCATTGACAACATATATACACTAGGGTGCTAAAAATTAATCTCCCCTGTAAAAACAATACATTGTGCATCTTCTCATCTATACACCAGCAAGTTTTACACTTGAAATATAAAATGGAAAGGCCCTCGAGCAACTTCTTTTAAAAAAAATGGGCATATCTTCTGGCACTATTAAAACTAAAAATTTTTTTTTAAAATAATATAGCTTAATTTTTAATAAATAATTGAAAAAGTAATGAGAATAGCAAAAGGAGAAGAAATTTTTAAAGGCAGGAAATTTTAAAGTGACCGTAAGGACATTTGCTTTATGAAAGTACTTAGTATGTTAAAATTGCTAACAATTGTGTAGTATTCTCTTGCTATCTTCTTTTACAAGTTGCCATATTGTTTCCTTGTATTGACAGTCAGCCTCTTAATACATAGATTGGCAGTTAGCCCAGTTGGTCCTCAATTCTAAAAGCCTCTTAGCAGATGAAAACTCTTTTGTTCATTCACACCTTGTAGAAAGAACAACAGGGCAGAAGTGACATCCAGATCCATTTAGAGTATACTTAGAGTCTGATTTTCCTTTGCCTTGCACCTTGTGTAGTCATTTATAGCTTTGCAAAGTGAGCACAAAATGGATATAAAACACTGCTACTCATGTGAGGAGAGAATTCTAATTTGGTTGCATTATTTCCAGAGGTGATCACGAAAAGTGCCAGCCAGTTGAAAAATCTGGCTCTGCATAGACTGTGTAAACAATTTTGACACAAAATATAAAGTAGAAAGCAGCAGCCCTTTCCAAACATTTTATAGAAACTGCACTTTTGTTTTGCAGCAATGGATATGTTCACTTGTTGTTTGCTTGGAACCTTCATAGAAAAAATACTAAATGCTTAACTCATCTGCAGAAAACAAATCCTATTTCTTCCATTCTCTTTAAGAACCATATTTAACTAAGAGTCCTAAATTATATTCTCACTTAAAAGGGACCTCATGTAATCTATAAGACCTCTACAAACCCTAACTTTCCACATGCTGTTTCTAAACCCAGTAGTTAAAAAGTTACATTTCTAAAAAACCTCCTGGAATCAATGTGAAAAGCTGGTATTAACACAACAGCTGGTCTCAGTCCATCAGAGTTCAACACTGTTCTGACTTTAGTATGGGTGACAAATTATTGCCAGCATTTATCAAACAGTGATTTCTCTGCTATATGATCTACTATCAGTATGATAACTCAAGACCTACTGCCAAAAATATCCTTAAGATGCAAGTTATATCAGCAGGAAAGGCCTGCTGAAATCAGATTAATGAATGTGTTTTAACAAAATTGGCAGCTAAAACATGAAAGACCTCATCTGGCTGTTGCTGGAGATGTGGTCAAAAATTATTTCTACTTAAGAACAGGGAACAATAACTAATTCAGTATGTCTGGACATTTTTTCTCCATACTACCTGGTGGTCATTTTTCTGGCCCTTCCTGGCCAGAAGTCCTTCCTAGTTCATTATAGTGCGTGGCAACTTGTGTGTTGATTAGGAGCAGAAATAGCAGTTACTGCATTAGCAGCTGTAGGTCTGAGAGTACTGCGACAGTAAATAATGCCTCTAAGCATGCATTTCATGGAGTCACCTTACAACATATTTTCCAAATCTACTACCATGGTCCAAAGCTTATTCTTCAACCAAGTAGCTAAAGAACACTTTTTTTTTTTTTTTTTAATTCTTAATATGTTACTAATACTGTATTATAGACTAGAGTTTATTGCAGGGTTTTGTATTTGTTTTTCTTCTTGCTTTTTTTCCCTCTCCCCCTTCTGCATTCAGACCTTCTGTAAGCATTCTGAGTTGCTAGTCTGGCTTGACTGGAAAGTACTGCGTGTTTGTTGTGTGTCTGCATGTGTGATACCAACTGTCAAAGACTGCTTGATGTTAGATGAGGGCTTATGCTCAAAGCTGTTCTACAGTTGTCTCTCTGGCAAAATCTTTCCTTACCAATGACAATGACGTATCTGTGTGGGGAGAGTCTGTTTTACAATATTACACCTGCCGTGGTCTAAATTTTACTGATGGGGCATGATTATGATTTCATTTACATTAATCAAAGTCATGAGTCATTCCATTCATGTCAGTAGCATTAAATAGCTATAAAGACAAGTAAGAGTTCAAAATCAGGCTTCTGGTGTTTAATCTGAAAGTATATCTGAATCACTTCATTAAAGTGAAGAAGAGGAAGAAACTGAAGGATAGATCCTCTGCTTACTTTGCATTACTCAGTCATGCCATTAGCATTAAACATCAAATAAAGAACTAAAATGACAGCTGGCAATGTGTCACAGTACATGAGTTTTCCGTTTACATCTGATATAGAAAATACCCCCAAATTAACAAGATTTAAAACTATATTTCAAGTATGACAAAGTTATGGTATTAGATCAACTTGCCCTTGAATGTTGGCATTAATGTTTAAAAAACCTTTTTCCTTCCCTTGTTTTTTTTTTATGTCACTCTGACATAACTTGAATGCAAAAGATTTACATAATTTGAATGCAAACGATCTAAAGGGAAACTATATTTGAGTAAGACCTCAGAGATGAGTTAAGCCTTACAGCCCTGTCCATAAGGAATATTATATCTGGTAAATACAGAAGCATAAAAATAGTGATCACAATTCATAAAATATTTTCTGTAGGTATCTTATAAAGCATTATTGAATCTCCATTTATTAAAAAGTGAAAATCATGTTAATTTTCTAAATACAGGCATTCTAAAACAATAAAAGATTTTATACTGCTATCTATCTCCTGCTCAGACAGAGAAATTGTGCAGGGGATGATGGGCATTAATTTAGTCCTCACTGATAAGTACTTTTAAGACTGAATATTCTTGAAACTGCACTTATTTAAATTACACTCAAGCTCCCTGTAAATCTAAAAAAAGATTATAAGGAGGGGAAATAATTTCAAGAGGCCTAGTAAGCTATCAGAGAATTGCTCTATTATATCTCTTCAGATTTTTTCCGTTTTTTATGTCAAATAATTGTTGGCATTTGAGAACATTTTCTAGAAATCTGTATAATGCATCAACATTATAGGCCCTAGAAACTACTACTGTCATATATACTTTCAGCTTCATTACAAGCATATGCCCTAAGACACCTAATCAGAGAACTGAGGGATTTATCAACAAACCAGGGCCAAAGGAAGCTGGGAAAAGGGATCTTTTGCTATATTTTATGTAGATCTCACTGAAAACTAAAGATCTATCTGTTCAACTTGTTTTTCCAGTACAGCTGGAAATGCAAAAATATTTTCTTCGGAAATCCCATTGAAAGATTTCTTCTCACCCTGTTAGACCACACATTGAGTTTTACACCCTGCATTACCACAGAATAAGAAGGTTTGTGTATGTTGAAATAATAAGATACTGTCTTCAGGCTGGATACAAATGTTAGGTAAGCCACTGGTGTCTTATAAGAAAGCCTTGATATAATATCTACTCTTAGTAACTATGGGAATTACACATTTTCCTCTGTTATCTTTTCCAGTGTTGAACTTTATGATAATATTGCTGTGTATTTCAACATGCACACTTGGGCACAAAGATTAATTATGAAGCAATAAAGTTTACATAAAAGTGCTGAAAAACAATTTAAAATTTCACTTTTTTTTTAAAGAAGCTAAAATGAATAAGAAATTGAAGAAGTATAGAACAGAGAAGTGACCTACCGTGGTTGTCTTTATCCGTCCTCCTGGTTGTGTACAGGTCCAGCCTGATTTATTGATTAGCAAATCACAGCCTTCTCCTTCTAAACATGGAAGCATTTCACACCACTGTTTTGTTTTGATAATTCGTGCTATGGAACAAAAAAGGAAGAAGAAAAAAAAACCAAAAACAATTGGCAGGAGAATTCACATTTCACTTATCTCTAAACACTTTCTCATTTGAGTTGTCTATTTTCATTATCTGATAATTCAGCAATAGTTTATGATGTAGACAGCCCTAGGCACTTTACAAAATTATTTGCAATACCTGCTGTGCCAACAAATTTAATTTCAAATTTAAAAACCAACCAAAAACCCCAAAAGACAGCTTTATTATAAATCAAAAGGACATTGAAACTAGATATTTTTCTAATTTCATGCTCCTTCCAATCAAGGAAACATTGTTGGGGGGACTAATGACTGAAGACTTACTATCCTAACTAATAATTTTGGTGTCCCACAAGTGGGATTCATTGTGTTAGATTCTCTACAAACCTGAGCAGACAGTCCTTATCCTGAAGTGCTTACACTGTAAGTAGACATGAGACATGCAGGGGAAAGAGAAAAGCTATAATAAACAGTTAGAGGGGTCACTATAATGGCAGCTATTGTGAAACTCTGATTCTTGCAATGGTAGGGGTACAGTCAAGGGCAGAAACCAGGAACATAAGAAGGACTGGTGTTGAATGAAGCAAAAATTGGGAAATTATGAAGGAGACAATAAGCTGAGGGAAAAGACAGGAACAAACAGCCTATTACTACAAGGGAAAAGAAGTCTAGCCAGGAAGGTTTCTAACAGAAAGCTGGTGTGATACGTGTGTTATGTCTACTGTTAATGCTTGTGTCTCTGGCAAGCCAGTTCTGCAAAATTTCCACAAGGTCATACACAGCATGTAATCCTGGAACAACAGAGCCCTGACTGCAATACAGTAAAACAAAGGAGTTGTAAAGGAGAAATTTTTTGTCAAGGTAGGGAGAGAAGGGGTTTTAATACCCGTAGGCTGCTTTCTGGACTATAATACTGCTTCTTTTGAGTTCACTTTTGTAGTATCTGGTTCCTTCTCAGAAAATAGAAACAATATTACTAATATCTGGTATTCCATTATTCTTTCACTCTTCACTGATGACAATATTTTAGAGTGGAGTGTTTTGGATACTTTTCATAAAATACATATACATAGAGACACTGACACAGTGCCATCTGCTAAACAAGGTAAGGTCTCCCAAACTAACTTTTGGTCAAACTGTAAGGCTTGCAGTTTGCAGAAAATGGTCCTCAGTTCCTTCAGAGATCATCTCACCAATTCTTGCCTGGACTATAAGAAAGCTTCAATTTATACATAAATGTCCTGGGATTCAAGGCCAGAACTTGTTCCACATAGGGGGACACAGATCATGCTTTCCTCTATGTTGATGTGTGACACATAACGCATCTATAATCATGAGCCCAGAAAAAAGAGAATTATAGGAAAAATAGTGAAATAAGAGTACAAGAAGCTTATGCTGCACCAAATTAATTTGAGGTCCAAGGAGACCAAAACCAGGCCTTTTTCCCAGTGGCAGCTGCAGCTATATGCTCACCTGAACGTGTGATTCAGTCTGACTTCTTCTGTCTGGAACTACTTAAGAATGCAATTCCCAATGCCACTGGATCATGGCAAGAAAGAGAAGTGCAATTTAAAGTCTTTTAATAAAACCCTTTCCAATATTTCATCACAAAACAACTTGCGTCCTCAGCTCTGGTATAATTGTTGGTAAGCTCTAGCAATACAACAAAACCCGATTTCTTTCAGTGGAAGCTCAATCTGAAATTCATATTAGTATTTTAATTATAAAACCTCTTTCACTTCTAAATGTCTACACAGGAATTTGCACTGTTCATTAGGCAATATATAAATCAGTGGTGAAATGATTCATAACTACAGTTTTTTGAAGCAACTCTGCTAGGCTTTTATAGCACATAATACACAGAAATGCAGATTCTACTTGGGCACCAGAGGTACTACTCTTCTGATAGCTGGATCGTATCAGTTTTTGAGACTAACCCCTCCTCTGCAACAGATAATAGCCTCAACCTTTCTCAGTGAAGGCATGCATCCAGCTATAGGCTTAACAAAAAAAGCTCAGTAAAATGTTAACCTAAATCTGACTTACTTGCATGCATATCTTTCTTAATTCATATACCAAAATGGTTATTTCTATAAATGTCTCAACCATACGAAGGATCATTGAAAGACTGAATTGTAAGCTAAACTCAGAAATATCCACTAGATTGCCTTTACTATCTCAGCTAGGAGGTTTTCCTGGAAACATGACTTGAAGTAATCTTATTTTTAAAAAAGTATCTCTGAATTACTCTCAGTGTTTGCTTGGCTGTCACTGGTATTATCACAAATCCGTGGGGTCTTTGCTCTGGGTATTTGCTATAGCCACACAAATTTAAAATTGACCAAGGGTATTTTACAAAACATAAAATCTAAAACAGTTCCATGCTGTGTATAGACCAGCTCATGCATTTAGGCCTTGAGAATCAGAACTTCTTTTGTAGGGAAAAGCTAGCAGCTCACATGGCTTAAAGCTAATCAGTATCAAAACTGTGCCTTCTCAGCCCCCACACCCTCTTCTAGCCCTGCTTCCCCATTACTGATTTTCACGTCCCTTTAATTCTGCTTCTCCACCCACTCACTGCTTTGCTTCAGGGGCCTCACCTCACACAGTGCCATGAGGGAGGCCCTGTTCTTGACTGCAGGACTATATCTATTTTTGCATTTTCACTTTTTGGTTTGCACATTATATCACAGTATGAGAGTGAAGCTCAATGTGTAATACAGGAAGGGAGCAAAATGCACAAGAATTTTTATCAGCATAATATCAAAGAATTTTCATCAGTAATTGAAACTGAGTTACACTAGTCAAAGCAAAGGAATAGAGTGTATTTCCTGAGGCAGTGTAGTTGCCTTTTTACTGTGTATATTCACCAGGGGTGTAATTCAGCCCTCTGCAGACAAGAGAGTAAAAAGCTTATCAGCTTCTTCAAATCCACTCCAAGCTCCATTATAAAGAATTAGGTGGCACTTAAATGATACACAGGCTTTGTGCAGAGCTTCTGCACAGAACTGAATTTCAGCTTTAGAATCTGTGTTGACACTACCTTGCATCTCCTAAGAAGGGCTGTGCCTCTTCACTTGAACTGCAGCTAATAGGACCTGACGTTGCTCAGCACATGGTAGAATTGCTTTCCCGGGTAGTGCCATTTGAACTGGAGAACAAATGGACTCTATCCAAGGGGTTTTCAGGCAAATAGTTTTGAGGCATTGGATGCAAGCAGATGTTGTATCAACAAACTATCCACCAATGTGATCTTAACTGTTTTGTAAAACAGAGAAACTTGCAATCGATTTCCAGTTATTAGTAGAAAAATTTCCATTCATAAGCAGTATAGTCTCATTTAAGACTGCTCAACTGAGTAGTGTTTCAGAACACCACAGATTGTTTTTCTCCCAAATACTGCAACTAGATAAGCTTTGTCAATAAGTCTCTCACCTCGTTTAATATTTTATATATATATCTTATGGAAAATTAGGTTTATTTTCTAGATATTCTTTTCCCAAATTCACCCCGTCCTCAGGCAATTATCAATTTCTGCATCTCTAGTCAATCTTTTAACTGAAAATCATCAACTGTTTGTCATAGCAAAAAAAAACTGAGATAAGCCTTGTTCAGCAGCAGTAAATGGAAAAATTTACAGCCATCTAAAATACGGTAAATTAAAACACTCAGATTGTTACAGTTTGTTGTCTCTCTTTTTTTTAGTGTTGGAGAATGAATTAGGAAATAAAAGTAAAAATGTACTTTATTTTCACTGATTAAGAATACTGATTGAAACAAGATTTGGATATTGACACATGATTTCAGAACACATTATGCTTCTATGCATAAAAGGTGGTGTTCAAAGTAAATATTTATAAATTTTTATATATTTATAAAGTATAATCAAAATGATTATACATGAGCCTAAATAAAGTAAAAAAAAAAAAAAAGTAGCAGTGAAGATACATTGAAGTAGGGACTAGGGAAAATTTCTCCCAAGCAGAACACAACATTTTGAAACACACTTCTTAAATGAGAACTTAGCTCACCTATACTTTTTACAGAATGATGTTGTTCTTCACTTTTTTTTTCAATGCTAATTTTTAGCATTTTATGCAAGCTGTAACACAAATTGGAGAAAGTATTTCCTCTTAGACTTTCACGTATTATTTCACTTTGGTTTTCCTTGAACTTTGATGAAGGCTGATCAGCATAGAGGATTCCCAAGGTTCAGAAATGCCTTCAGAAGTACATTTTAGAAGTACATAGAAGTACATAGACAAACACATTCATTGTAGTGTATTTCACTTGCCCTACAAAGACTGAATAGGACCACATATTTTACAATTATTCACCTCCAAATGATCCCAACTGGTTTCATCATCTCACTCATCTCCTAGCCTTTTTTAAATGTTATCTCATATTCTTCCTTTTTCCTTTTTCTGTTTTTTTTTCAGCTCTAGCTTTTTGCTCTGACCATTCCCCTCCTCTGCCTGTTTCAGCACATATACACTATCTACCTATCAAAGATCCCCAAACATCTTGCAGAACTTCCTATGTTTAGCTGGTTTTACTTATGACTGGTAAATGCTGTTCATTGTCCCCATTTTGCACAGAGGTTAATCATCTTGACCAAGGTCACACAAGAATTTGTTGTACAGCTGGAAACAAAACCTCTGAATTCTTAGTGATCACTAGACTGGAGACCTTTCTGTATCCCTTCTTCTTTCAGAGAGAGAGTGTACTTTAATATGTGTATGTAAAAATATTAAATAACAATAAAAATATGCAAAGTAATATGCTTTCAAAAATATATATCCGTTAAATTGCAGTGGTAGGAAAGAGGCCATCAGAAAGACAAACTGAATCACAGCACTCTAAGACACTGCAATCATGAACTGTCTTTAAAGCAGCAATTTTACTGTAATAGTGTAAAAGTCCCAAATGTCAATCTATTTTACAAGAAGGAAACATCACAAAGCTTGGATATCTTTTACAGCAGTCATTCTGTTTCCCTAAAAAGAATTGAAGTACTGCTAATTTACAAAGAGTTAGCTTGTCTCAATTATTTATAGGGCATCTAGAGCAAATACTATTTAGTTCTAAGAACAGCAATATAGCAATGTCTAGACACCTATTTTATAATTTAGCTCTTGCTGTCAAGATTGGAAGGGACGCTTGAGCTGAGGTTGAGAAATATATGGGAAAAAGTGATCTCCTGTGGGCTGCAGAGAAGCTACAAATTGAGACCAGGTAACTAGATCACGAGTAAAAGATTGAATGACAGGGCAGAGGCTTTTCCTGCAGCTCATCCAATCATAGTTCCACTGAGAGATAAATCTTATTGCAACCCCTGGGTTGAGAAAATACCATCAATATTCACCTGTACCCCAAAAAATAATGGAAATCTGGCTTTATTAGAAATTATGTAGATTGCACCTTGTACTACATGTATTTAGGAGGAGAAGGACAATACCTAGGAGATAATCTCCAAATTATGCATTCATCCATATTATTCCAAACGAAGACTCCCTAAGGGACACTGCTGCCAGTTACATGAGTGGTCCCTAGGAATTTAGCTGAATTAGCTGGCATACGAAGTTGTTGGATTAAACTGAGTGAATGAAGGATGCTTAGTAAACCACTGACGCAAAAACTTAAAAATACTTTAAAAAAGTAAAAACAAATTTAAACTACTGCATTTAGAAAGGCATCCAAGTATTTGTTCAATTTTATGACATAATTAATGTTTTGCTGTATCTTCATAAGATTCTGTGAAATAAATATCTACTAACAGCTTAAAAATAATTACACAAACAAAAACTGAAGTAATAGTCCAGATTCTAGGAGTACTGTCATGAAATTCAATAGCTCTTATCTTTTTTCCTGTTTGAGTCTCCAAATAGAAGAATTTCCTCATTATGATACCCCAAACAATAAATTAAAAAAAAAAAATTTAAAAACATATGAGACTAAATACAAAGGAACATGATACCTGACCTTTTGTGGTGTAGAAACTATAATGTATTTTTCTGACCTCTCTCTTTTTATTTCTTTGAAAACTTTAATACTATGTGACTCACTGATATATTAATAGGTACCTTACATTAGTCTACATCCAGATGCTCAAATATTTGTAGGACAGAAATATTATGCTAACATAGGAAGTGTTCTACAAATCAGCTTCACCATCAACTCATGTCTGTTTCCATTTTACTTTTCAAGGGCCAGTATTCTTCTGTTTCTAATTGCTTTCATTTGAAATTGTAATATATCTGTGCATTTGTTCTCAACTCCTCAGTCTTTCACTGGCAAATACTACTCTCACTGGCAAAATAGCTTACTTGGAAAAGTAATGCAGCAAATATAACACATATTTTCCAACTGCCTGCAAAGCAGTCAAACAGAACAGAAAAAAAATATTATCATTTACTAAATTTCACAGGTTCACAACAAGCATCCTGACAGTTATAATAAATTATGAATACTGATAAGACTTACACGTTGAATTTTATTTAGGGACAATACATGTGCTTCTAGCCTCTTCAAAACTAGCATTTTCTAACTAAATATTAAAATGTCTGTGCTTTGAATAGGCAACCTGGCCTACAACTTTGCCCAGGATTTCAGTACTTGTCTGAATATCCACAGATGTACATAGTCAATGGTTTTCAATCTGTGAATGATCTTACTGCTTCGTTGTCTGTGGGTAGTTAGCATTTGCTGTCTAATAAGAGATGCTAATAGAACACCTACCCCTAGAGAAAGCTTTTGTCAGGACTCAGTGTTTTCTGTTTCTATCCCCTGCTGTTCTGCCCTGCTGTATTCAATTAGTGTGCTGTAAGCAAAGTAAAAATTAGTAAAAATCTGATCAGTGATATGCCAGCAAAGAACCCTTCAGAGACCAGGTTTTCATCACATTTCACTTTGCTGCCAGCACATTGAGAACAGCAAATTTCACTGGAGAGGGACAGCAATTTCAGACCCAAAGAAGAAAATTTGAAGATCATGGCAAAGAATAGACAAGCAGGGTTAAAATGGGAAGTAATGGGAAAAGAGATACTAGGGGAAAAAAAGGCAAGAAAGGAAGGAAAAAGAGGACAAATCCCAGCTATTTGTAGTAGCTACTGAAGCTAATGGGCAAGGACAAAAACTTGAGCAACTTGTTCAGTGGAATCAGTACGACAGTGTAGGTAAGTGAAGGAAAAAGACCAGAACATTTTGGGTATTCTTAAATATACCAGTTTCAGTCCTCCTGATGATATGAGCAGAGAACTGCAGTGGAAGACCAGATTCACTACAGTTAAAAGTCAAATAAGGACTGACCAGATACTCCCTGCCATCCCTATGTTATGCAGAGAAGGCTGGGCAGCTGTGGAAGAGGGGAAAGAACTCCCCTAGCTATGAAACATGTGAACATACAAAAGGAACCACTGAATACACAAGCAAGCAAGAATTTTAAGGAGGATGCCACAGTAATAATTAAACTTGTTCTAGGTTACATGGTCAGAGTTTTCAGAGCCATGGAAAGAAGACGGGAATAAAGATTGTGAGGCTGGAATGAAGGAAGGGTGGCAGGAAAGTTATAAATCAACCTCACAAAAAGCATTTAAAACACTGACTGAACCTCAGAGCATAAAGTCTCATGTTTATGGGTAACAAAGAATAACTGGACACTTCACCCTGTTTGCAGCTTCGCATTTGACTGCACAGTATCCGATTTTGTGCTCACAAAACACACACTAAAATTATAGCCAAGGATCAAGGTCCTTCTTGGGACTCTAGCTGTAGAGAGTTCATGTATCCAGTCTTACTGGGTACCTTTAATGAACTCTGCATATACTTAGTAAGGAAGGAAAAAGGAAAAAAGAAAAAGAAAACAAGATGCACTCTCCATTTGACAATTGCTTTTGCATGGGCAAAGCAATGAGAATCAGAATGTGAGGTCTTGTGCTTGAGGACAGAAATCCATTAGTCTTTAATCTTTTGACAGCTGTTTCTGGGAATTTTAGTTAATGTTATTCACGTGTATTCAAAGGACAGGCATTAAGCTGAGTAGTTCTGCTGTGGCCCTCATTGCTTTTAGTACTTTCCAAGTCTGGTGTCAGCATGCATATTGCTGCTGTGACATGGTGGTGACATTTTATTGTGTGCTGAAAGAGATAATAATTCAGCTGTTCTCAAGTACAATGGGCTTCCTTTGTCAACAACCAGAGCAATGGGAAACTCTGCCTTCCTTTTGCCATGTATGTATGAACAGAACATGGAAGCAAATTGAGTTGAAATGAGCTCAAGGACTAGCACGGAAACAGACTAAGCTGTCGCTGTGAGAACAGTTAAAAGTATTAGAGAAGGGAACTCAGCAATGAAGCTGTACTTATCTCCTGCCCAAAGTGCTTTCCCCCTATTCCACATGGCTAGATGCTGTGTTACAGTAAACAGTAACCTTTTTGGTGTAAGCCTGTAACTTTTGCTTTCATCAAATATTAAAAATAAGCTACAATTATACTGGGGATTTTAATAGAAATCAATGCCTCAAGAATGACAATTAAGAAAAAAAACCAATAAAACAGGTGAAAACAAAGAAAAAGGGAGCCATTTTTATGGTAGTACTTTTCATAGCAAGAATACAATTAATATAAGCACTCATGAGTCTTTTGAAACTTGTGTCAGTGACCCAGGAAATTTGCCATAGGGAAATGTGATGTTGAGATTAGATAGCTTGCAAACTGGCCTTTCCTTATGACTTCTGCTTTCACTAGCTAGTGTTTGACAAACAGAGGAACAAAAGTGTTAAAATACAGCAAAGATGTGAGTTTATGTAACATGCATTGTATTGGTACACTGTCCATGGGGAAACCCTGTTTACAGGTGGATGTGTTATAACTCAACTGCACAGTCAATCACTCATCTTGTCACACAGCAGTTTGATATTATGGCTGTGCAGAATAGGATTTTTGACTGACAGGTTAGGTCGTGAATTTTTTAATGCAGCTTTTCATCTATACAGAAATATATATTATATTCCTTACCCCAAAATTTTATGATCTAACACAATTTTCCTAATTTCTGCTTAATTTGAGCAATTGGTTTTCTCATTACTTAGTCCAGGTTTCTCTCTAGGTACATCAGTATTTTGTAAGAATAAAAAAAGCCCCAAACAAATGAGTGTCTTCTATTGGCATTAGGTTCCTATTTTTAATTTATTTTTATAATACACATAAAATTGGAAGACAGATACCTTAAAAAGACAATGCATCTCTAAAATACAGCTAATGCATGGACATTTTTACTTTGTGTACCTAATGCAACAAAAAATTGATTTTCAAAGATCCTGTAGACTCTACTACATAAAAATTATTAACACTGCAGTTCAGAAGGAGCTCTATAACAGAAATACTCACTGATTAGAAGGAATAGTCTTTCTTGACCTAAGAGGCACTATTTGATGTATCAGAACATGTCCAGCAAATCTATGAACAGTCACATCTTCTTGATATTGCTATCTTTTTCACCATCAGAAAACCTAACTTTAAATTTTCAAAATTATTTCTGTGAAATCAGGCTAGAAGGACTGGCCACAAGATGAAAAAGGGGGAAGTGCTGCCTCTCTAGAGGGCAGGCAATGCATGTGCTCCCATGCTACAGCCACTCTGCAAGCAGGAGGCCTGTCCCCTGCTTAAAGCATCTTATACAATTCAATGGCAAAGGCAAAGCTTCTCAGTTTTACAGATTTTAGTATTATTCTTATAGGACTTATTTAACTCTCATAGGTGTATACTTGTCTTCCTTTACTAAACTCCAAATGATTGTGTGGTCTACTGTCAGCTATAATAAAGCCACATCTCTAACAAAACACTGTATTCCTAAAGGTTAATTATCTAAATTTTATATCTCCCGCTTTTGCGGGTTTTTTTAACGTTCAAGAGTATCTTAAGGAAAAGAAAACAAACTAAACATCAACACTGGACACAAACAGGAGATAATAACCCACAAAATTAACTGGAATTGAAGCAAGTTAGAATATTCCACCTGCAGGAATGTAACTGTTTTCTTTTAACAGTAACTGTCTGAAAAAGAGCTTTCTCAAGTGACTCTTTGTAAAAGCAATGAGGAAATCTCATTGGAAATATCTACAGTTTGTAACAATGCAAACAGTACAACTTCACAGTCCTGACTCAGGCAAAACCTGAAATGGGTTTCTTGAGGGTTCTTCTGAATAAAGTGCTGCTTGACTGAGTCTGCAGCTTGGAAATAGCCCCTCGCAGATTAAGAAATAACAACTGCTAGTTCTCAATGCTTCTCTTAAGTACAATACTGAACTATTTAAGTGCTCATCTAGATTGAACATTTTAAACATACAAAAGAAATCCCCCCAGGGAAACTCCACTTTTTTTTTTTTCCTAAGTTTTTATTTTCACGTAGCAAAATGACCTTTTAAATTATCCTGGTATGCCTAATTATGCTATTAGGCATTTATGTATGTATTTATGCATCTATGGTATTTGGAATAAAAGTTGCTGTTACTATATCACTGCAGTGTTTTATTCTGGTCAGCAGGATACCCTGTTTAAACACTTTAGTTGTGTTGGAATAATAGAATAATTTGTATTAAAGTGTAGAATAATGTGCACACTTTCTCCTGTGGAACTGACAAAACACTTTCATAATTTCTTAAGTGTAGAGCCTATCTACACATCTCTTTAATTCTTTTATGTTCAAGAATGGAAATATGTATATGTTCGTGTATATTATACTTTTTCTTAATAATAATAGTAAACATAAAATTACTCAGATATCTTATGCCATTATCAGAATATTGTGTATTCTAAAGAAATCTTCAAATTCCTAAATTTTGGCTAGTGAAAAGGTAGATATATAAAGGTAGATATAGAATAATTTCATGAAAACAGATACATATTCTGATAGTATGGAGACTTGCAATGTCTACCATGTGCACAAGCAGGCACTTCAGTTTTCTGAAAACCAACACCTCAGAGCATATGTGACAGAGGTATGTATAACAGAGATACAAATTCGTAAGCAGATTCTTCAGCAGCTTTGCTGTAATATGAATGCTGGGCTTTTTTTGTTTTTGTTTTTATGGGTTTTGTTTGTTTGGTTGGTTGGTTGGTTGGTTTGGGGAGGTGGTTTGGTGGGTTTTTTGATTTTTTTCTTTTTTTTTTTTTTTAAACAAATCTGTAGTGGATGTTACAGCTTCAGTGCCCTGTTTATTACATGTATGGGCTTGACTACTTGAATCTGTGCAACTCATTCAAAAACAGACTGCAAAATGCCAAAGACTTTCTTTCACTTCCAGCCCTGCTCAAGTTTTCTTTGAGGCAGTGCTCATCTGAATCATTGCCTGTGTCTTGCTTACAAAACATTCATATTCAAAGCACCATTAGCACAATAGCAATTAACAAAGAGCCTTTTATGCCAACGTGCTACAACTTCATCTCACACACCCTTTACAGGAAAAAGGTCTTTTCTCTTCTTTCCAGTATCAGTGAAGCACTCATGCCATGTGAAAAGAATGCTTCCTTTCAGTGCAGAGGGGACATGACAGGTGCCTTATGCGAATCTACTCTACATACAACTGAGGGGAAGACAAGGTGATCTAGAAGATCTTTCTCATTTCTAACCTCCAGGAAATTTCATGGTATCAGGAATTGCATATTAACAACCAGATGCAGGATTTTGTGTAGAAATGGCACAGTGCTTCCACAGGATGTTTTTTCTCAATCTTTATCTGCTGTAAAGGATAGGAAAAGCACTTTTAGGTTTGTCACAAGTATGATCAACAAGAACAAGAAAGGACAGCAATTAGCCTTGAGTCATTCACAGCAGTCATTCCCAAAACATTGCTAACACTGAGCAATAAATGAGAAGCAGGAAGAATCTGCAGCTATATCACGCTAGGAATTGGTGGGGTTTGTTGCCAATACTACATCAAGCTGCCACATTGGCACTAAGACAAACACTGAGGTGTCCCATGAAGTAAGACAGTTTCTTTTTGGTATGCTGTAGATGCAATGATCATATTAACTAGGGAAGAACAAGAGAAAGTGGAAATATTTTCTAATTCCTCCTAATAATAATTATAATTTATATGCAATTTCACAAGACAAATGAGTGAGAAAAGAGTGAATATCACAGGGTTGGTCAGAAAAACAGATTACAAACATTTGCAATAACGGCATATAGGCAATATCAAAGCATTTTACAGTAATGTAAAGATAGATATGAGAATCTAACTGCCCCAAAACATCTTCAACGTCAGTCACAATATTTCCTATACCTGAACTACACAACCCTGTGACGTGTTAATAAACTCAATCATTCAGGAACAGCTGTAACATTGTCTAGAATGTGTTACCCTGAGCTCCCACTAGCACAACACACACTCGTAAAACAAGAAACAAAAAAGAAACGACCCCTCAAAGGCTCTTGTGTGCCTTTATTCCACACTGAATAAGCAGGCACAGTACAGCCTGCTGCTAAGCTTTTCCTTACCAGTTGGCCAAAACATGGATAGACTCTTGGTTACAGCTCCTAATGTGTTGATCAACTGACCCAGAATAACAAAGGCTAAGGGTAAGCAACACAGAAATTACTATACTGGATCAGACCTGAATCGGTCTAGTTTAACATCCTGCCTCTGCAAGTAGCCAGCTGCCCCTGTTTCTGTATGTTCTAGCAAGAACTGTTCTAAGAAGAAATAACTTAATATACTCAGATTTATTTCTCAATTACTGCTTTTCAAGCTGTTGATTGAGAGGCAAAGGGTGGAAATTGTACATCTCAGAGGAACAATTAACTTTGTTCTTGATTCCCTGAGGTGTACGGTAAGCCATAATACCATAAATTAATCCAAGGAGAATTTGCCATAATAGATCTAAATGGACAGCATTACAAATGTTCATACATTTGTGTTCAAAAGCGCCTCTTTTTTTTTATTTTTGTTTTTTTAAGGATTTTTCATTGCAAGTTTGAGGGAGAAAACACACTATAACTTTTTTTTTCCATTAAAATACAGAAAGCATTGCATATGCATCACACATTAATCACAGAAAAATTAAGGACACAGAAAAACAAATATGATAAATCACACATCCTTTTGCCTGAGATATAATACAGCATCAAGCCTCTATACCTCATTAACTACTGTGTTTGCCATTAACACTTCACAAAAATGTGTGAACATATAGCTGCATCATGAAGCTGTTAAAAAAGAAAACAGTCTAATTTTTTCCGCTTCATCTTCCTTTATATATTAGATGATAATCATCCATACTGCATACATTTCCTGGCGTAAAATATAAACATTTCCTTTACAATGGAATCTGCTAGGTATTCCATTCACTGTAATTCCTACAGCACATTATTTCCCCCCGACTACAATACGAAATCTTTCCTAAATAAGCTTGACCTGCTAATACACTGTCCTGTTCCGTTCAGATTCCTACACAGCACTCAGCTGTGCTGGACCCAAGAGCCTCTTGGTAGGATATGAGCAATGTGGCTCTCATTTATCATGTGCACTCTCACTCCTAGGACAAGAAGCACATGTGGTAAATGTTTTATCCAACATTTCATTGCTTCTGTTTTTTCTTAATGTGAATATAAATATAAAGATTAGGGAAAACAAGTCAATTAAACAAACCCTGGACTTAGAGTGGAAAGTGCTGAATCTTATCTTTAGCTCTTTGAAAAATTTATTTCAGTTGAAGTTAGGCCATGAACTGCTTTCCTTAGCAGAGCCACGTGCCAAATGAGGCTACTGAATGCACTCTCATTCCTGCCCTCTCTTGTCAATAAATACATGTTTAATTATATTAACTTCAAGACACTTTAAACATCTATCCTCTCTTCCATAGCAGCTTTCAAAATAACTCTCAAATTAAGAAACCACATTCATTTCCTGAAATTCCTAAATATACCCCATGTTTCAGATATCAGAAAGACTATTCTATTTAGATTCATTGCTTCAGGAGAAAGATGACAACTGCTTTCATCAGACTCTCTGGCACCTACCCTTAATACTGGACAATTTTAAACACAAACCCACATTTACTGTAAAGAAAAGTGTTAACATTTGGAACATGAGAAGAGAATATTAAAAGAATTCTGAATGTTAATATCCAGTTTCGTACTAGATGTTACTTCAGTATCTTACCCACTTGGGGTGCTAGTGGTCTACCTTATTATTTAATAGAGAGGAACTTACATGAGATAAGGAATGAACTCTATTTACTTTTTCCTGGTTCTATAGATTAAAGTCTATAAAAATGAGGAATTGTTTCTCCTTAGCAGAGTCAGTGGTGATCATACTCATATACTTTAAAATGTTCTTTCACTCTTACTGCTATAGTTTCATTTTTTTTTGTGCTGTTCATGCACAGATCATGACAAATATTCTTACATGCAAGTACATGAGCAGTATATTTATCCTAAAAAATGTGTGACTTCTACTTTGTCCCAACAGCTTCACAGGGACAATACACATTAAATTAATTACAAGTTAGCAGTTCTGGCATTTAGAACACCTCCCAAGCCCGCACTCCTTCCTTCACCTATTGTGAACATGAAGAGGTCCTGCTTTCACAGCTTTTTGTGAAGCTGGAGTCTGGAACTGAGAACCTCCTCTGGGTATACTCTGACTATACTAGATGCATCACTCAGTTCCTTTAAGTTATGGTGTAAAATGTAAATAAGATTTAGCATCTTCCGGTGATGTAGGCACTAGCAAACAAATCAGCTCGTTTGTCTTGCTGAGATGCATGCTGCCAAAGGTACATTTCACTGGAAGATTTTTTCAAAGGGCTTCAGGATTATGCTTCAGTCAGAAACGGTAAAACTAACTGTGGCCTTAACTCATACAGTCAACTACATAAGTAACCTGTCATTGTAAAACTGACTCATTAAAACAATGGGCCAGGAGTAACCTTGAAAAAGGATTTTGAAACATTATTTTTAAAATAATGTAAAGAGAAATGTGTTGAAATAGCAGAGGATAAAAATAAACCTGGTTAGGAAAAAATGCATATTTTTACCAACTCTGATTTAACATCAAAGAATTAGCAGAAATGAAATTCTCAATGACTATCCCACAGTCAGAAGCACCAAAGTATAATTCCAATCTTTCTAACAAGAGTTTTTAAGATCTCTGCTTTTATGTCCCTTTTTATTTCTTTTAGCAAGTTACTAGAGTATGATGCAAACTAAATACGTATTATTACCAATATAAAGAGTATTTGTGTCTTTTTTTCAAGTGGTATAAACTAGAATAATACCACTGAACAAAAGAAATCTACTTACATTAACCCTAAATCTAGAACTGCTTGTGTTTATTAAGCATTGGGATTTTTCACTGAGATGTTATGTTTATAAATATATGTGACCATATCTTACAACTGACAAAATTGTAGTTGCTCTTTGAAAAGAGAAAATTCAAAATCTGTGTTACTTGAGAGAAAATGAAAGTACTGTACATCACATCTTAGCTGCAACAGTTGTTCCTAATACAGCAAATAAAAGCAGAAATCAACTTCATGCAAAACTATAAATTATCCCAAACATTAAAATGTGTGAACTTAACTAGGTTAAGAAACAAAAAATATTAAAGAAAGTTATTTGGAAATATAAAAGCAATACATGTTGAGAAAAAAATCTGTAACTGGAAAACACAAGAGGTGTTAATTTATTTTATGGACAACAGACTGTAAGACCAGCAAGAATCATTGTAATTCTATATTCTGACCTCGTGTACAATGTTACCCAGAGGAATTCTCTTCATTCATCACTCTACTCACCACAGCTAGCAGTAGCTCTCATAGAACTAGAGGACTGTTTTGGAAAACAAACAGAAAATCCTGAGTTTAAAATTTTCAAACCACAACTTCAGTGACATATCCCAAAGGACAATGGCATTTACTTGTAGAAAAATATTGTGCTTGTTTTGCATTTCTTAAAGTTAAAGTTACAACATTGGTACCTTAAACTCTGTACTCCAGAGTTAGGGACGGAAGATGCCTCAGGAGATTTCTAATTCTCTTAACTCTTAATCAGTGTCTTGATTAGCAAGAATTTCATACAGTAAAGCATGTTACTTTCATCATCACCAAGACTGCTCTCTGAACTCTTAAATTTTTCAATATCTTTATTGAGTTGTGAACAAACGAACTGAGCATACTAATATATTAAAATCTGTCCTATGTCTCAAAGTGCAACAATGGGCTTTCCTATATTCACCCAAGCTTTTCCAGACTTTTGTCTGAAAGATATTCACCTTTATGAGCATTTTCCTTCTTCCAAATCTTTTATTGCAGTGTATATACTGGATGTGGCTGGGCTGGAGGTAATTTTCTTCATAGCAGCTAGCACGGTACTTTCAACTTGTTATGACAAATGTCTTGGTAATGCACTAGTGATTTAGTTATTCCTGAGCAGTAATGCACAGCACCAAGTCTTCCTCTGCTTTTCATTCTGCCCCCCTACAGAGAGCAGGCTGGGGACAGGAAAGAGGTGTGAGGGGACACCCTTGCGACACAGCATATTCTGTGATTCAGTGAAAGCTGATTCAAACTGAACACGGATATTGCATGTCTTATAATGTCACTCCCATCAATAAAAAGTGTGGGGTAGTTTTTCCAAGGTAGACATGCTGGCTGGACATTGGTCTGCTGGAGGGAGGTGGTGAATGCAACTGCCTTTGCATTGCACCCTCTCCCTCTTGCTACCACGTCAACTGTCTTTGTCTTGACTCTTGGTATTTTTTTACTTTTTTTCTTACTTTTGCTCTTCTCTCCCCTGTTATGTTGCAGACACTGGGAGTAGGGGTGAATAAGCAAGCAGCTGGTGGGTACTTAAGTTACTGGCTGTGATAAACCCCATACAGCCTATTAAAAGATACAGTTCATGTGGTTACATGCCCTGTACCATCTGACAATGCCACTGAAGCTTTACTGGATAAATCCCAGTCTTGGCCTTTGGAACATTTTGGAAAAAAAACCTCATCTGTGTAGTCTTTACAGCAATCTATGCTGCCTACTTTCTGGATCACCTCACGGACAGAAGTGACTTCTAGAGCTGTTTGAGTTCATGGACGCATAATCCTTCAGTGCAATGCAGCAGATCTCACACAACTTTCTTTCCATATCATTCTTCCATCTCATTATGACTTCACATATAGTTTATCTTTTCAGGGGCAGGATGTAGTAAAAATATTACTTGTAAGAGCCCAACACAGCATGAGACTACATAGGAAAAGCACTCCATGTGCAGCCACAATTAGAGACACAGCTATAAGTGCCCATGATGATCACTAAGAATAGAGCAACCTCACACCTTCCAGCACTTAGGTTCTACAAATGCTTCGTTTAGCTTCTATAAATGCTAGTCTTGGGCTCTTGCCCTGACATTGTAGATTGAGAGCTGAAATGGGGGTTTCCCAGGCAACTCAAATCTGTCTAGCAACCACCCATGTAAGCACTCATGACAAGTCATCACAGAGTTTGCCATTTCCCATGGCATCATCTTGTTCCTTGGCAGCTGCAAAAGACAGATGCACATGGTGCCTGCTCAACCTTGGCTCCTGGTGCCAGCAACCAGAACCTGGACCTGCAATCCAACTTTTGAAGCACAGCCAGAAGCACTGTCCAATGCTGATACAACATGCAGCAGAAAAAAAACAAACAGAAAAGGTCCCTATTTGGGCCCTACATTAAATGCCCTATGGACCCACTGCTGCCTGGTCTGACCTGTCTGGATCTGCCAGCAGACACAGGTAAACTATAGCACAAATCAGGAATCCATGGAGACATGTCAGGGAGAGCTTGACACATCCAGGGGATCCAGTGGAGGGGAAAGCTCTGGAAAGACTGTTGAAGTGGCAGCAATGGATTTGGGACATCTGTCACTCTTAAAAGCTTTCCTCTGCAGAATGCAATGACTGGGGTCACCTTAAGGACGTGCAGTAGGAATGTAAATAGCTACTTTAGCATGAAGTGCCACCACAGGGGTTACATAAAGTTATCTAACACAGCAGGAGGGGTATAGCCATTAGAACTGCTGTAGCCATTGATGCTTTTTTTACTTCCTTTTAGTTTGTGAATCATTCACAAACACCAAAAGTGACCTTATATTTTCTCCCAAGTTAAGAACAAAGATTAGGCACTGCAGATTAAAAGATCCACTAAAAATACAGCTCTTTGATGAGATACTCTATTTACATTTACTTACTGATCTTCTAATTAATGACTTTTTTCACTTATTATATGTTTATACAATTATTTTTAGTTTTACATTGTTCTTGCTTGCCTCCAATTATTGTGTCCATAGAGAAAGTACATTATATTAACACTAATATCATTATCACATAAAAATGCAATTGATTTTGGAAAAAAAAAAATGATGGGGAGCAGTATATTAGCTGGAAATCTGCAATTTAAACTATCCCAAAAGATCTGCAAACTGAACTCACCTCATTATCTTATTTTGGCATGCAGATTGAAGTAAATATGCTTCCATCTTTACAGAAAAAATTTAATGTTTAAGACTAAAGAATGTCAGAAACACTGCAAAAGAGCCCCTCAGAATAATCACTGACACAAGTGGTCTTTTGTAAATTAGAGATATAGGCATTTTTTCACCTGGATTTACCTTTTCACCTATTGGAATTAAGTATCTACATATGTACAACACAATCCAGTGTTTGTCCCAAGCTGCCGCTAGATTATCAACCAAAAATAACCAAGCTCAACCTCCACTCCCATAAATTCATTGGATTTGTCCCTGGTCATTTTCCACATTTCCTTGACTTCCCAAATACCACACTGAAATTCAGAGAAGAGTCTTTACCTGGGTATTCTCTAATCTAAGAAATAAGGTATTTACTACTACTGCTTACAAATTAAACAGCTCCATTGCTGCTGTAACAAAGTATTTCATTGCTATCATCTTCATCTAATGCAATGTCTTCGTTTTACATAATTCTAGCCATAAAAAAGAAGAAGTTTTTGAGCGTAAAGGACTGTTATAAAAGATACACTGAGAGAGACATTGAGTTTATTCAGTAGCTGAGACAGCATTTATGGTGAAAGAATAATTTGTTAAGAAAAAAAAAACAAAATCCAAAGTAAATATTGTTTGATCAGATTAAGTAGCCAAATACTATTGTTTACATACCCACAAAAGAAACTATTTTATCTGTCATTCATTGCTTGATACATGCAGGCAATATAATTCAAATCAACAAACATAAACACATAAAAATGCCTTCCATCTCACTTAGCAGGTGCCTTAAATAGCAGATTCAATAAACAACAAAAAACTTTGTCTTACATAGGCTCAAACAGACCAGTCTCTGCAAGGTTTTCAAGCAGCCTCTGAAAATATACCTGAGAAAATCTCAGATTACCAAAAGGATTTGCTTTTATTACTATTCAATATAATTTTACTTTCAAATTAGGCAACACAGCCCTCTTTAAAACTAGTGAAGTAGTAATTTATTTCATCACCTGACATCAAAACCATGCTCTGGGGACGCTTTTAAGAAAAGATACATAATCTTTAGCATAGTTAATTCACACCAGTTTGGAAAACAAAACTCTAATAAGAAAACAAAGGAAAAAGGCCAAATCTCAGGTTCCTGTGTAGAAAAACCTACTTTTGATTAAATAATTTTTAATTTATTTGGACTAAAAAAGGAATGAAAAGTTTAAAATTGTTTAATAATTTTGAAAACATTAAAAAATTAAAACCATTGACCATGGGACTGGAGTATTGACGAAATATTCATGCCAATTTAGATAAAAAAGAATGTGCTTCTACATTTGAGGTGGCCATCAAGATTCTCTTCGCACTGACTGCTGAAGACTGTTTACCTGTTATGAATTACACTGGCATTCTAGTAGTTTTAATTCACTCACAGCTCCTTTAAAAGGATTGAACACTAAAGTAATATTCTAGAATGCACTTCACTATTTGTCTTTACAAATATTAGGACTTCATATCCACATAGACTCAGCTACCTACACTCAAATCAGTGCTTTGACTTTTGATCAATTTAGAAAGTAAATCAGAGCAAAAAAGTGCCATTTGACTTGGGTAATAGTGTTGTACAGTCACAGTGTGACTCCAGGATTTCATGACCTGCACAGCTTCCAATTTGGTTTTAACTTAAAGGGAGCTTTGACACAAAAAAGCTCCACATGTGCTCTGTTCCACCGACTTGAAGTGATACCACAGTTAGTATCAAGAGAGAAGCTTAACCTAGATTCCACCCAATTTAAAGAAATCTGAATGTCAATACATTGCTTTTAATGGGAACTTTCTGCTCTATGGGACCCAAATCAACCAGATTCTTGAAGTAGAATTCGCTTTGCCTCCCTTGCCTTCTTGAAGTGAATCCATCAAACGACACTTTACTTTTATTTCCTACAGGAATGCTTTATTAGAATAATAAAAACTCCAGGAAAAAGAAAACAAAACAAAACAAAACAAGCCCCAAAACCACAAAACCAACCAAAAACCTCTCGAAACACAAAAGTCTGAACGGTTGGGTGAAACTTGAGATGCTTGTAAATAAATCTATCCCTGTTCACTCTTAGACTAAAGTGACCCTTCTTCTAGCTTTCCTTTTCAGTGTAATAACTTTAGTGAATTTTTACCTTGACAGGCTGGAGAGATGGGCTGATAGGAGCCTCACGAAGCTTAACAAAAGGGAAGTGCAAAGCTCTGCACCTGGGGAGAAACAAACCCGTCCCAAGTAAATGCTGGGGGATACCCAGATGGAGAACAGCTTGGTAGAGAAGAATCTGAAGGTGCTGGTGGATAACAATCTGATCATGAGCTAGCAGTGTGTCCTTGTAGCCAAGAGGGTTAATGGTATCTGGGCCACCTTAGGAGGAGTATATTTTCTGCCAACCATGTCTTAACCTGGAAATGGAAACAGCAGATCCTTTTCTCTGTAAATTTACATGTCAGTAACACAGATAAAATCATTACAAAATTTCAGAGAATATAGAACTAGCATAATTATCATCTCTTCATTGCAATAGTGCAAATTATACTACTACAACAAACCAATATTTACAGTATTTCAGTGCCAGTATGAGCCAAAGGAAGCCTCTCTTCCAGCAGTGGGAGACGCAGATTTAATATTTAGTCTTTTTCTCCCAAGGGAAATGTCAACTTTCCTGCCTTAATTCCCTTTGGCACAAAACATTCACTGGAAATACACCTGGTTCAACAGAGAATGTTACAATTAAATACTGAATTCTGTTCTAAAATAAGCAGCCCAATTTAAATACAGAATGTCTCTTCATATTTTTTGTATCTTTTTAAAGTATAATAATACATGCAATTACTAGTATGCAGGACTTTTCAGCTTCAAAATTCCATAGCCAAAATTAGATCATAATAAAATATTTCTTTGGAACTTTTTTTAATTTCAATAAAAGGTTCTCTTTCACTCCTTTTTAATGTGAATGTTCATTTTAAATGCATCCAATTTAAACACTATAGCACTTTGACAGTGCATTACAATAAAACATAAAACTGACAGAATTAATTAATGAACAGTAATTACTGTAATTTACAGTAATTCTGTCTGACAGCATCTAATTACCAATAGAGCATCCCTATGACTATAAAGGTAAGCATTTTATTGCTTCTCATTTTTTAATGGGGGAATTGAAGCAAAAATGTTAATTAAGCCCAAAATACTGAAAAATTAGATGTCCAGAATTTAGTCTGGTTTGTATCTGTGGTAGATTTAAAGCTTCTCTTTTTTTTAATCAGAATGGCTCATTAGTCTCTAGATTGTCCTATTACTTCAGTATATTTTAAGAAAGCAAACAAGTCAGATTTGGAGGGGAAAGAAAATTTTCCAAATGATATATTTTGCCGGGGCTTTAATTTCTCACAAGGGGGCAAATCCCAAATATCTAAGTTGAACAATTCGATTTTAGATTAATTTGGATGGATTATTTATCAGGAGTTCAAGTGTAGCAGGTTTCAGGCTTTTAAAAGAGATTTTTCGTCCTCTCAAAAGCTCCCCAGGTCCCTTTTCATGGTGCCTATCTCCAGCATCTCATTCCCCAGTGGGTATGGAATCCAGGATTGCCCTGTTCCAGTCCCAGAATCCAGCACTTGCCTTTGTTAAACTTCATCTGGTTGGTGATTGCACAACCCTCTGGTTTGCTAAGGTCTCTCTGCAGGGCCTCTCTGCCCCTGAGGGAGTCAACAGCTCCTTTCAATTTACTGTCATCAGCAAACTTACTTGATATACCCTTGAGTTCTCTGTCCAAGTGGTTTATGAAGATCTTGAAGAGCACAGGAAACAGGATGGATCCATATAGAACCCCACTGGTGTCAGTTCACCAGTCTGATGTCATCACCTTCACTAAAACCCTTTATGTCCAACCCATGAACCTGTTGCTCACCCATCACATAATGTGTTTATCCAGCTGTTCTGTACTGGACATTTTGCTCAAAAGGACCCTGTGACAGACAGGAGGGAAAGCTTTACTGATATAAAAAAAAAGTTGCTTAAGAGTCCTACCTTAAATGTCATGTTTTGCATTGTAAAAATATATCAACAAATAGAACAACCTTGAACTAATCCAAATTGCTTAACTGAATACAGATAATGGCAACAGAATACCCTTCCGGATCCCATTTTCCAGACAATGGGGATGTTTCCATTGTATTCAGGAACAAAATATGCAAGTATAGAGTGTGGGTGAGAACCAAGATCAGGTAGTTTACAACCATGTGTTCTTTGGCTGCCCATTTGCTGTAATTTGTGGAAAAAAACCCCAGCACAACTGGATGAGATATTCAGGCTGCTGTACCACTTATATAATCACCCCAGTAATCTTCTGCTCCTCTTCATTAGAATATTAGTTCATCCCTTCCTGTCACTGGTTCATCTTTCTGTCCCAGAATCATTTCCCATATAATGGGAGCATTTCCCATATAATACCACGTTATCCCATACTTTATCAATACTAACCTTCCAGTGAGTTATTTGCAATATGAAGTACATTGTATTGACAGAAAGTTGAATTTGGTACATGTGCATAAAGTTACCTATATGTTTTCAAGCATGTGACAAAATATGCTTCTCACAGATATACTCCTTGCACATAGAAATGTCAAAGAGAGAAGGAATTCTGAGGTTTGCATTTCCCCACTCAGGTAGTTTTACAGTCTGTGATGGTACACGTTCCCACACCAGGCCAAGGCTGCAACTGGGCTTCTCCTCAGTTCTCTGTTTACAGAAGAGCTATGCCTTTCTCTATTCTTTAAAATTACCAGAATGCAATTCAGTAAAAATGCATTAAACAAACATGTTGGAAATACAGTAAAGACATAAATACCTCTGAACTGGAAAATGAATGGTTTACAAAGCAACACTATATTTCATCATGCTATGCAAATTGAACCTGTCCTCTTGGAGTTCACTGTTTCTTGGTTTCTGTTAACACATGAATCTGCTTACTTTAGCCAACAGCTGGAAGAAATGAATCACCTAGAACAAGACCTGTGAGACTGCACTGAAGTCCTGCACATACCATTGCACACTGCTTGATTCATACATGCCATATATAGCAAAACTGCCAGTATTTTTCTTAAAGGTATGGAAAATTTGCATGCATTGTTAGAAGTTCAAGAGCAAAAATATTTCTTCTAACATTGCCAAATAGTAGAGCCTATAAAGTCACCTTGCTATTTTTTTTTCCCTTTTCCTCAGGAAAGGGTAGGAAGGGTAGGAAGGCAAGATAGAAAGCTCACTTTCCATTTTCCAGTACATGGGTAGGGCACAAACGTACAGCATCAGCCCCAGGCTCTCTCTGACACTGAAGAGAGAAAACTGAGACAGCACAAGAAAAGACAGCTGTTTCAATGGTGTCTAGGTTTGGGTACAAAAGACATTTGCCAAGATTTCTCACTGGCTTTGTAACATTTACAGGTATAATCAGAGGTAATTAATAGATTACTTATAGTCTCTCCTCCATCTTCTTCCCCTTTTGGTTCACTAGCAGATGTATCACTTACACGTGCTCATATTCAATGTCAGCAGTTTGCTAGATTTACAGATTTATGTCTGTAAATCTAGCAAACTGCTGACATTCTTACTATTCACACTGCACTCTAATAATATAGCTGAACATGTAAATGAAACAATGACAAAAAATGACATCAAGATTTGGTGTGAATTATCCACTCACCTGCATGCAACTTTAGTGCAACCTCTTTCTTAGTGAAGTGCAAATTCTGCAGGATCTCCTTTTCATTTGAAAAAAGAAGAAACCATTCTGGGCCTCTTTTGTAGCATCAGCCACCCAAACGTGAACAGAGTGTAAACGGATATTGCCGTGACTCTGTAATGCTCACAAGAACCAGCTCTAGTGCTTCTGCCACTATTCCTACCTTCACCAAGCTGCAGACGAATAAAAACTGACTTGAATTTTATCACTTTTAATTGTCGATCCTATCAGCATTGTGGACAATGCATTCAGCTAAGAAAAGATTGATAAAGCAATCTGAAAGTCAAAATTAGGCTGCTTACATACCAAAGGTATAATATTTTGTGAAATAGGTACTTGGCTGTCAGCAGCCTAACTACTTAACAGTGCATGATTGATGGGGAGCCCCATCAGACCCTGTATAAATAAGACAGCAACAAAAGCAGACACCTTTGAAAAGTTTAACAGCTGCTGCAAATTACAGTGTTCTCTTGTATTACAACATTATTCCCTATTTTATCGATGCAGAAGGTCACTCCATTTCATGGGGGAATCTAATAGTCCAAAATCTAATTTCAATCTGATTAAGAACAAGAAAATTCAAATACTGAAATGCTCATTTAAAAGGGACACATTTATTGGATGTGAAAGCACTAGAGCAGTTTGCATAGAAGTTCCAGGTTAAAAGGTCAGCTCCTGAAATGCTGTAGCCTCACAAAGCTCAGATTTCCATACTGACAATTTACCAGTATAATTTATTAGAGCTATTTCGGCCAAATTTGACAATTTCTATGAAGAATTCCTGTTTAAATATTTACCATAGTCCTATGAAATACAGAGATTTTTCTTCTCCTTCTGACTTTTCTCTACACTGCTGAGATCTTCAGTTTCTCCAAACTATGCTTCCATCACTCAGGAACCACTTCACTGCTTAAGGACAAAGCAGGCTGCCTGGAATGCCATATAACATTTAAACAAAGTAAGCTTGGTAGTGAGAAACAATATATTCTATTAGCCCTGTTGATCAAACTTATCTAGACAAGCTAGCAGACTCAAAACCTTTTCTTTGGGACAATACAGGACCACAAAAAAATACTCATTTGAATTCAACTTGGATTTGCAGTAGAACTTCACTGTACCATTCTGCAAAGAGGTAGCAGCCTCGGAATGCAGCTCATGCAGACTTGCATTAGCTTCATACTGTGGCAGCTGCAAAAGAGCTGCAGTGCAAATAAAACTCAGGGTTTTCTTTTTCTCACAATTCCAAGGATCGATTTCATATCAAGACTACCTGTAAAATCAAGAACTTAAAAGCAAAGCATCAATGTAAAGTGAATTCTAAGGCCTTCAGAAATCACCACTTTTCTTTTTATGTGTTTTTATAGGTTTTATAGAATAACACAGCATAAAGCTTTAAAGAATTTTGTGAAAATATATTTCACAGTGATACAAAAGAGCTGCATAACAAAATACACTCATTGCTCAGAAATAACAGACATTTCCTCCAGTGAGGGGTAGATTTAATGTGGGGCAGCCCATTAATTTCATCTGGTAGCTGTAAGTAAAAACATAAGGAATAAAGGAAAAAAAAATTCTTGGTTTACAAGCAACTTGTTAAACCACAATGCTTCAAATCTGCTTTTTAGATGTCATTTCACTAACTTTTTTATCCCTGTAATCCATCAATATAATATGACAATTCAAATTTACTTTAATCTTTCAAATTAATATTTTAAAAAGATCGCAAGTGTTTTTGTTTGACTCCTTGGAAATGTTTTTTATTTTACTGAATGAGGCAGACCTCATGATGTGTGTTCGTAATTTTACTGGCGTACTGCTGATATTGCTTTCTTGACCTAAAAAAACCAAGATACTACAATTGCAATTAGTTTATGTGTCTTATCATATACTGATTTTCAGTAAATTTCAGATATGGTTTCTCTGAATTAAAATCTACCACTAGTCAGGTCTCAATAGCAGTTTTCATAAGAATTTATTTTATTAAATTATAATTCAATTGGGAGCATTCTTAGCACATTATAAACCTCTGGGACAGAAAATACAAAGTACAACAGTGTTCACAAAACAGGCCACAAAAAGTTTACCATTTTCAGATTTATGCTTGCTATATAAAATATTTTGAAATGAGGAAATATATATTTGTTAGAAAACTATGAGCGCAGAGCAAGAAAAATTCTTTATTCTGTGTTTTGTGGCAAGATTTGTACTTAGGTGAATTTTGACAAGTCTAGAAGTTCAAACTCCCCTGATAAAAGAAGTAAGTATTTGAATCCATCTAAAGCAGCATCCTTGGGAGCCCACAGAGGCTGTGCCTACATTAGAAAAAGCCAGAAAGACTCAAAGGATCAAGGTTGCAGAGTAAGCTGGTGTTGAGAATCCAGTGTTAACCAAATATGGATTTGTGGGGTTTACCTTGGACTAGGTCTATCCTGCCTCAATGTTCATAACTTTACACTAGATGACATCAGACAAAATATCTTCTCACTGAGTTTCATCCAAAAAAAATTTAGCTTGCAAGCTCTCTGAGAGGTCTGCAATGTAATGTGAAACATGGTTAAAATGGGGATCACTGAGATATTTGCTCTAAAAATACTTCAATCCATTATGCATCTCATCTGTGATTTTTTGGATGCAAATACCTGAAGAACATCTTGATCCTATGACCCTTGCCTGTATTCAGTGATAGGAAAAATCCATGGGAGGTGTGAGTCTTCCAGACACATTGAAAGAGTTTAAAATGCCTTTTAATTCCAGTGATTGAGAATTAAAGACCCCACCTGTGCCTACCTGCTCCCCTCTGGCATTTTTGACAGCAAGGCAGATAAGTCTCATAGAGTACAATTGGCAGATGTTTTTATTATACCACAGTGCCCTAAAAACAAGGGAATAGTGCTTTCTCCTTTGATATCTATTCAAAACTTCACAAGCTCTGTGAAGACTCTGAATCTATGTTACTTAGAAAGTGTTGCAATTACTATTAGGTGAAAGGTGGGTGAAGACTGCCACTGCTTTACTTTGCAGTCCTGATATTTTGGGCTCATTCAGCATTGAGATGAGATTATTGTGTAGCTAGAAAATGTTATAGCTCTAAATAACTGATCGTGATGAATTTTTTTTCTACTCCTGGTTCATTAGTTGCAGCCATATCTTTTCCCACTAAAAGTCCCTTTAAATGGTTTCTAATTTGTTGGTACAGTTTCACCACTAACTGTGAGGGAAAGAGGAAAGATTTTCACACCTCCAATTGAGTGCTACATCAGCTTGTCTTAGCAAATGGCCAAAAATAAATCAATTGTAGTTTGCTCTACCTAAAGAGACAAATCATTCTAATCAAAGTGGTGATTTAACAGACTACAAGCTAGTGAGTTGCTTGGTTTGTTTTTTCTTTCATTAGACTAACTAAAGATTTTGTTCCTTTAGTCTTTATTCATTATGTGACAGAATCCTATGTGGCACTAGACTAAATACCAACTTACTCCTTACTTGTTTAGTAAGTTCTTGTTTAACAAAAACTAGAATACTGCCCATTGGTCTTATAAGCCTTCTAATTAATGCAAAAACGTAGTGTTAAAAAACCCCCAAACCTTTCATGTTCTTTTATTTTAAGATAAAGAAAGATAGAATAGACAGGACCACTCTAAAGAAGTGACATTTCATGATGTTCCACAGTAGTTCAAAGAAATCCCCCCAGAAATGCATTTGTTTATCTATCAACACTGAAATAAATAGGTAGCAGACATTTTTTGATAAACAAAATATTCTGAACCATTTTCATTCACCAAAGTCACAACTTTCCAATGTTTATGTTATCATTTAAGTTAAATTAAAGCATTGAGAAATTTCCAGAGGAAATTTATATGACAGGAAAGTCATTGTAAAGGAGATTATGCTTTCCTATAGGAAATGAGTTTATATATATGCTGGCTATTGCACGGACTGCCATTATTTGATTAGGATTAGATTATGCTTGATTAAACTACTTACTTCCTACCAAAAATTGCTTCTTTGTGATTTTTAAATGTGTTTGTTTGCATCTTAATTGTATTTGTAACAGTTTAAAGAACAACTAAGATTATATGATATCAAAAGCAAATAGATCATACAGTTATATAGCCGCAATAGCTTTCAAAGAAAATTTATTTGAAAGTTGGAAGAATGCTTCTTCACACAGCTGAAGTTGCTGGATAGTTTATGATCTTTTGTGAAAACTAGGCACACTTTCATCTGAAAATGAAGATATTCTAGTACGGACAATTGACAAATCTACAAAGACATTTACTAATCATCTTTAGTCTTTTGTGATAGCTACTAGTGATAAAAGTTCATAATTAAGAAAAAATAATTAAATAATAGTAAAAGCATAACGAGATGCCAAGCTAACTACTAATGCTATAAGGATCCACCAAAAACATATATTAACTCCTTTTTCCTGGAATTCATGAACATTTTCCAAAGCAGCAAGCAGACATATTCCTCCTTTTTTGGTCTGTTTTTTGATAAAGAGCCTAATCCCTTTCAAGGCAACACCAAATGTCTGATTACTCAAGTGAGTAAAGGATTTTACCCAAAAAGTGAATAACAAACAAACCTGCAATGTCTTAAAATTTCACACTTAAATGAGATCAACTGCTGTCTCATCCCAGTCTTCAGTATGCTATTGTTATTAGATACAACAAACTCCTATTTCAAGCTATTGTCTGTTACATCATTTGGACAATGTATGCTTAAAAAATAAAGACAAAAAGTAATTCATCTTCTGAAACCACAAAAACTAAAGGAAAGAAGTTCAAAGAAACAGCAATGATATGAAAACTTAATGGGCCACATATCCTGGAAACACCACTCTAGGGCAGTTTTCTACAAAAATGAATTCAGCCCATTTCTTTGTTTTTCATGACTTCTATTGAAACATGACAAGAATGACAAAGAAAATAAAAAAACGAATGTCTCTAATATCAGACAGACAACAGTAACAAGGAAATTTTAAACTGTATTTATGTACAAGTAACAAATGTTTTAACTCGAGCCTCCATCCTGTAAAACTTATTTGTCCATCCTGGTAGTTTCACTAACACCAATGAGATCACGAATGTTTTTGAAACTGGAGACTGGAACCTTGTCTATGCCAGAAGACATTTTTGCTTATAAATATACCTGTGTATTGAAAACAATCAATTTTTTTAATCAGCGTTCCTGTTATAGCACACTTTTACCCATCTAGCAACCAGTACAAGCCAGAGGCTTCTCTGACTGGTATAAATTCTATCACTGAAAACCAGACATGTGCATTCAACTTTGTTTGCATGGTCAGCTGAAAAATAGAAAGCATATCCCTAACTAACTCAATTATGCTGGAAAATCACAAGGACATTTGGAACTTATTTCTACTTGTTTAACATTAAACAAATATTTACAAATGACAATCTATATCCCCATGAGGGGATATTTTTTCTATGAGGAGAAAAAAAAACAAAGAGAAAGAGAGAAAATATTTTTGAATGCAAATTGAAAACTAACAAATCAGCTGAATAATTCTGGCATCTCACTGTGTCAAACTATAACACTGAAGAAACTGCTAATAGTTCAAGAACAGACAACTGAGGAGGTAAAGAGCCAGCAGCAGGAGGTGCCTGTAGTAGAGGCAGCATTAGTTTCACTGATAATCTAGACTTTCCAGCTTCACAATATATCCTAAGCCCTTTATCTGATTATAGAATTCAGAAAGATAAGAAAAATGAGGAGTTCTTCAAACAGCAAAGTAAAATTCCTCTGTAAGCAATTGGTAATTCCAACCAGCACTGAACAGACATATATACGTAGGATATATTTCAAATTTTCCTCTGTATATTGACTTTAAATAGGTAAACAAATCTCAACCTGTTCTAGCCTTCTCCCCATTTTCCTCCCTCAATGTGGACTTCTGTCTGACATGTTATCTGAGAATATCTGAGAATGAGAAATAATTATGCCTAAACAACTAATTTCCTCTCTCTTCAAAAAAGCCTTACATTGGTTCTATTGTTCTTATGGTACTAATAAATGGATGGTGAAATTGGTCCAGAAAAAAAATACCCTGCAGTTCAAAGCAAATTAAAATACCTCAAATTACAAAGACCCAATGCAAGAGCTCTGGATATTTATTAAGTATTCCATAATTTACTATTTTGATAAAATATTTTATTATAACAAATATCTTAGTATAAAATATGCAATATTACTGCCTAAGTGCCTACGGCTGATGGGGTCTGGAAAATTTTAAAAGATTATTTCAAATGTATCTAAGAGGGAAATTATAAAAAGTTTTTAAAACCTAAACAATTTTGTCTGTATTAAGAAAAAATATCCTTGGTTTGTTTCTGGGCAATTTCTAATAGTTCTGTGCTCCTCAGGAGGCAGGTGATAATGGGTGAAGACGTTATAACTCTCTGACATGTTCTCTAGGGGAAAATACAAATAAGAAAACAAAGAAACAAAAAATAACCTACAAAAAAGTATTTAGCAAATTAAAGGGTTTGGCAGCTAAATTCCCTAAAGTTACTAAACATGCCTCCTTTCCTTCATGATATCCTTACACATTAATGATTAATGAGTAGAGCTCTTTTATGACACAGGATAGCATCTTCATTACAAAGGAGAATTTTCCACACAGTTTTCTGTTATTATTTAAATCTAAAAGAGGGAAAACTGGCACAAGGCAGTGGAATAAATCAGCATAGGAAGGATTGAGATGGGCAACAGGGACGAGGTGGATATGTAACCACAGCAGGATATTGCCTCATGAAACTCAAGAACCCTTCTACTGCCAGATAACCTGAAACAACTGAAAAATGTGTCATGCATTTCAAACGGCTGATACAAATAACCTAAGACTGTCACCAGTTACTTTGTATCAAAGATTGATTAAATGATTTGCAATATCTAGGAAACTCGTAGCAGTAGCAGGAAAATCATCCAGTATCCTTTTTTACTGTCTTTGCTTTGAGGGTACTCTTCCCCCATCCAACCCACCTGAAATCCCTTGCTTTTCATCAAATCCCTAACACAGAAAAAGTGTGGCATAGACGCCACAGGTTCTTCCATAATTTTTAACTCATATGAAGACCATGTTCTTTTTACAGATCATGCCTTTTATATTGAGAGCAGGGAAGAGGTTTGTGGGAAAGGTAATGTGTAGTGGCAGACATCATCACGTAAAGGGATGTGCTTATTACGTTTCTTGACATTAGAATATTTGATTCATCACCCTGGCATTTCATATTGTGTTAGGGTCTCTGAAAATTATTAATGAAAACAAGGTTTGGGCATTTTTAGTAGCTTACTTTCATTCAAAATGGAAGGGCCTCAGTTGACTTCTATGCTCATGCATTCTGAAATGCATGATGGGTTTGCAAACTCCACGTAATTAGTGCAAAGCCTAACAGTTATGAAAATTATTTAAAGCTTTGCTTTTTGTCTCTGAAAGAATCTTAATGAAGTAAACATAGTTAATAACTACTAAAAGATACTGATTTTTTTTGCAAATAAATTATTATTACACAAATTAGTAATTAGAAATAATAAATCACCTATTAGTTTTTCTCCAGCTTTTGCAAGTAATCCTAAATGTGACTGCCATCTTAATCAAACTGATCCACCTGTGGCTTTCACTCAAAGTATAAACTATAACCTGCTTTTGGTCTAGTTTAAAAATACGTTAATTAATCTCAAAATAAGATGTGTTTTTCATCTCAATAGCAAAACGTCAGTTGTGGACAATGATGCTTAGAAATGATGGAATTATTCCTAATTCCCAAGGCATTAGGAATGTCCTGCCTGAATATGCATGCCAGTGGGCTCAGGCAGGCCATTCCTAATACCTTGGGAAGACACATCAACATCATGCCTGTAATGTGAGCATCCCCTCACAATGAATCAGCAGCCACAGCAAGGCAGCAGCTCACTTCCAGGTACACACCACAGCAAGGCTTCCTCCACAGCTGATGACCAAGGGGCTATGGGCAATCGAAGCCAGGAAATCAGTGGTTATTACAGACCAAAATGAGCAGGACATCAAGGAAAATAATTGTCCTGGGGTGACGTTGTGGTGCTTGTATCCCCAATCGTGTGTTCGGTTTGTGCTTCGTGTTGTGTTCTGTGCTTTCGGGACTGGCTCTGAGGGTGAGAGTTTGTTTTGTCTTGTTATCGGCCGGCTCACCTCCCCCACGGTCTGTGTTTAGGAAAAGGCTCGCTGGCCTTGCTTGGCTTGCTTTTGCTTGCTTGCTTGCTTGCTGGCTTGCTTGCTTGCTTTGCTTGCCTGCTTGCTTTGCTTGCCTGCTTTGCTTGCTTTGCTTGCTTCTACTTTTTGCTTTTGCCTAAATACAATCATACCATCTGAACCTGTTCCGGACGGGGACCTGGGAAACACCACGAAACACCGGGAGTCTGCATTTTGTGATCAGCAGCAGTCATCCCCAGCGCCGGAGACCAACAACTGGGCGACCACTCGCAGGAGAGACTTTCTGAATTTGTCATCCTTTCAGAGCGGTGAAGGAGTTTTGTTTTTTTTTTCATCTGGTGTTGTTCAGTTTTCTTTTTGTGTGTGCTGGGGAGTGTTTTCCTTGTTAAATAAACAGGTTTTTTTTTCCACTTCTCTCCAAGGAAATTCTTCCCGAACCCGGTGGTGGGGGGAGGAGTTGTGGGGGGTTTGCTCTCTAGGGGCTCCTTCCGGAGGTCTTCCCCCAAATTTGCCCTAAACCAGTACAATAATCTCAGCCTTAGATCATTACAAAATAAGTGCAAATTTGAAGGGACAGGCATTTTTTCTCACCATACCCTTCAAAAATAAGAGAAACTAATAATTAAAAATAGGGGCAAGCTTTAGATCAGGTGCAGAGGACTTGGGGAGGGTTTCCAAAGAAGAAAGGGGAGAGAAGCAAGAAGTGCCAAGGAAATAAGAGACAAACAAGAGCTGTGGCTGCTGGGGAGTGACCGAGTGGACATAATTCAAATTCATGTATGGGTGACTCAAGGGAGGGAGAGCCACACTTCTCACTGCACCAGAGGTTCATGAGAAGAGAATACAGGGAAGAGAGCAGAGGGCACTGTATACCCTCTTTGTAACACATAGCACCTTAATATTACAGATAGGGATGTACTCTGGGAGAAATCAGAGGGAGTAAAGACCTACTCTATTTAAATTGTTCTAGATCTGTCCTATGTGAGTTGTAAAACTAAACTGCTTTTTTTTGTGTACAAAAGTAAAGAGCAAGTGAAAGATTTGACTTAAGTAAATATTTTCAGTAAGAGGAAGACTATCTTTTATAACCCTACAAAATTCTCTACAGAAAAATAAGTGGTTTGTTTTCAAAACTACTGGCTATTGGGTGAATTGATAACTCAGTCTTTGATAGATTATGAATATACAAATATACCCATTAAACATTGTAGACTTCACACACTGTAAGTCAGAGTTCACATCCATTCACATTCAGTAAGAGAGAATGTCTTCATATTTACATGTAAACATGGAGGGATATGAACTCTGCCCTAACTTCTGAATTTTAACACATATGAAATTTGATCCATAATCATTGCAACTAACCAAAAGATATGCTTAACTTTTTGTACACACCAATCAGGTGATTAATTTTTCCTTATATTTATCTGAACTGGTAGGTTTTTCCATCCTCCCAGGAACATGGGACTTTTCAATGGATGGAATTAGATGATATAGCTATTGTGAACCATGACTATCAGTATACAATTTCAGTGGGATAGAAAACCAGAGCATATACTGTTAATCTTAACAGAGTCACAATGTGGCAATGAAACAGCACAGTAGGACTCTGCTGCTGTGAATAAAGAAGGGAAGACTGTTCTTACACTGAGGTGAGTATGGAGTCTTTTTCCAAGCTGCATTTTGTTTCATAATGAACACAAAGCTCACTTCTCATTATATCTTATTATCACCTCAGACCTTGACCATAACCAGATAGCATTTTCTATTAGTAGTAGCAGCCCTTACAGGTGTATAATCCTCATCATTGAAGAAGATACAATTCACTCCAGTCAGATGCAGGGAAATGAGAAATGCTTGTCCTTTCACCAGGCTTGGGATAACCATTCAGCTCCCACTGAGCAACACTGCCAGAAAGATTTTTTTTTAAATGAAAAATTTCTCCATGCCATTCTGCAAATGACTTATTAACTGACGATGTTAATTTTGTTTTCAAACCATGTTAGTTTTCCAATTCCTAGATTAAAATGGCAATTTACAGTCAGTATCATTTTGCCTGAAACCAGCTACAAAGGTGGTGTACTAATTAGGCTGTTTCCAGAAACAATTTAATGTAAAAGTAGAGTTATTTAGATAGGCCAGTTTTGAGTCTTTTAACATAAAATACCATGTGCTAGTCAGGCTGCATTCAAAACTGAAATAATTATGTGTGATTTCAAGAAAGCATGTTTTTAAACAATAAAGAAAAGAAATGCACTGCATACAGCCCTAGATATATCCACTTAACAGGTTTTTCTTCTTTTAAGGCAAATTGATTTATTTTATATACCCTGATATAAACTGTTAGTATAAGAAATTAATCTCTACAATCTCCTTGTAAGATATAAGAATGTTCTGTAATTTGTGTGCCATCTGATATGAGCATGCATGAATACATACTTAAGGTAGAACAGGTTCTCTGGAATAGTTTTTAAGTAATATTTTATGTGTAGCAAAGTTCCTTTATGTTTCATATTATAAAATATATATATATATATATACATATATATATATTTCTAAGCTAGGGTTTATCAGGTTCTCATTATCCTGACATGAAAGAAATTTTGACAGAATACTTGTCTAGATTAGAAATATTTTAAAATAAATCACTCTCTAATTAATTTAAACCACTCATTTAAACAGACATGTGAATTTCAATTTTTTGCTTATACCAAGCTTGTTACTTATTATTTCTTAATATAATTTCTTAAATCATGGCTATACAAATATTGATTCTTTTCATTTTTTATTGCTATTTTATAAAACATTCTAGGGGAAATATGCTGGAGGATTTTACCATTGGTAGCTTTTACAAGAAGTATTCCATATATAAGTGACTCATTTAGAACATGAACTGGTTGATTGCACAAGAAAATTCTTACTTTCTCAGGACAAATATATCACTTAGTGAGGCAAATCAGTCCAGTAAACATACCAAGTTTTTCTATTACACATTTTAAATCTGAGTCAAATACTGAGCCAAAGAATGTTCCTGAACAAAAGGAAGTACATATCGTTGATGGCTGAGGTATTTAAAAGAAAAATAGGTGTGGCCCTTAGGGGCATGGTTTAGAGGTGGAGTTGGCAGTGCTCAGTTAATGGTTGGACTTGATGACCTTAAACACCTTTTCTGATGAACTTGATTCTGTGATTCTGATTCTATAAACTATTCTTGTGTGAATTAGATTTTTTACCAAATAAAAGACATTTGACCGCTGACAAACTGCTTTATAATATTTACTAATGTATCTGAATATTTATCTGGATACTAGAGGATAATTTTGTTATCAGTTTAATCCCTTGCTAAAAATCCCTTGCATCCCTCTGTGCTAAAACTCTATAGCTAGCCGTTGCCTCTCTGCTGAAACAGCCAAAAGAAGTTCAAATTTGCATTATCAGAAATGGTGTCTTATGGTGTCTTCTAGTGTAAGATCCAGTGTCCCCAGTATACTCAATGGAAATGAAATCAGTACAGATAGATAGTTCAAGGCATTTCAGCTCACCCTAAAGTAGACAGTCAACACTAGGTAAAAGTTTCTCCTTGTACTCCATTGACTAGAGTAGGGTTTGCTTCATTTTTCACACTAAAGCATCTTGCACTTTCTGAAATAGCACAGGGAGTTCTGCTTACCCTCTCTCTGACCTTCTCAAAGGCCAAAAGTCTTGCACATTTTATCTCATATCAGCCACAGGAACTCCACTATTTTGAACATTTGGGCATCATGGCAAGAAATGCCCATGAGTGGATAACTAAGTCAAATGCTAGATCTCTGTCACTGATAATTGGAAGTTAGAATTGGAACTTGCTGACATGATACTTGAATTTAAATACTTTAGTACAGATATTTTTCAAGTGAGATCTGAGACCTACCCTTGTTTTCTCTAGCCATTGAACTGACCTTTCGTTCTTTCATATCAGTTCATGTGGATGCATTTTGAGACTTACATACGATAACTTGGATTTGAACAGAAGCTGACAGCTTACAAAAGACTCCATGTGTGGTAATACTCTTTTAAAGTCAGAAACTTTAGGCACTATGTTGCTTTTTAAAGCCGTTGAAGGATCTTTTACAAGAGTAATAAAATTTTATAGAAATGCATGGAATCAGCAAACATAAAAACACAAACCAAAACCAGACAGACAAAACACATGGAAGGACAATATCACTTCAAGTATTCTGAACCCATCAACAGAAATACAGTTCACTGTCATAGGAAATAAAATCGAGGTCCATACTTTCTGAAAGCAAATTTTCTGGTCAAATGAGATGGCAATAACATAATTTCTGGTAAGAAACAAAGTGAAAGCTATCTTCCTGAGAGGCTTTTCCAACTGAATGTTAGGGCTGTGACATAAGGAATGTATAAAAAGAAACTCATGCCTTGAAATGATGCAAAAAATTTGGAAAGTGAGGGGTAGAAGGCATGTGTTCATTACAAGTATTCCTACATGATAATTTGGGAAGCTAGAGAGCACTAGTATTTTCCTTATTTTTTTTTTCCCCCTTTAAATCTACAGCTCTCCATGCTGAAAGTGACCTACATCACTCTCCATACAGTACATCAAATAACCCATTACTTAACAAATCAGTGAAGCACCTCTACTAAATGAAAGGGACCTATAGCTTTAATCCCACTTTGATTAACTTTGTTCTACTCAGAAGGCAGACCTTAATTTATATCAATTTGCACTAATCTTTACAAGAAAATTCTACTTCACTTACACATGCTGTTTGACAGAAAAATGAATTTCTCAGGCATGTGGATACCCTATGATGGTTCCAATAAAAATTGCCCCTAGTAACAATGAAAAAGCTGAACACTTTCTGTCTGCTTAAATGATGTCTTTGGTGAGACAGATGATGGGGTTTAATGATGTATGTTGTGAATTCTCTCCACTAACAAATACAAGTAGCACTTTGATCTGCAGAAAGACCTCAAGGACATTTGGTACAGTCATTTAAAGTTTCCTGTACATCTCTATAGAAAGGCATTTTGTTACTGTATTCAGTTATACTATTATACGTCTCTGTAAAATAAGTTAAGTATTCCTAAAGGTCATCAAAACAGCATGTTAGTTTTACCAAAGGGGAAACAAAGAAAAGCAATCTTTCAGAATAATGTTTTACAGGTGGAACAAACTAAAGGTAATCACATAATTGCATAATTAGGCACTATACCTATTTTAGGTGTCCCATTTTTTTGAGAACCCATACTTCTCAAGCTAATTGATTATTTTTCAGAAGTCTAATATCTAAGTGCAGTTTTTCAGAGTCTTCAAAGACCAGGTCTGCAAACACAGTGATATATGTATCTCTGATGCATTTTCTTAAGTATTGTAGGATTTAGAAGCTGAAGCAGAAATAGAAGATATCATTTGCGTGTGTACTTACTTTTGCAGAGTTAAGTCTAAATCCATAACAAGAAGATGCCAATGGGATCCTCAGAAGTCCTGTTAAATTATTCCCTAATCCCTTAATGATATGAAGCCACAGAAAAGTCACATTTTTGCTGAATAACAAGCATTCAACGAATTCTTGATGTGCCAAAAATGTCTGGTGCTCAGACACCAGGAGATCAGCCAGTTCATTTCTTTTGCACCTCAAAAGTTATCACACTTGAAGAAGTATATGTAAAAATAGATTCTGGAATAGTTTTGGCATCAGGAACAGACTACCTGTGAACTTGTTTGTTAGTACATACACAACAGCCAATGACTTCACAAGAGAAAGAGTCAAAAAAAGAAGCAAGATGCCTCTTTTCAAGTTCATGTGCTAACATGAAGCAGAGCCTGATTCTAGACTCTGAATGCCTTTAGCATTCAAGCTGTAAGACACACATCATCTCTGTAGCCTTCTTTATTCAAATGACGATTTAAAAACTGATTACCAAGTGGAATATCTGCAGCAGAAAGGACTGGGACAGCCTTTCATCAAAACAAATGCTTTCAGAAAACTGATAAATTCCCTGGAACCTCAGAGATTCAGGTTTGAGATGTTGCTTCACCTCTGGCAGAACAGTATTACAAAACATGTGTTTGGCCATCAGTGGCACGCTAAAGTAACCACAGGGCTTCAATATATTCTGCAGGTGAGGGAATGGTTGCTCACTTTCAAATTACTAGGACTAATGACTGGACTGTCTTAAAAAACAACAGACATCAAAGATCCCAACAAGTATGAGCAGAACTAGACAAGACAACCCATATTTAGGCAGAATTAGATCTGACCTTAACTCCAGACTAAATTTTGATTTCTTAGTCCAGATTCTCCTTCAGTAGGTCACTCACTGGTGTCTGAAGTACCATCAGCTTCCCTAACCTCCAGCTGGTGATTCAAAAAGGCAAGTTTTCTGTCAAAACTGCAGGCCTCAGGTTGATGCTTTTGACATTGCAGAGCAACTCAGGTGTGTTAGGTGGCTATTGGGAGATAACCAAATAGAACCTTTTGTTCATGCAATACAGAGTGTAGGGAGTTATTCACCTGACCAAATAAAGGCATTTATTTTATGCCGAATGACTGTCTAGATTTTCTTTATTACAAAATAGGTATTAAGAGATATAATCTAGATAGGTTTATGAGACTATTGAACATTTGCAAGATCTAGGTTCTGTGGCAGATTTATCCATGATACTATCTGCTTCACCACAAAATGTTTGCAAAAAAAAAAAATCAAATAAATGAAACTGTTTCACAAAGCTGGAAAATCTCACTTCTGGTTTGCAATTCTGTGGTTGACATAAACTCTTAGAGACATTAGTGAAAATAGTAGTAGGCAAGAGTTTTCGGAATGGTCTTTCTCACAATCAGTTAAGCAAAAGATACTCTCATAAACGTCAGTTTAGAATTTAGAATTTCTAAATAAAGAAAGAGATGCCAGTCCTGAAATTATTTTTTTTATATAATTTTAGATTATTTCCCACTGTGTCACACTGTGAGCATATGAATAATTAATGTGGCAGAAACAAATCCAAACATATGGATTTGTATGTTTTGTGTTGGTCTTTGTTAAAAGGATAACATCCTGTACAAACACAAACAAACCCTGTTGCCCTTCATTCTTCCCTCCCTCTGGGATTAGCATTGTACCAAGAGTAAATGCAGAGCGTTTACAAAGCTTTTTGCTGTTTAAATACATAGATTTCTAAGTGAATGCTATAATTTTGCAGTAAAGTTTTATTTATACATAATCTTTTATTGATTTGTGGGTATTGATTAATTAAGTAGTGGGTATCTGACCTAAGTTTGGATAAAACACTACTAGTGCAAATATGGATTTTGATGTGGATGTAGTTTTTTGGTTGGTTGGTTTTGGTTTGTTTTTTTTTAATCCCTCTATTTCATATATAGTTCAAGAAGAGACATCTCACTGAGTCTATATCAGTTCAAGAAATGGCAATTCATTGCATTTCTAATTAGTTGTTCAAGCAATTATTAGTTCAACTTCGAGAAAAATTTGTAAGAAAGATAGTAGGTATAATACTCATACTAAAGTGATGCTATTTTATCAAGGCAATTATTGACAAGAGTATAAATTGGCTTTGATGATACTCAGGATCCCGGAAGAAGTGATTTTTAAAATAAAAAAGAAAAAAAATGAGCAATCATAAATAAAGAAAAAGACAAGATAGTAACACTTTTTAAGCACAGTTTTCACATGTGAAGTCCACTCAGGGGCTCAAATGTATTTGTAGCTAAAATAGAGATGCACCCAAGCAAATTATAGCTTTCCTGAGGACAAAAGGAGGGGGTGGAGGGACTACCATGTGTTTAAAATTAGAAACTCTTCTCAAAGCTGATGATTACAGTTAAATATAAATGAGGGAATCCAGCCCATGACTGTCAAACAGAAACAGCTTCATAGCCCTGAGGACCTTTCTAAAAACCATCTGAGTTCTAGTTTGCTACAAGAAAGGTGATCAGTCACGCATCCCACAACCGTACAGAAAAAATACTTAATAAGAGTCGTAAGATATTTGACCCAAAAGATTTGATCTAATATTCTTTATATAATATAAAATTATCTTGCATGATTTCATCAGAAGTCCCCGAGGAGCTATTGCATAGTCACTACTACTCTGTTTTGTTAACTGCCCATTTTTTCCTCAAATGAACCTTGTTGAAGATGCCTACTCATTTCAGCTTTCAGAAGGTCATTTCTGATTTTGAAGTCATGGATGAAATGCAAAAAATACTGATATTCTTTGTCTATGATTTACTAATTTCTCTGTTCACTAGTTCTTTTTCTTCCTTTCACTTGGCCTCTTTTCCCTTTTGGCTCATACTCATTTTGTGCATGGGTGCCAGAGGTAAAAAAAACCCCAACCCATAGATGCTTTTTCTCTTTTAACAAGTTAGTGAAGAAATAATAGTCCAGGATGAAACTATATTGGAAACACAAAGTCTTTATCTGACAGATACAATTAACCTGTCTTCTAATCAACAGCAAGATATCTAGCTAGAAATTCTGCCAATGATATTTCTTTTATTCAATGGACAGTCATTCAATCAATATGAAATGCATCTCAGATAAGGAGGGAGCTAAAATTTATCAATCTTAAGTGATCTGAAAAAAACATGAGCAAACAATAGAAGAAAAAGCCAGGAAGTATATAGGCATGTTTCCCTGCTTGTTTGCACCTTTTTCCTGATAATATATTCTCCAGTATAAATGAGTTCATGACCAATGCCTGAGATTCAAATTTATTCTTTTAAAAACCTACAGGAAATCACAAATTATTCCTCTTGCAACTAAAACATCTGCACTGCCATGGATTTATTTCATACTACACTCTTAATTAACTCATATGTGCATAAAATCTGAAGACGAAAAATGTATTTTCTAATACAAGCATGCATGGTTTTCAATGTCTCAGATACCATTTATTTTTTTCTCAGATATGTTACAGCACATACAAAATCTGAGGGCTGCCTGAAAAACTATGTATACTAAAACCAAGTGTTTCTGCAAGTAAGATTTAAAGTCACGGAGCAATAATAAAATCTCTGTTATGAAATTATTTACCTACAAGAATTCTTGCTGGAAGTGACAAACTAAACAATGGCAAAAAAAAAGAGGAGCTATTCATTGCTTCCACCAGCTCTGCCAGCACATGATATCTGGCATTTTTTGTGTGTGGTTTTTTGGTTGGTATTGTTTTGGTTTGTTGGTTGGTTGTTCTTTTTTTTGTTTGTTTTCCTAAAGACTGGATCCCTAAGAAAGCAGGGAAAGCCTTATATATGATATACTAGGAGGTTTTGGAAAGACAAGAAACTGAGAAGGGCTTTTTTTCCCCTCAGATCTTCTGTAGTTGCTATAATCATAGTTGATCTTTAGGTACTCATTTTTCAGGCAGAAGTGATTTTTTAAGCTATTGCTTAAAATTGCTAAAAGGTTTCCCCTTCTTTCCAGATTTTAACGGTTTTTAAAAATTCAGCTTCAGTTTAACCTGTCAGAGCTCATTCTTAGCCCAAAAGTAATTAAAAAAAAACCCAGAAATGTCTTCCTCACTCTCACTAATTTGACATGACAAGAGACAATGGTTGGGAGGGGTGAAAACATATAATTAGCAGAGCTTTATAATGAAGAAATCATAGCACATTATGTGCAAACCACTCTATACCATATAGCATCTCCCTCAACCCCTCAGTATCAGCCTGACTAAGAGGAGACTATCCTGATTCAAAAACACATATACAATGCATCTATCCTATTTTCTTTCCAGAAAATAAAAAGCCAAAACAAAACAAAAAACTCCAAAACAACAACAACAAAAGCAAAACACAAAAAAGAAACCCAAACAAAAAGTCCTCAAAACAAATAAACACCCAACCTGTTATAAACAAGAGACTTGATACTCTGCTTGGCCGACAGGGGAAGAACTTATTTCACCCATCAGTAGAGAATAAAATGCAGGAAATAAAAAAATACAATGCAAAAAAGTAAAACAGACAATGACTGAAATTTCACATCTTGAAATACTCAGTGATGATCTACTAAAATTTTGGCAGAGCATAATGAAGAACTGTCTTCCTTGTGACCTCATTGAACGTTTTCTCTGCCCAGTTTGGCAGGCACATCTGCTCCTGAAACAATTTGCATGAGGCAAATTTTAATTGAGCCACTGAAACACAGAGCCATGGTCTGCAAAAATGAAATAGACCAACACTTCTTTTGCATCAGAATCAGGGAAAAATGCAATTCAGAAAATAATAATAATTGGTCTAATAATGTTAAAGTATTACCATACCTTGTAACATACTTTACATACTTACTCTTTCTCTTTCTAAATTAATCTTTTTTTTTCCTCCTGCAACAGTACATTTTCATTACAGTATACATAGATATGCATCTTGCCCTATTAACGTGTTCTGAAGTGAGACCTCATTGCAGTCTTCATCATCCTCATGAGGGGAAGGGGAAGGGCAAATACCAATCTTTTCACTCTTGTGACCAGTGAAAGGACCCAAGGAAATAGCATGAAACTAAACCTTGGGGACAGTTTATGTTAGATAACAGTAAAAAGTTTTTCATCTGGAGGGTAGTTCCAGAGCAGTGGAACAGGTTCCCCAGGGCAATGGTCACAGCAAGAGCCTAACAGAGTTCAAAAAGCATTTGGACAATGCTCTGAGACATATAGTGTGATTCTTGGGGTGTGCTGTGCAGGGCCACACGTTGGACTTGGTGATCCTGATGGGTTCCTTCCAACTCAGTTTATTCAATGATTCTTCCAAAGTAAATGAAACTTAGCAATTAACTTACGCAGCAAAAGAACAGCATTAGTAAAAAGCTGAAATTTCACTCCAGCTCCAACGAGTTGTCTCAGTAAAATGATAATTTAATCCACAATTAAGGATGGTTACCTCTGACATTAAGTGAGACCCGGACAGGTTGGAAAGCTGGGTGGAGAGGAATTTACAGAAGTTCAACAAAGGCAAGTGTAGAATCCTGAATGCAGGGAAGAAGAACCCCATGCACCAGAACAGTGTTGACCTGCTGGAAAGCAGTTCTATGGAGAAAGAACTGGCAGTCCTGGTGAACAACAAGTTGTCCATGAAGGAAGGTCAGTGGTATCCCAGAGTGCTTTAGGAAGAGCATTGCCAGAAGGTCATGGGAGGTGATCCTGCCCCTCTACTCAGCCCTGGTGTGACTGTACCTGGAGCACTCTGTCCAGTTCTCGGCTGCTCATTTAAAGAGGGACAAGAAACTATTGGAGACAGTCCAGTGGAAGGCAATAAAAATTATTAAGGAACTGGAGTATCTCTCTTATGACAAAAGGCTGAGAGAGTTGGGCTTGTTTATCCCTGGGAAGAGATGACAGAGGAAATACTATCAATGCACACAAACATGTTGAGTGTGGATGTCAAGACAATGGGGCTGAGCTCTTTTCATTGGTGCCCAGTGAAAGGACAAATGGCAGAGGGCACAAACTGAAACACATGAAGTTCCATCTGAATATGAGGAAAACCTGCTTTTCTTTGAGGGTGACAGAGCACTGGAACAGGCTGCCTAGAGAGGTTCCTGAGTCTCTTTCACTGGATATACTCACAACATGCCTGGGCACAATCCTGTGCTACCACCCCTAGGTGAACCTGCTTTACCAGGGAGATTGGACTAGATGAACTCCAGGAATCCATTCTAACCCCAACCATTCTGTCATGTTGTTATTCTGTGATGGTTGAATTGTAAAATAAGCAAAACTATTTCATTCACTCATATCTGGAAAAAAAANACACAGACCACACTGCCCATTAGGTTCATAATCACAAAGTTTTCACAGCACTGTCAGTGATCAGCACTAGTGCAAGATGACAAACTGGTAGCCACATACCGTTAATGAGCAATTCACATCTGGTTCCCATGCTGGGACTGCAGTATGAGACCAGTCTGTTGACATGAAGATTTTGGGCTAATCCAAATTCTCTTTCAGAGAAAATGAAGCAGCCAGGTTGTGCGAGCAACACTGCAGTCCACTCCAGTACTGAGCTGGGCACTTAACCCAGTCCTACGCCACAGCACAGCACAAATCTGGAGCATTTTAATAGTCCACTTGAGGGCTGCTTTCAGAGTAAGCCTTCAAAGATTCCCCACAAAGCACACAGCACTCTGAATCTTGCCCACATGGAGATGTTGGAAATGTGGCTCCTGCAGCCATGAAGGCTAGCCAGCCTAACCCACCCTGCAGCCAAGCTGGTTGACGTCAAACATTGGTCTGAAGCTTGGGGAAATCCCTCGTCAGCTCTGTTGATACATGCTGACCCACAGCAATGGCCTCAGCTCTGGAGATCTACAAATACTCTACATTTGTAGATCTCAAATGATCTACAAATTGGCAGAATAATTTCTTTAATAATGAAAATATTTTTCACTGGATATACACAGAGTTTGCTTACCAACAAGCAAAACGCAGAAATACATTGTAGGAAAAGGGCATGAAAAATCCCCCTGATTGTGAAATGAGAATGTATTAATACTGCCACAGGAGTTCTAATGTTTTGCTGTTTCTAATTCCATTCATAGTTGTTCAGTTTTACCAGAGTATTGAAGTGCTTAAAAAATGTTTTCATGCTTTGTGTACTATATCTTTTCCAGGCATATCTATAAAGTTCTCCTTAAAATGTACTTATACACCTAGAAAAGAAGCTACCTATTTTTCACCTTGCTTTATTCAAGTATCCTGACAATTCACTGAAAATATCGCATACAGTTCTCATGCAGTACTGGCTGCAGACCCATTAGAAATAGGAAATCGAGTCAAGAAAGCATGCAGGTAATACACAGTGTTTTCTAAATACAGAGATCAGGCCAAAAGCCAGCACAGTGTAAAATGGGAAAGCATCCAAAAGAGAGCTTTATGCTGTTCTCAGGCATAAATATTTATCAACCAGTGCAAGAGAATGTCACATTCCTCCTCAAGCAAAGAATTTGCTCAGAAAGCATTCCAGAAGAGACAGAAGGGAGAGAGAATGAAGAAGAGGAAAAATAAAAAAACTGCACAAAAAATGTTGCCTTTATTATGTAAAGCTGGGTTATAGCATAGAGCCCCAAATAAGAAGCTGAACTAATCACTGTTACTTTTGTTGTCAGGGAGAAAGAAGTCTCTTCCAGAACACCAGCCATCTCCATGACTGGCCAACACTGAGTGCAGCACAATCAAAATGGCAAACAAACATTATGGCATGTGAAAGCCAAAGATAATTTAGACGTTGATGCATGTGCTAAACTAAGAAAAGCAGACTGTGACCATGAACCATAGTCATCTCATTAAAGCATCACACACCTTTTCTATCTTACATTTACTTTCCTCTCAGAGAAACATAATCAGCTTGCTTAGTTTCCTAATGAGTATAATAGGCAATCATGTAAAGTAGACTATCACTTGGCAAATATGTAATGGAGAACTGCAGGCAGTCTATTAGATGTAAACTTGCTTAATTCTTTAATTATGTGTCTTTGATCAAAAGCAGCTCACTTGGAAAGATTTTTTTAAAAGTAAAGTAATGAGCACTCACCTTTCATGTACACTATTGACTGATATAACCTGATATAACTGTGGATTCACTGCTTGTATGTCAAGTACACCACTAAAATTGAGATAATAAATGTAACAACTATTAAAGCTTTTCTCTCAGAGACACAGACCTGTAAGAGCTGTTCTGCACTTGCAGCTTTTTTTTTTCCATCTCTGTCAAGTATCTCAAAGAATTTTTAAAAGAGATAATTGAGGCCATTTATCTTTATTTTTTTTCTTCTTTGTCCTCATCCCCTTTCCTTTCCTCATTAACCTCAAAATCTCTGTTGAAGATCTCTTTCCTATTGCTTTCAGCACCTTATACTGTTCCTTGGACTTAATCTTCTGACAATCCTTAATCAAGACACAATCTCTTCAACTCTCCTACCTGCTACCTATTTATCACATGTGGCTATTTCCTTCTCATCTCCTTCCTACCTGGTCCCTCAAATAATTTCCTCTGTTCAGGTCTGGTGCCATTTTGTAAAGGCATGAAACGGTTGCAAACCAAGTTAATGTCATATGCTATTTAGTTTGTACAATCATGGTAAATTATCAGCCTGAAGGTGGTGTGACAACAGGAAAAGTTCAGAAACTTCTGCTCCAACCTTTTGGCTATAAGTATAAATAAATTACTGTCATTTTTCTCTGGCCAAGGCTCTGGCCCACATTGCCAGAGACTGGCAAGGAAAACAGTGGCTGTATAACAAAAACAAAGAATTGACCATGAAAAGGCTTTGAGCCCAGTCTGAAACATGTTATGGTAAGTAGGGTCTAGAATGGAGTAAAAACCCCTTTCAAAGCAATAAAACTGGAAGTTAAATTACCTGGATGTTTTCAATATAGAATAGTAACTATCTATCAGCATATCTTAGGTAAATTTCCACAAAGAGTCTTGTCACAACAGAGTAAACACACTACATGTTCATTACTGGTTCTTCTGTATAGTGAAGTATTAGCAAATTTATGACTGATGGAAGACAAGGGTCATTTATGATGTCTACTTCAATCTAACCTTATTGGAAAAAAATAATAGTAAAATCAGCTAAAAAAGTGAAATTAGGCAGAAACTAAAATAGAAGGATGTATAGAAATGGTCTCTGCAGCATTCCTGTCCAGATTACTGGACATAAGGAAAAGTGACTGATGCTATTCCTCTTCTGTAAGTGTATCTTATGCACAGAAACCTGTAAGAGTATTACACAGAGCAGTTTGAATTCCTTTTAATTGATTACATGAACTGATTGTTAACAATTTTTTTTATTTTCTATAAATGAAAAGAAAACAACTTTTGCTGTATTCTGTTACAACCAAGGGGTAACTAAATACTCTTCCTTTTCTGTAAGAAAAAAAGAGCCTACACATTGAACAGAAAGAGCCTGATTTGTCTTCTCAATACAGATACAATTTGTGCAGATTACTGTTTCATAAAAATAAAAAATAAATGCTTAACAGTATTGTAGGAGGGCTTACCAAACCCCAAAATGTCAAAAGAAGGGGGAAAAAAAAAGTGAAGATAAGTACAATTCTGAAAACTTGTTTTAACTCCCTGTGTTCATTACTGAAACTACAGTATGGAATCCATTCCCACTCCCACAAAAAGCAGTTTATATTCTATATTGTTTCTGTCTGCAGTTTCTTCTCTATGTCAAAAATAATGACCTAATTCTCTTAAATCCTTGTTAGGATACATGCAAATCAGTAATATGTTTTGCCACACACTGCCTAAAGTTTCCTTTTGGGGTAAATACATACATACAATTATTAGATCATTGATATTTAATGGGATTTTAAAGTCAAGAAAATTTTTCTTGATTTGCATGAAACATTTTTCTTTTTTTAAAATACATTTTTGGACAGTTTTCAGTACCATTTCCAAGACATTTGTGGTTTTTTTTACTTTGATGAGAGTATATAATGTAATTTACATTACTGCTAACTTTCAGAAAAAACAATTATTTTTTTAAATAAAACATCAACGTTTCAAATATTCTTAAAATTCCACTTCCCTCTCAGAATCACAAATCACATCATTAAAAATCACATCATTAAAAATCAGCCCAAGTGCAAATAACGATATTATGTTAGAGAATAAGATTGACAAGAGTAAAAAATGCAATTATGACATGCGCTAAGAAACTGTTTCAACACAAATTTAAAAAATGAAATTTCTTATCACTGAAAATTGATGGCATTAAAAAAGTGAAATTCCCATTTTACATAATTTGTAACTGCCTCAAACCAGGACCTTTAGGAAATCCTGTTTTGTCTGCTTTAAAGTAATAAAATTAGTACAGCTTTCCATCTCTGTTTAGTCTCTCATTTCTTCTAAGCTGAGTTTCACCAGTTGATAGCTGTCTGTAGCAGGGTGAACCAAACAGTTTTGACTAAATCAACAAGCACATTCCATTGCAACTTGTCCTGACATACCCGTGGTGGTCCAGTAAATGACATACTTGCATATCTACTGCAGGCAGCAGGAAGAGCAAAAAGTTATGAATGTAAAGGTTTGGGTACAGCAACAAAGGAAAGGTACATTCCGTATTTATTAACTTATTTTTTTTAAGAAGGTGGAAAATGCAGAACTAATCTCTTGAGATTCCATACTAAATTTCAAGGGAAAATAGCTAAGCGAAAATGGTTCTAATGGTAATCTCAGCACTCCTGATTCCACAGCCTTTGAAGAATTGTTTAAGTTTAGGATAAAATATTACACAGGAAATATCTTCAAAGAATTCTAAAAATACTAATGTGGGGTTGCAGAGTTAATTCTCAGAATACAGGTAAACAACAGTGTTTCTGCATTTTCTTTGAGTCCCTAATGTAACCCAGAAATCTAATTTACCAGTGTCTTAGCAGTTTTACAGGAATGCTACCCTATGATTTTTCTCACTTCGTGATTTACTCATCTGTTGATTTCTGCACATCTTCCTGCTCATCCGCAATGCTGTTTTTGCTTCATCCTATGTATCACAGTTAGAAAAGAAAACTTAAGAGACTGATGTAATTCAGCTTGTCATTCCCCCCCACAAAGTTAACCTGCATATGTTGGGAAAACAGCAGCAAATCAGAGCAGAAAGGTGCAGCATACCTGCACTGACATACTGGCACATCTGCTTCCATTGTCAAAGGATGAGCTCGGACTTAGGCTTCATTGCATGTACTGCAAAGTTTTTCATATACATTCAGTCAGTTCTCTGCACTGAATCCCTGCAGCCTCTCTGATTTTACACACTTCACTAATTACCCTAAATGAGGAGTATAGTCAACCAAGTTTCCTTCGTCATGTGTGGAGAGAGACCCTTTTCTCCTTAGAAAGAAAGTCAGCACAACTGAGAACTTCTTTTAGGAGATTCTTTCATCTCTCCACTGATGATGAAGGATGTTTAAAGGGACTTAGATCTTGACACGGGGGACTTTGAAAAACATCTGAAGTTAGGTGGGATCAGCCTGGGCCCCAAGCACTGCTGACATATGTAAGGGGCTGCATGAGGCCATGGCATGAATGGTCATCTCATGAAACTTTGTACAAACTTGTCCAAACAATCCGAAAGAGTTCATACTACAAGTTCCCTAAGTCTTCCAGTTCTGGAAGGCTGCCTGTTCAACCTATTCATTTAAACAGAATTTAGAAGACAGGAAGGAGGGAAGAAAGGGAAAGAGAGTGGAACTGAGCAAGACAGACAGACATGCATCTCTCTACAAGACTTGAAGTCTTCCTGTCACGCTCTTATTTTTCCATTGACTTCTTCCTTAGCCAGTTGAGTAAGGACAGGAACATAGATTACTATAGAAAGATAAACATTCCCTTGATAATGAGATGAGAAGAATATGAGAAACCATTGTTTACCTAAGCCAAGATGACAAAGAAAATGGTTAAGCTTCCTCTCTTTGAACAAAAGTTATGACCTAGTGGTCAGAATGGAAGACTAAGACTGTGATATTTGTTCCCTTTCTTGCTCCAAATAAGCTGTCTGAACTTATTTTTATTTTCTCTGTGCCACTGTTTCCATGTCTGTATAATAATAACATTTCTTCATAAGGTTACTGGAAAGTTTAATTCATTAATGTGTGCAAAGTACTGAGCAATTCTTAGAATGGGACTGTGGACGTGTGAAATATTATTAATCTGTCAGATATTTCCCTACAAAATGATACTCTTTTGACTAAGTAAAAAATAATTGGTATGACAACAAGACTGAAAGCTTTTAAGTATGACATAAAAGCTTGCTTAAAATGATGAGAATGTCAACTGACACCACATCCTGCAGAAATTGTGATTCAAAGACCATAGCATGACAACAAAGAATTATTTTAGCTAGCACAGTTCACATTTATATGTATTCCAGTATATTATTACACACACACACAAAAAGAAAGTACAAGGGACAAAGAAACAAATGCACCTCTGAGAAATCTCTGCCAGCCTGATGGTTAAAAAGATACTGCTCCTCTGCTACAGTTTTTGATGGATATTAGAGGAATCAAACTTTGGAGTTCTTTAGCAGACATTCAAAACTACTAAAGCATGAGTTTCAAGGAACTGCACCCAGAGAGATGCACTATTAGAATTAAAGAATAGTAAAGAGATATTTGATACCTGTAAAAGAAGGCTAAGGTTTTATCTTATGGGAATTCTGGCAAGCTATGTGTTATAATAAGGATTGACTATGAGAAAAGCAGCATGCTGGGAATACGCAGAAAATCGCAAGATGAAGGGTAGATTTTGACAAGGACTTTTTCAGACAGGCTGAGTTTCTTATAACAGAAAGCATGTTTGAAGAAGGCAGGTTACGAGCCAAAGAGTGGTAGCATTAATGAATAAACCAGACAGGCAGGAAAGGTACCATGTGTTCTTTTTATCATCTTACTTTAGACAGGAGCCATGACACAAACTCAGTCTGCCTCCTATCTTTCTAATCCTTATATGTGATAACAGAGGCTTGGTAACACCACTTCTTCNTTTCATTCACTCATATCTGGAAAAAAAAACACACAAAAAATAAAAATATAAAAACAATTACATTAAAATAAATGTTCAGCTAGCATTTTCTTAAGTCTAAATGCTGACATGAAGAATCCTGCCCCTGCAGTAACAGTGTATATCCAACATTAAAGTGAAAGTTTTCGATCTTTAATTAAAGTCTGACTCCTGTAAGCAATTTTTAGGAGCATATATATATATATATATA
>VWZS01007042.1:447707-462811 GCA_013397075.1 Rhabdornis inornatus
ATTATGTTAGAGAATAAGATTGACAAGAGTAAAAAATGCAATTATGACATGCGCTAAGAAACTGTTTCAACACAAATTTAAAAAATGAAATTTCTTATCACTGAAAATTGATGGCATTAAAAAAGTGAAATTCCCATTTTACATAATTTGTAACTGCCTCAAACCAGGACCTTTAGGAAATCCTGTTTTGTCTGCTTTAAAGTAATAAAATTAGTACAGCTTTCCATCTCTGTTTAGTCTCTCATTTCTTCTAAGCTGAGTTTCACCAGTTGATAGCTGTCTGTAGCAGGGTGAACCAAACAGTTTTGACTAAATCAACAAGCACATTCCATTGCAACTTGTCCTGACATACCCGTGGTGGTCCAGTAAATGACATACTTGCATATCTACTGCAGGCAGCAGGAAGAGCAAAAAGTTATGAATGTAAAGGTTTGGGTACAGCAACAAAGGAAAGGTACATTCCGTATTTATTAACTTATTTTTTTTAAGAAGGTGGAAAATGCAGAACTAATCTCTTGAGATTCCATACTAAATTTCAAGGGAAAATAGCTAAGCGAAAATGGTTCTAATGGTAATCTCAGCACTCCTGATTCCACAGCCTTTGAAGAATTGTTTAAGTTTAGGATAAAATATTACACAGGAAATATCTTCAAAGAATTCTAAAAATACTAATGTGGGGTTGCAGAGTTAATTCTCAGAATACAGGTAAACAACAGTGTTTCTGCATTTTCTTTGAGTCCCTAATGTAACCCAGAAATCTAATTTACCAGTGTCTTAGCAGTTTTACAGGAATGCTACCCTATGATTTTTCTCACTTCGTGATTTACTCATCTGTTGATTTCTGCACATCTTCCTGCTCATCCGCAATGCTGTTTTTGCTTCATCCTATGTATCACAGTTAGAAAAGAAAACTTAAGAGACTGATGTAATTCAGCTTGTCATTCCCCCCCACAAAGTTAACCTGCATATGTTGGGAAAACAGCAGCAAATCAGAGCAGAAAGGTGCAGCATACCTGCACTGACATACTGGCACATCTGCTTCCATTGTCAAAGGATGAGCTCGGACTTAGGCTTCATTGCATGTACTGCAAAGTTTTTCATATACATTCAGTCAGTTCTCTGCACTGAATCCCTGCAGCCTCTCTGATTTTACACACTTCACTAATTACCCTAAATGAGGAGTATAGTCAACCAAGTTTCCTTCGTCATGTGTGGAGAGAGACCCTTTTCTCCTTAGAAAGAAAGTCAGCACAACTGAGAACTTCTTTTAGGAGATTCTTTCATCTCTCCACTGATGATGAAGGATGTTTAAAGGGACTTAGATCTTGACACGGGGGACTTTGAAAAACATCTGAAGTTAGGTGGGATCAGCCTGGGCCCCAAGCACTGCTGACATATGTAAGGGGCTGCATGAGGCCATGGCATGAATGGTCATCTCATGAAACTTTGTACAAACTTGTCCAAACAATCCGAAAGAGTTCATACTACAAGTTCCCTAAGTCTTCCAGTTCTGGAAGGCTGCCTGTTCAACCTATTCATTTAAACAGAATTTAGAAGACAGGAAGGAGGGAAGAAAGGGAAAGAGAGTGGAACTGAGCAAGACAGACAGACATGCATCTCTCTACAAGACTTGAAGTCTTCCTGTCACGCTCTTATTTTTCCATTGACTTCTTCCTTAGCCAGTTGAGTAAGGACAGGAACATAGATTACTATAGAAAGATAAACATTCCCTTGATAATGAGATGAGAAGAATATGAGAAACCATTGTTTACCTAAGCCAAGATGACAAAGAAAATGGTTAAGCTTCCTCTCTTTGAACAAAAGTTATGACCTAGTGGTCAGAATGGAAGACTAAGACTGTGATATTTGTTCCCTTTCTTGCTCCAAATAAGCTGTCTGAACTTATTTTTATTTTCTCTGTGCCACTGTTTCCATGTCTGTATAATAATAACATTTCTTCATAAGGTTACTGGAAAGTTTAATTCATTAATGTGTGCAAAGTACTGAGCAATTCTTAGAATGGGACTGTGGACGTGTGAAATATTATTAATCTGTCAGATATTTCCCTACAAAATGATACTCTTTTGACTAAGTAAAAAATAATTGGTATGACAACAAGACTGAAAGCTTTTAAGTATGACATAAAAGCTTGCTTAAAATGATGAGAATGTCAACTGACACCACATCCTGCAGAAATTGTGATTCAAAGACCATAGCATGACAACAAAGAATTATTTTAGCTAGCACAGTTCACATTTATATGTATTCCAGTATATTATTACACACACACACAAAAAGAAAGTACAAGGGACAAAGAAACAAATGCACCTCTGAGAAATCTCTGCCAGCCTGATGGTTAAAAAGATACTGCTCCTCTGCTACAGTTTTTGATGGATATTAGAGGAATCAAACTTTGGAGTTCTTTAGCAGACATTCAAAACTACTAAAGCATGAGTTTCAAGGAACTGCACCCAGAGAGATGCACTATTAGAATTAAAGAATAGTAAAGAGATATTTGATACCTGTAAAAGAAGGCTAAGGTTTTATCTTATGGGAATTCTGGCAAGCTATGTGTTATAATAAGGATTGACTATGAGAAAAGCAGCATGCTGGGAATACGCAGAAAATCGCAAGATGAAGGGTAGATTTTGACAAGGACTTTTTCAGACAGGCTGAGTTTCTTATAACAGAAAGCATGTTTGAAGAAGGCAGGTTACGAGCCAAAGAGTGGTAGCATTAATGAATAAACCAGACAGGCAGGAAAGGTACCATGTGTTCTTTTTATCATCTTACTTTAGACAGGAGCCATGACACAAACTCAGTCTGCCTCCTATCTTTCTAATCCTTATATGTGATAACAGAGGCTTGGTAACACCACTTCTTCCCTAGCAGTGAATCATACTGTGCACTGAGGTTCAAGCTAGTGTGAGAATGAGTATTTAAAATTCCCTTCACCACTTCTGTTACCTTCAAGGGGCAAGGACCAGATGTTACCTTTAACATAGATGTAATGCCACAGAGCCTCAGCCTCTGTTTGGTTCTGCAGCTCCCATAGCAACTGCTATTAAGTGCTAATAATATGATTAGGAGAAAAGAAAGAACTGCTTGAATGACTTAAAAGTAACAGAAACATTTTATTCCAACCCTACATATCTTTACACCTGATGTTCTAAGAAATCCAACTGAAAACACTGTTGATGACTACACAGAAAAAAGCAATGAAGTACACCAGATACTGCAATAAACACTTGATGTAATAAATACTTCTATGTCATATTTGCTGGGAGGTAGCAGTGTGCTAAAAAGCAGAGCGACAAGTGTGCCTTAAAAAGTATAAATCGACTGATGATAAGAGAACTGACTGACTTGCAAACCAAGTGATCCCATCTACAAGCAAAATAAGTGGAATCCCTGCGTAAAATGTCCAAACTGGGATACTTTATGATTGTACTGAAAAGGAAGAAACAGGGACAGGACAAGGAAAATAATACATGGTTGCAAAACAAAATTCAAGACTGTAATTCAGCTGAGGTCTACTGACCCCACAAAGCACAAAAACCCAACTCAAACAGCTCATGAATGACAATGAATGACTGAATTCCAGCTCCAGTATTTCAGCTAAAATCAGGATGCAACATAAATCAGCAGAACAAGACTTTTAAATCTGTTTCTTACAGTCTGCAGGTGAAAAATGTCAAAAAGCCAAAATGGCAGCAGCTATCACTTGTGAATTTTAAATAGATAATTAAACGAAAGAAAGGCTCCTGTACACAGACGGGAGATTTAAAAGGTTAATGAAGGTATAATAAAGATGGAGATCTGACTATGAATGTAATAGTGGCTTGGAAAAACAAATGTGAATAATAGGCAGAAAAGAAAGCTGATTAAAATAATTTCTGTTGGACTCTTGCCTTTCCACTTGCCATCTACTTTTCTGGTCATTTACTATACATAGGCACATACATAAAATATGTATGATCCCACTGATGGGATCTCAAACTACAACCATCTCCCATGACCCATTCTCAATCAGTAAGACCACTATGAGAGCATATGCATATTTATCAAAAAAAACCCTAAAAAAAAATTTTTATTTCAGCCATTCAACTTTACCTTGCCAAGCATCCATAGCAAGCTGGATGTTTATGTCGCTTTCAGTAGCTATTTTAATCTTGTCATTATTTTGAAACCAGCTAAAGTAATGGATGACAGAAATTATTATGATGTTTCACTAGCCAGAAACCATGGTGGAAACACTGGCGGTAAATACAAACTTCCTCTCACTGGCTTTCAATTTCCTCAGGGTTATTTGTTTCTTCACAGTAAGATTTACAAAAGGTATGAGACAGTGTTAGGGTTAACATGATAGGTCGTAGAAGTAGTATCTTCAGGGAAACTGCATATTAGGCAATATTTTAACTTTTCAGAGCCCTTGAATAAATAAATAAATGCAACATGTTTTGACAGTGTCAGGTTATCCCTGAGTCTCTCATTTTCCATAAAAGTATTTTTGTGATAATGCATGCCCTGTCTCTTCATGGAATATCTCGAACGATCAAAAACCATTCTAAATTTTTCTCTAAATCCCTGAAATCTCATATTGGACTTAATGCCTGTAAGAAATTATTTAAAGCAACTTAAAGTGTGATTTGGATTAATTGAAAACACATAAAATGAGGTCAGAAATGCATATATATTTCATTGCATAGAATTTGTTTACAGCATTACTGTTCTCCCTCAGGCCATACCTTAAAAGAGAGCTTTGAAAGACTCAAAGCTCTTCTAAGTACCACAGTGTCTTTGTGTAGACACTAATGTAAGAAATATTTATTCTGAATTCTGTATGCAGCTGTAATACTGTACTTAACCAATGTAAATAATGTTATAGTTACTAAACAACTAAATTGTTGCAGTTAAATCCACCTTATTTCAGTCCTGGGAAAGTAAAGAGAAGCAAGGAGCTTTATGAATGACCATATGAATGACCAAAGCACAGGGTTTGTCTGAAATATCCTCTAGCTCCAAATTCAAGTGGCACTATCTCAGTGTACCTGAAAATGCTAAAATGTATGTTCAATTTTATAAAGCTTTTCATCAACACAAATTTAGCAAAACCTGCCTGGAATTAATGCATTGCGCCCAGAAGTGGAAATTTGGATGCTCACAGAAAGGTGAATTTTAGACTTTTTTTTAATTTCCATCTCCTTTCTAAGAGTACTTGTTTATTGAGTTGGACTTCAAAATAGGTTAGAAAGGACTGAAGGTGTTAAAATTTATATCTCCGTGCCAAAGTGTCAGACTGACTAAAACCACCACTAGCAATGGCTCCTTTTCCTAAACTATGCCCCTTCACCAGAGAACAGGAAAGCAGTCATGTAGAAATTGTACAAGTGGTCCTAATCCTTTGAATATTTTCTGTGTAGGAGGAATTTGGGATAGTGGTAGGTTAGCATATATTGCAGGAAGAGTGCAGAGCGTCCTCAATAAATTTCAGCTTTGGCAAGCATATCCTCACTGATTTCATAATTGCTGACAGTTGTCAGTTGGCTGGAACCAAGCTACAAGATGATTGGAATCAAGAGTAAGCAAAGCAGAGAAACTGCTTAAAAAGGGAAAAGGAACAAAAAGGAGTGCGCTGGCATCAATCATGAAATGAATCAGTAAAAAAGCAGAATCCTGTAATAACCTGTAATACACCACTCTGCAATGCTCCAGTGTAGAAGAAAAGGGGTAGTCACCAAGGCAGCATCCAAGTGAACCAAACAACATACAGACCACATACATGATCTATACATAAACACAGTCAGGGTGTTAGACACTCAGACAGGTGGCCTGGCCTGAGATGACCACAAGAAATTACTGAACACAGCACAAGGAATTGTTGGAGACAGTAAAGAGCAGCGTGAGAAGGTGACAAAAAGGACAGAGTGGTGGTGGTGAGAGGAGTCCTGTGAGAACAACCAAACTGCATGTGTACTTGAAGGGCAGAACTGGAGGCCTTTTGTGGAGAGAAACGCCTTACAGAGCAATATCAAGTAATGCCATAAAAGATCAAGATTACCTAGGTAATGGGTTTAGAGGTACTAAGTTTGGATATGGATGTAGGACAGGAACTCCAAGGCCAGGAAGTGGAGTAAAAGGGATCTAGGTCTGGCTCTTGAACAGACCACATGTGTGGAGCCAGCTCCAGATCCCTTGGTGTGCATGTGTGTTGTTTGTGTCACTGTGTGACTCATGCTCATCAGCTGGATGAGGGAGCAGTGTGGGTACTCACGAGGGTGTCACTTGGACACGGTTTGCTTTGTTGTGCATGTGGCTGGTCGTGCATTGTGGTGTGTGTGGGGTGTGTACACATTCACCTCTGTGTGCCGGCACTAACACCTCTGCAGTACATCCCAGCCTTGCCACAAGCTGGACCTGCAAATGGGAATGGCAGCAAACAGACTCAGGAGAAATCACCTGAGCTGGAAAGTCCACTGGATTAGAGCTGCCACAGAAGAGCTTATCTTTGGAAGTCCTCTGCTCCCACTTAATAACAGGCGGCTTTATAGCTGGGGATGGAGAAGCCATGTTGATACAATAAAACTAAAAATCAAACTGGAAGTTTAAAGGAGTTACAGAAGTGAAATACATGTGCTCTGTCTGGCTATGAAAATGAAATCCTTTCTTTATCTCTTTTCCTGCCCCATGCTTACTTATGTTCATGTGTGTGTGCATAAATAGGTAGATAAACCAAAATGCAGGCAGGTAGATGCAAAAGAATCAACACATATTTGTTGGAACACTTTTTGTTCTGCTTGAACTTTACGGAGGGGTAGGATATATTTGGGAAGGGGCAAAATCTTTTTACTACAGGTGTTACTGACTGTACTGTATTTACGCATAAAACTTCTTTTTGTCAGACAGATAAAAGATTAATTTGAATTTCTCTGAGTTTTTATTTATTAGTGGGGCTTTTTTAATTGTTTGTTTGTTGTTGTTATTTTGTTTTTTTAGGGTTTTTTGGGGGGTGAGAGTTTTTTTTTTTCTTTGTTTTGGGTTTTTTTTACGTTATGTTGCTTTTCATTTACTAATCATTGCTTACTAATGTAGACAGAAAGTGATGAACAATTTAATTAGATTTGCAGCCATGCCACTTCCTAGATTTTGTCACTGTTTTCAAATATGTCACTCAAAACAAGAGTAATTTAACTGTGGTCATATATTACTAGTGAATCCAAATGCTTAGAGATGAACACAAGCTTTCATCCCAAGAGTGGATTATCAACCTTGTCATGAGAATATCCAGAGAAATTTACCGATATCAGCATGCTAAAATAATTAGGCCATTATTATTTACTTCCTGCATCTGCACTCTTATTTCTGGTTTTGCCTATGTGACTGTGCAGAGATAGCACTGGAACGTCCAATAGCACCATTCAGTTAAGAACTATTTTTGTATTTATAGAATGTAGCTTTTTATGAGATTTGTGGAAGCAAATGCCCATAGACAGACACCATGAATGTTACCATGCCTATTGTGAAAGAAATCAGAGGATTTAATCCACTGAAACAACTTTCTTCAGAGCATGTATTAGCCCAGTGCCTACTCAGTGGGCAAAGCTGTTGCAGTTGGGTCCCCACTTGGAGATCTCTGAGGCTGGACTCCTAAAACTAATTGTTAACTCTGCTTCAAATGCCTGTGAGATTTGTACTTTAAGTACGTCATTATCTATATATTACAGCCTTTTAATGGAAATTTATATTACACTGTACCAACAATTAAAGGAGATAAGAAAATTAAATGACACACTTGTAGATGTATTGCAGGACTCTTGATGTGTTTTGTTGGTTTTTTTCATTTTTATAATATTAATATCAGATGTGTTTCTTATTTAAAATAGCAAAAAATAATTTTATGAACATTCCATACATAATTATGATTGAATAAAGTAGGGGTTGTGGGCCCTAATATTAAATTTATATACTTCAAATCTAGGTTTTCAATTTTGAAGATGCCAACAAATGAAAGTCTAAGCATGGAACAGCATTTGTGGGTGAGGGAGTAACCATATCTTTCAGTCATGAGGGCACTGCTCCTATAGTCAACATTAAATCCTAGTGCAGGATGCTTCACTGTGCACTAAGCAATAAAGCACAAAAGAAAAGATTGCTTATTATCCTTATTGGCCAGAATTGCAGCTGGCTTATATGGCTACATCTTTACTAACCTTAGCACAGCTACGTTAAAATGTATTACTCATTTCTTTAGAGATATCATTCATGATGTCTTTCTATTCAAGAAAACATAATCAAGAAGACATGTAGTTCCTAAAGCTGCATCATCTAGAAATACACACACAGAGACATATCAGAACTTTCCTATCTCTGGTATAGAATTCCTAAAGCTATAGTGTAGAGATAGACAAGATGATTGCATTCAGATTATATAATTTCAAATCAAAATTCTGCCTGTGAAATTGGTTTGATCTGTAGACAAATGTCAGCTCTGTGCCCTATTAAACTTGCAATTGTTTTATAAGGACATATCAGTGAGCCCTGAAATGTTGAATAAATGTTAATTGGAAGTCAAAGAAAATATAATGAGTAAAATAAAATATGCAAAGAAAAAGCATTTTCAATCTACAACTTGGTAAGAAGTAGATCCAAGAAAGAAAAGCATTACCAAATAGTCAGGCTCCATTTTAACAGAAGACAAGATGAATACTGGAAGCTAGTTTAATTTAAATGAGCATAGTCTCGATGATTATTATTTTTTAAAGTTGCTACCATGAAATCATATTAATTTAAAAGATTAAATTGCATGATTAAATTGATTGTTGAGCTACCTATTAGCAATCCCATACGCTTAGTAGGGTAAAATGCAGGGGACTTATTATCGCCATACCATAATATACTCATGTAAAGCATTGAGGATTTGTATAATCTAATTAGAATGAGGAAATAACAATTTGCAATGTTCTACCTTTTTTATTATTCATCCAAGACTAAGTATTATGAATGATTTTTCTAAGTATTTCAATCATTTTTCTCTGGTAAATTTTTACAGTTTGACAGCAGCAATTTAAAAACGAAGACAGAAGAGGGATTTGATTTTTATTTTTAATTATGGAAATGCAATCTTCTTCACATCTACTTTCAAAATGATGACTAGAGGCTATTTGCTTAAGTGAACACTGAACAGTATGATGAGTGAATAATCACACTTACTGTAGGAACTGTATAACTTATGAAATTATGCTAAAAGGCTGCTAGATATCATACTAAAGGGAAATACCATCAGAACATGGTATTGTAATTGTCTTAGAGTAAAAAAAGCATTTCGATGGAATAAAGTAATCACATCTTGATGTGGGATAGCAGTAAAGAATTTTATGGGTATACTCTTTCCTAAATCCTGCTACATGTAAAAAATTAAAATATTTTAACCCTAATAATAACACAAAACCTGATTATTTAAATGTAGTATGACCAATGTCACCAACACAGACCTTAAAAGACTCAAATATAGTAATCATTACAATGTTGTTGGTTAGGAAAATAAACAGTGTTAGTTTAAATGATACTAGTTCAAAACAAATTCTGGTAGAATATGACAGCAAATGAAATAAAATGACATTGCTTATTGTCTGAGAAAACACGATACAAAAGCATGGTTTCATATGATTCAGTGAGAAATTTCCTATTGGCAAAGGCTGAGGAACTATTTGAGATTTTAGGGTGGGTTTTTTTGTTTTGTTTTTTGTTTGTTTGTTTTTTGTTTGTTTGTTTTCTTTAACAAGAGTATTCCAATTTCCATTTCTGCAAATCTGACACTTTGATTGCAGGTTACTGAATTTTCTCCTGCTCACACTCTTAGAGAAGAAAAGATATGATAAACTACTTTCTCAGTTTACTAACAACAATAAAAAAGACCTTCTTACTATTCATTTATCTTCAAGTGCATCCGGAGAAACGTTTCTTTTCCATGGGAAAGAATATAATATCTATTAAATTTTAATACTTAGCTCACTACTTATACAGACCTAATTCACATACACTCCAGAGAAGCTTCAACTTTAGTCTTGAAATATAACCAACCATCTACAATGGAGTCAGTCAATCAATGTCAAGAAGGCAGTGTTTAGCAACCTTAACTAAGCACTCCCTTTATTTTTCACTTGTAGAGAAAAAAAGGAAGAAAGAGAAAAAAATTTCATCTTTTCTTATTCTTTTCATTCCTCTCAGTTTGTTAGCCCTTACCTGAGTGACAAAAATTTTGCTACCCTACAGTTTCGCTATAGCAAAAGCTTTGTGACTTGATTTGTTTAAGCACATGTTGATAAGAGCAATAAGATTATACATATTGCATGGAGTAGATGCATATGAAAAAAACTCTCCTTAATTCAAAATAATCCTCATTTGGTGAGATGATCCTGCCTTGTGTTAGTTTTCAGCTTTCCCATCCTGCTATGCTTCATAGAGTGCATCAATACTTCAGAACAATCTCATAGTCTACAGTCATGTATTACTCATCCCATTTCTTTATGTTCCCTCTTGTTTGACTCATTGTCCACATTGCTGCACATTTATGGGGGCAGATAAATCAGAATCTTTGGGGTTGATGAACTATCCAGTTTCATCATCTTTTACTATTATTTATCCTTCCTTTTATGTTGGTAGGGCAGCTACAGAACATCTTCTTCATTTCCCAGAAGGACGGTGTAACAAAGGAAATGGAATACATTCTGTGCAACTTCAGATATTTATCTCATCTAAAAGTGGCTGTCTAAAGCAATTCAGATGAACCAAGTCCAGTAGTGCCTCTTTCTCTCCAATGAGGATGGTTAGCTGAGATGCAGTCATCTGAATTTAGGAAGATGAATTCAAGTCTGCCTGTCCAAGGTCATCAAAGTAGTCTGAAAAGACATTTCAACTCACATCTCAGGTTTACATTTTGTATTCTGGAATATCTGAGAAATAAAGTGTGATGGAATAGATGTGTTAGACTAGTGAAGAAAGGTTAATGCTGCATTAGTGTTCTTATGAACCGAAAGAAAATATGTAGTTTATGGATGTCTTCAGACTCCCATTTGACATAAAATATTGTAATCCCCTTGAAAATTTTAGATTCTGTAGTTATGGTTTATGTTATTAATTCAAATTTTTTGAAATAACAAGCTCCTTAAGAAAGAAGTGAAGTTGAAAAAAAAGTTTGCAGGTTTTTTAAAATTGTATACACAGATTTGAGATATCTCTGCATCTAGGAACACTTACTACTTTTAAAATAAACAAAATGAAGAGTCAAATGATGACTATGTGAATATTTATTAATACTTATTAAGAGTTGTACAAAAAGACAGGATCTAAATACTGTTAACTGAGCCATTGAAAGTTGACTTGTCTAACTACAAATAATGTCTCTATAGCAATGAACAGTGCTTCCTGTTGACTCAGACAGTGGAATTTTATGCAAAAAAAGGGCATTAGTGGATCCATATCAAAACCTGATACTAGGTTTACTTGTATTTTTTGCCTTTGGTACATTCCATGATTTAGACCTTTGAAAATGAGCTGAACAGCACATATGAAAGCACCAAACAACAGATGAAATAAAGATAAGGCTAGAAGTGAACAAAATATTTATCCATGTTGATCTCCAGAACTCTAACTATTATTTATAGTACATACTGTCCTTCTTAGGTGAAAATGTGACTCCTGTTAGCATAAGGTTACACTAATGGCCAACACAGGAAGACTTTCAGTTCTTACTAGGCAACTACAATAACAACATAAAAATTAATTGCTAAAAAAATTGTTTGGGTTGTTTGTTTTTGTTTTGGTTTGGTTTGGTTTGGTTTTTGTTTTGTTGTGTTTTGTTTTGTTTTTTTCTGGTTGTTGTTTTTGGTTTTTTTTAATTAGCTACTTTCTTAGCCTTACAGAACACTGCAATAGAGTAACTGAGTGAAAATGAAAGCCTCTGTATTGTTTTCATCCAGTCTTAAGGTCATAATTATTTAGGCATATTTTTGAATAGTGTATTGTCTGCTTTGTTTCATCTTCTTGATGGCTTTCATATCATGTTACCTGTGTTTCCTAAATAAACCCTTTCTAAGGAAGACAAAGGGCTGTATTTTACTTGCAAACATAAACAAATTCTAAGCATCTCTTTCCTGCACAGATGCTTTCTGTGCAGCTCTCATTGCAGGGATGCAACTTTTACACTTAACATTGCTACATTTTGCAAATGAGAAGCAAAGGCTGAGCAAGGAAAATTGTGACAAATCCAGTCTTGACTTGCATAAGGCATATACTGGCCAGGACCCCTAAAAACATCAAATGCCTTGTGTCAGTCTTTTAGTTTTTAAAACAGTGTTTTTCCTGTAACAAGAAACAGCATATTATGACAATTCTAATAGGGACTGACTGATAAGGAGTTACACTGGTAGAGCCCTTGCAGTTGTTCTAGCATCAGGCTCTCCAGAATCTCCTAATGGCCATTGCATAACCAACTCTTTCTCTCACCAGAACTTGGTACATACTGGTGAAGCAAAGATATGACCTCACTCTTTTTCCTGATACTTCTCAAATGGTTTCTATGTTAAATATTATCAAAAAGACCAGAACGCTACAACTGTGCCATCTAACAGGGATAAAAAGGATGAAAACTTTTTAAAAATCTTACACAGGAACAATTTAGTTTTTAGAAAAGCAACATAAAGAGGTTGCTCCTACCATCTTCTTTATTTCTCAGGAAGCCCACCTATACTATAAGCTGAGAATAGATTTCTGAACCAATTAAATACCTGTCTTCTCTGAACTGTACTTATCACAAGAATGCCTGCCCACAAGAGGTAATAGAACTAAAAGCTGTAGGTGTATAAAGTCTCAGAAAATCTCCAATTTCCTCAAAAAGAGAAAAAATATGCAGTATTTCTGTACACTAAAACACTGTAACTGTTCTGGAATGAATAACATTCCCAGACCTCACGATTATTTCTAGCAACTCAAAACAGCGTGTTCTGCTTGTATAATGAGTATTTAATTTAGACTCACATGCACACTCACTTCTATACAAGCTGAACACCATCATAAGCATCCTCTTCATTTCACTTACCTTGATTTACCCTCAGAATCACTTTGAAGGCTGCAACATACAGAAGTGATTAAAAGGGATTAAAAGCATAGAAGGGGCCAGATCAAGGAATAAGTGTATAAACAGAAAATAGTAACACAAGGATTTTTTTTTAATACTTTTCTTCTAGAATCAACATATGACAATGTAGCATGCCATATTATGTGATGGATGGACTATAATTTTCTAGATGGCCCACAATTTCAGACTTTTTTTTTCCTTGTTCTTTTGACAAAAAAATACAGTCCCACCACCAATCAAACTATCCCCAAAACTCTAGCACTTCAAAATATTAAAAACTGTTCTCAACTCTATAACTTTTAGTGTTACAGGATGATCGTTAATCAATAAGGTTCATAAATCATAGGCTTTAATTTACTTTTTGTAAACAGGATTTATTCTGCTCTCTCTTTCAGGTTACAATTCCCAAGCCTTATCGCCACCCCCCACGCCCCTCTCCCCCAAAAAGAAAAAGCAAAATAAGAGAGAGAGAGAAAAAACATCATCCAATTCCTGTAATTCAAGTAGGAGAATACCAAATTTCCCTGTTTATCAGTTTCAATTGCAATTGAAGTTACTCCTAGAATCATTGCACATGCTGAAAAACACGCAGATTTTTCTATGTTTTCTGTCTTTTCTTTGTACACATATTCTTCCCTCTATATTTTTTCTCATGTATGCGTTTTCAATGCAATGATCAGATTGGGAATGTACTATCAAACTGGAAAGTCTATATTCTGATGAAATACATGCTCAATTTCAAATATAATAAGCAACATTAAAACTATTCTCAACTACATATAATGATGTATTATGTTGATGAGAAGTAGTAGAATAATTTTAATTTCTTGACCACAGCTGTAATTTGAACCAGGTTTTTTATGTGGTAAAGGAAGAACAAGCAGTTTGTTACCTCTGCCATTCTTTGAAAGTGTATTCTGGAGGACTGAAGGATGTATTCAGCAGTTCTAACTAATTTTGTTCTGAATTTCTGACTTCCAAACATTGAAAATTTCAAAGACAAAATTAAAAAAAGGACAGTTATGTCTTTGAATACAGACAATAAGGGTTTTTTTCTTCCATTACCTATGTATCACAGACTTCTACTTCAAACTTCTTCCCAATGTAAAGTAAAATGCTATACATTCTTACAGCTGTGTGACTGATAGGAGGGAGGTCTTGGCTTTTTGCTGGTTTTGCTAATCACTTCTAATACAATGGCGAGTAGATTAACAGATGCTGCCAATAGTCTCCAGGGAAGTGAAAGTACATTAAGACGACTTTGCAATGCGTCACTCCTGCTTACAACATAATTAAGTTACAGTTTTCTGTATATAATTTCATTAATATGGATTAGTCAAAATATCAATGCACAAATAAATGCAGACTTGCAAAATGTATTTGTCAATAAAATAAACATAGCACTCTAATAATAAGGTAGGAGTGTAACTTCCACAAGAAGCTGATTCAATACTGCTACTCAATTGTCATTCACATGAGGAACTGAGGTTATCTGAACTGTGCATTTATGGCCACCTCCTTTTGACAACTCCTCACTATTCTAATATGCTGTGAGAAATGCTTTCCCCCCACCCCCCCGCAGTTCTCTGAAGGCAGACTCTTCTGTTTACTTGAATCAATTCTCTAGAAAACCATTCTATGAAAGCAAAGGTGAGCAGGAGCTCTGCAGGATGAATCAAGTGAAGTAAGGCAGCTCATAAGTGAGCCAGCAGCCTATCACAAGAGACCACAGAGTCAGCGAAGAATCTGTCACATTTATAGTCAAGAGGAAAATTAGACTTAAAGAAGATGTAAAAGAAATCTTGACTCTATATCTGGTGAGAAATTATGTGTCCAAAACTAATATGGTTTTCATAGAATATTAATGTGTTCCCCTTCCCTTCTTTCCTTTTCTATACCCTACTCTGCTTTCCCTTTGAAAATGAATTGCACTTCCAGTCATGTATGGTTCTATTTGTAACTTGTCCAT
>VWZS01007042.1:462831-493607 GCA_013397075.1 Rhabdornis inornatus
TCTTTATAGAATATAATTAAAAAAAAAAAAATTGTATATGAATTGGTGTTTCCACTCTCACCATACTGGAAAAGCCTTAGAGAGGACAGAATTGTCATTGGCTAATCAAGAATAGGTAAAATATTTCTATTTACTGGCTTTTAGGTTATTATTACACTTAATGTCAGGGTAATAAATAAAAAAACCAAAACCATAAATGCTGTATAATATAACATATTTTTAGATCCTTCAGAGAAATAGAAAAGAAAAAAGAAAATATATAATCTCCTCATTAAGTATTTTAATAGTAACATCTATATATATATATCTATATTTTCCAGTCTGAGTTTATACAGAGGAATGACAAATAACATCTCCTGGCTCAGTTGTGTTTGCAGATTAGTACTGTTTGAGTCAGAGAGAATTAAGTTCTTTCACCTCCCACAGCAAAGGTAAAGGTGATGAGCCTCTATTAGTATAGCTAATAAAATCCTACACTGCAGCAAACTATCACAAATAAATCACGCGTTTCCAGCACCAGGCATTAAGACTGTTGTACATTAAAAATAAGACTGATGCAAGGAAGCAAGACTCAAGTATAAAGACATAGAGATTTATGATGGTGTTCTACAGATTAAAAAACAGATTACAATTCTGTATAGCTCCTTAAGAAAAATAAACAGACAAAGCAAACACAAGCCAACTGCTGTTTTCTAAAAAGAAAGGGGGGTAACACACTCTTCAAGCATAAAATAAATTAATAATTATGGTAATTCATTCATCTGAGCTTGTTTTCGAGCAGGTTCCCTGTTGGTTTCTTAATGAGGATAATGATGTATAATCTTTACAACTGAAAGTCTCAGAGGAAAGTTTACACTTCAGAAAAAAAAATAATGAGAGAAAGTGCCTTAAGAGTAACCTAAAGCCTCACTGGGATAGATCTAAACAAGTGATATTGTAAGCCTTAGGAGAGGCTTCTACCCAAATTGTGCAACCCTATGCAGTCATGGTATAACAGCATCAACACTAGAATAACACTAGAGCTCCTGATTCCCAGAAGCATCTCTTTTTATATAGCAAAACCACATTAGGATCAAAGACTAGGCAGTACAACAGTAATACTCTGCCTCATACGAAAGCTATGAAAGAAATGGTCTTTCCATCCATCCTATCCCTTAGGAAACTATGCAAGATTTTATAGTAAAAACATATATTTTCCTGGTACTGCTGACTGAGCTTGTATTTCAAGAGAGGATCTGACAGGCAGTGAAAGGTAGCCACCTGCCTGCAGAGAAGCAAAAACAGACATTCAAAAGTGCAAATACAGACAGGATCATAGAAACGTAAAATCCCTGAAGCTTTTCGATTAGAAAAGACCTTTAAGATCTTTGAATCCAACATTAACCAAGTCCACCACTAAGCCATGCCCCTAAATGTCACAACCACATGTCTTTTAAACACCTCCAGAGATGATTACTGCACCACTTCCCTCTTCTGGTGCCTGACAACCCTTTCTGTGAAGAAATTTTTCCTTCTATCTAATCTAAACCGCCTTGGTGCAATTTGAGGACAATTTCTGCTGTCCTATCACTTGTTACTTCGGAGAAGAGGCTGATCCCCACTGGGTTACAATCTCCTTTCATGTAGTTGGAGAGAACAATATCTCACTTGAGCCTTCTTTTCTCCAGGCTAAACAATCCCAGTTACCTCAGCTGCTCCTCATTAGAGAAAATACATACATATATATATATGTAAGACAAGAACATTGATGTTAACACTGAAATAAAAATACAACCTAACAAGCCCAAAGCACTTTCACTTCTTTATGTCTGGAATTTTAATTAAAATTTTAAACAAAAAGTAAGCATGACATCAGAAACGTAGCTATTACAGTAGGGCAAGGGAGAGTGATGCTTGTTTGATATGGTATTAGTAAGTTAATAATGTGATAAATCTACTTATTACTTAGCATTAATCCAGAAACTATTGAAAAGCACTTGATAAAATCTGCCCTTAGAGAAATTACTTTCTCCTTGTTTGAGGAACTCATCTAATTGGGTTTGAAAATGGCATCTGATATGCTAATCTGACAATTTTGAATGAATTGGTCTCTCAGGTTCTATACACTGATAAATCTACAACTGCTGAGCTTTTGGTAGCATTCTCATTTTTAACAGTTTTTGAGATGAATCAATGCACATTTGGACACATCACTCTCTCTCTCTCTCATCTTGATTAATCCATTAAAGTTAATGCTTTAGACTTCGTCTGCAGCAGAATCTCCTTGAAAACCTGGTAAGGCAAGTTAATCATGAAAACAATGTGATGCTACATCACAGTCCTTAATATGCCCCTGCTGATGACCTGATTAGTAGATCTTAAATATTAGGGAATTATTTTTAAGAGACAAGGATCCGAGTTTCTGACTTAAACTTTGCATTACTAGCTGCAAGAATTACGTTACTTTTGTCATCTATGCAAGAATATAAAGGAATACAACTAAATGACTAAGAGACTTCAGTTCAGTGTACAAGCAGTGAAGAACATTTGTAGTCACGTGAGGTTTGTAATATAAATATGCATCAGTGACACAGAGCAAGTAAAAAAATTGAGAGTAGTATCGATGTTGAAGACACTGATACAAAATAAACACATCAAAATAAAGAGTGCAGTTACAGGACTATCCCAGTTTTCATCTTTGCCCTCACACACAAGAAAACTACTTTGCTTCTTCTGAACAATGGTAACTAAAAAGTTTCCAGTAATGCACAATAGTAGCAGTTATTGAACATATGATAAAATGACTGATAAAGCAATGATAAAATGTTATTGATTAAATTTATCAATCTTATATGGTATATATATCTTATATAAATTTATCAATCTTGTATATGCTTAAGGAAATTTCAGTCCAAAACCAGAAAGTTTAAAAAAGTTAGAAACAATCAAAACCAAAAATCCATCTTTGTGGCAGAAAACTAAAAGATGTGTGTATAATAAAATAGCTTTTTGTATACTCAAAATAAAGAAACAAACTCCCCAAAATCTAACCATGCCTGATATCTATCTGGCAGTGTAGTCTCATTGGAAAAACTTACACTTTTGAGACTAAAATTAGCTTAAAAAAAAAACAAACAAAAAACAGTTGTAAACACACCAATGTTGGGCATATTTTGAACACTTAGCAAAAAAGAAAAAAGTAAAAAAAAAAAAATGAGATGACCTAATCAGAATTAAAAACCCCAAATATTTCCTTCCTTACAGGTCACCTAATACTCTGAACCCTGCCCTGTAATTCTTCCCAAGCCAAGGGACCTTTGGACACTGGAGAAAAAATAACCTCATTTCCTCTTCAGCATGTTGTTGGATGTGCCACTAAATAGGAGAGATGTGGCAGCTTTGACACAAAAATGGATATAACTTACTTAAAACAAAAAAGGAGTTAAAAAAGACACCTCGGCAGAAGGAAACCACAATCTTTCTTTCCTTCTTGGCATGCTTATGTAAATTATAGAAAACAGAACTATATTTTTTCCAAACATGAGACCACTGTTCCTAAAATAACATCAAATGAGCTGGTATAATCACATGCTAAGTTCAGTTTCATATGGCAGCAAAACAAAGATCTGGAAAACAAAGACCTTTAAAAGGACTCTAAAATCTTTGAAAAAAATGAAGTTTTATAACTATGCGACATAAGACAAGAGTGTAAGCTCATATTAGAAAATGCAAAATTATTATTACAGAAGTAAGGAATATATAGTCATCACTAATTTGCACAACAAAATGATCTAATTTTTAGTGTACAAACCTTTGGTTTTAACACTTTAAATTATGAGTTTTTTGTCAGTAGTTGAGGTAAAAACTAAAGCAGTGAACAGTAGCCTGATTACATACAATAAATACTCTAGCCGCTGTACGTGAAAAAATCTTAAAAAAATCAAAAGTGTCAGAATTAAATAGTTCATATATAAAGCCATCAAATTAATGGAGTATCTGAGAGCTAAAGCCCTCTAGTGAATGTGACAAATTTGTGTGAGTTAGTGTGAATGCTATTTTAGATATCTAAGATTCAACCAGAAGAACTTTGCTTCTGCCTTAGTGAATACATACAGGTAACAGAAATGAGAAGATTTACAGGATATGTGCATTCATTGGATGTTATGAGACAGTGGTTATAATTATGCTGTGAAAACAATACTCTAACTGTGATATATCTTGAGAAAAGTATCTCTTACTTTTCAGATCATGCCAGTGAGAAATAGGATGGAAATTGTTTACATGCTCCATTTTCATTTTCTCTTAGGCAATCTGTATTTTCATGAATCTGCCAAGACTACCTCATAAACCAAATTACACAAAGAAATTGTTAAAAGTTGACTAAATTAAAAGAACGGCTATTTGTAATATTCAGTATATTCTGTAATACTAGATAATTTCTGTAATAGTGCAAGAATGATAATATTTGGACAATTGTAAAACCTTTATCTTGAAATATTGCCCACTGTAATTGTGGAAGGATATGAAAGTGCATAAAGAAGTTCGAGGATGAGCAGAGGCCTTTATAAATAACACTACCGTATCTAAGTTGTGTTTTTGTACTTCTCAGTACTAGAACCTATTTTAAATTTAAAACACAAGCATTCTCCTTTAAATACTATATAATATACAATTATATAATGAATAATAAAACTTTCAAAATAGAAACCAAGTATGTTTCCCATAACCTAAATTTGAAAATAAAGTGATATCATTTGTTAGGAGAGGTTGTAACTACCCCATTCGCCACTGCATGGAATGCATGAGAAAAAAAGCAAACATACACTACAAACATCCATTAATTATTGTGAATAAAAACGGTAAGGCTATATGAGGATTTAATGGAACTACACACAAACAAGTAACAGACATGAAAGAATAAAGGAGAAAAAAAAATCAAGTGAAAAAAGTCCCTTCCATGAAGGAGGAGCATTTGAGAAAAAACAATCATCTGTACATTGCTTCAGGTGAGTATTTTACATATAATTGCTGTAAGTGGAGCTGCTATTAATTAATGATTGCTTACCATTCAAAATATTTGAATGTAAATTAATGTTTACAAAACTGACTGTTTTAAATACACTCCTATAATGCCTTGTCCTGACCTACAGTTGTTTCAGAGGTTGTTGACTACCTCATTATGAGTATGAAGACAAAAACCAGAAAGTTCCACTTCACACAGTGAATTGCTGGGAATTTTCCTTTATTTTTTCCTTACTATTACATTGATTATTGCTGTTTCTTAATTATTGCTATAATCTATTTAGAGTATGCTCAAGGCAAGCACTAAAAGGTTCAAATAAGAAACCTGAAAAACAGTGAATGGGGCTCCAGGAGAATCTTAGAAATATATCTGAGATTTCAAAAAGATAAATGAGTTCATGTCTTCATTCTTTTTTTTTTCAAAATGTGGAGAAACATTCCATTATAATAACAGAAATAAATGTTGAGAGAAACTGTTATATGGAAAGAGAATCTAATTGGAAAATATTTTGTTAGGTCTGTTGCAGAGCAGGGGATTTTTCAGTCATACAACATCCAAATGTTGCTTAAGAGCATTTCAAAGAATTGGTGCTATTTTTTCCCATCATAACCTTAAGGCAATTTATAAAAGCCAGTACTTTATATGCTGACTGACTGAAAACCTTCAGATGTGTCTGTTCATATGGCAGAAATGGTTGAATATGAAACAGTATTTGTGAACTCAGATCTGACTTCTCTGTATGTAGACCAGCTTCATCTTTCACACAACTTTATAAATTCAAGGGATGAAGGAGTTAGTACCTTGAAAAGATAAATTCTAAAACAGAAGAATACTTTGAATTATTTTGAATATATTTTCTATACACATGATAAATCCAAATCTAAATAATACCCTCAAAAGCTCTAAGACTATTTCTTGCAAAATATAAAATAAAATATAAAAACTTGAAATTTTTTCTCTCTATGGCAGACCTTTCATATAAAAATGCAGTAAAAATACAGAGAACTAAGTAAAATAAATCAAACTTTTTGCATCTCAACATTTTTTAAACAGAACTCTCCCACTGAAGTTTGTTCCTCTCTCTCTCTGCTTTGAAAGATTATTTCTTTCAAAGATTGGGAGGAAAAAAAATATTTGAACAGGAAAATTAACTGGGAAAGACATTAACAGTAATCATGTTTTGTTAGCAAATATTCAATTTGTGCCCTGGACTCTCAAGCCATTTTACAAATATTTCCTGTTAAAACATTTTTATCAATTGTACAGATTTACATGCCAACATTTACCAACACATATGGTTACCATCAGCCAATGTTACACAGTTATTTAGTGATTACATCAGCTTGTTAGAATTATATGATGATAATTGTCAACTCTGCCCCATGCTGGCATTTTTGGATTATCTTTTTCTTGCTGTTCAAACTTCAGGACCTAATCCTGTTAACATAAGCAGTTTAATTTTTAAAAATATTTTAAAATAAAAAAAAGGGAAGGGAAGGGAAGGGAAGGGAAGGGAAGGGAAAGGAAAGGAAAGCAAAGCAAGGGANAGGAAAGGAAAGGAAAGGAAAGGAAAGGCTTCCTGTTAGCAGAACTAGGAAAATGATTCTATGGTCATGTGAAATTGTTTCACTTCTGAGACCAGACTGTGATCAACCTTGGTAAATAACCTGAGCATTAAGAAACAGTGTTGTTTCTGATTCTTCTAATTAATGAAGACCCAAAACAATAACGAAGCAAAGGTGTCCACCAGATCTGTCAAGGGCAAGACAGTCACATGAGTGAGACAGATCCAAAATAAGGCTTTAAAATATTATGCATGGATGATCAAAAATTTGCTTAGGGGGTCACATCCATGTTGTGTGCAGTACTCATCTGTTTCAAAGCACTTTTGGTAAGGAAAAAAAAAAAGAAAACCAGCAAATTTGCACAGATGATCTTTCTTAGCAGGGAGGACACATCAAAATATCAGGATCCGATTAACTCAAAATGTGCCCTTTGCTATTACCTACTGTGATACTTGTGTCCGCTAGTAAGATATACAAATAGTTAACTCCTAATTTGGTATTTCATTAAAATATAAAAAGAGACTATAACAACTTTTGAAACTAAAATGCTTTTAAAGTGAAGTCCTAGACTCCATGAAGAACATTTTTGCTTCATACTAATTCCAGGTTAAGCAGCATAGATGAGCATTGGTCCACTTTAACAGAAAGATGTATACACTGCAACTTATCTAAGGACTTCAGGCAGGTGTATTCATTATCATGTGAGGGGAAAAGATCAAAATTAAATAAATTCTTGGTTTAGGACTCATGTGCATTTAGATAATGACTTCTCTAAGATATAGACTTACAACTCCTGTGTATTTTGCAGTGCCTGGAATATCAGGTAGTGCAAGGCTCAATTATGTAGATGCAAAAATAAAATGACAATTTCAGAATGTGAACCTTGCCCTGGTCAACTGTCCCTAACTTCAGGCTCTGGTCATGAACTTCAGACAGCTAATTAATATTCAAGACATTTTGGAAGTTAAGCTTTCTTCAGTGTTCCTCAGACTGGACATACGAAATCAAAAGCAACAATTAAACCAGAATTATTTCAAAGGCCATGCTGTGGGATGCAATGCTCCATCCCAGCTGTGCAGGGTATTTACAGGAAACCCTAAGAACAAAGATCCTGATCTTGATAATTTAGATAAATTAAACTCACATTGACACAGCTAACTGGCTTCCAGCACCTGAACTCAGTGCTGACAGCTACTCTGTATGTCTCCCAAACAGTAGAGGTCACACAATCAGATACAGGCTCTGACTGTTCCAGATGAGCCTCACATTTGTTAGCTACCTGTGAAAGAATGGACACTTACACTGACTCCTTGTTTTCATGGGTGTAACAAAAATGGCAACATTAGAGCCAATGCAGACCTCATGAAGAAATATAAATAATGAGGGAAGACATGAAAGTCTTCTTCCACAACTCTGCACTCAGCTGGACACAGTTTACCTACCATATATATTTTTTTACCTTGGGATAATATAAACTCTGAATTTATACAACATATGAACATATATCTACTTTTCAAGATGCTACTGCTAACTGCATTTCACAAAATATCCTCTTTCTGGCACAGAGTATGTTGTACCTATCTGATACGTCTAGAGCTGGCGGGCAGATGTTGCAGGTAACCCATGTTATACCCATCTCTCTAGAGCCTGTGTGTGCAGCAGCCAGCCATCTGTTTTCTGGGCTCTCTGATCTCCCCAGTTTTTAAGGCCAGCCCTATGGAGAACGGTGGCAGCAATGGCTTGTCATCCAGTGAACAAATACCACACCAGCTCCTCTGCTTTTTTATACTCCCTGCATAGTATTGCATGGTTTATTTTAATTATAAGCCACCTTATTAATTGCATTCTGCTTGTTGAGTTAAACCCATGTAACCTGGAAGTTCTCTAAAGAGATATCTTAAATTTGGATTCTACTAGTATTTAGCAGTTTTCCAGTTATGGATAACATCTGACAGGGAAAAGAAAACAAAGGCAAAAAAATTCATAAATCACACTTAGGTCTCTAATCATCTTGGTAGCAAGTTCTCTAAAAGTTAGCTATTAAAAATAATTAGTATTTTATTAAATACAGTACTTAACAATAATAGTGATAGAAATGCTTTTGGACACTTAAAATAATGCCATCCATAGAACTCTAGATTGTTCGGTGTACATCTGCTTTGACAATTCTACTTTATAAGGATAGCTCTGTCTCATGTAAAATCTGCCTTACCTTTGCTTTCATTTACTTTTAATTTCTTTATTCTATTTTACCTCTAAACTTTGAAATAGACCATAGAAATATTATAAATATTTCCTCAATTATACATCATATTCTAAAATTTAAATATGACATCTTTAAAGAGAAAAGCTGTTTGAGATTTACACAAAAATATGTTCTTGCATCCAAATGATTTTTTTTAATGCTTTTATGGACTTCAGTGTTTTTTTTCATCCTTTCTTCACTGTAGCATGTAGAGTGGTGATTTCATCAAAACCTCTTACAACTAGATATCGTATAAAGACAGATGAAGGCAATGTCTTTTAGCAAGACAGAGTGAAGACAAATTGAAGATGGAAAACAAGCAAGACAGTTAACTGCTTTACTAAGAAAACCCTCTCTTCTGAGGTATGCTTAAGATTTTTATGTTCTTTTAGTTGGTAATCTATAGAATTAATTCATTACAGACAACAATTAAAACATGAAATTTCACACAGATTTCAAATAGTCTTTGATGCTTTATGATCTTAAATATTAAGTAGGAAGAAATCAGCCAGGAATTTATGAATTTACTTTCAATGAAGGTTAAAAAAACCCTATAAATATTGGATACAGAATATTTTATTTATCCATATTCTACTCTGCATATAAGAAAGGATAAGCTTTTTCAGTACACTAAATATCATAATTCCACAGGTGTCCAGAACGCACCATGAAGTAAATCAGCTTGTCTGCTGGCTGTGATTTAGACTGTTTTGCCAAAAGCCTGCCAGTTTAACTAAATAATTAATGATGTTTTGTGACGTGGAGTACTGTCCACAAAAGAGACAAACAGATTCATTTTTCTTATGTCCTGAAATTGGACTCAAAATGTGAGGTTAAGAAGAGAGGAAAATATGGTTTTACTCCTGCATTCAAATAAGCTTCTCACCTTGTGAGAAATGCACTATATGGCTACTAGTGACCAGTCACGTCCTGTGGTATAATTGCTCTGATGAAGATGCTGAGGAACTTGAATGAATTAGAGTTTTCTGAGGAATGCTTTGTTAAAACTCAGGAGGTAAATTGTAATGAAAAAAGGGACAGAAAACAGACCAGCTTCTGTAACCCACTATTTTTGGATCTGTTATCCTACATAACTCCTACTGTTATAATGGTTTTGTATTAAGCATTAGTTGGGTTCCTAAAAACTTTCTGCAGGATATAGTAAGGATGTTTCTTGGGTAACAATCTGATTGTCAGTAATTATCTTTTTTCAATTCTATGGCAATTTGTTTTAACAAATGGCACTTTTTTTGTGTGTGTGTATGTCAGGCCTCTGTAACCTTTTACACATTAATACATTCAGCACGGCATTTTCTGTAGAAGAGAATTTTAATAAAATGTCAGCATCACCAATGTTTTCATCTCCAAAGTAGTCCCATCAGAGCTATGAGGTGGCTCGTAAAATCTCATTACTAGCAAATAATTTCAAAGATGTCTATAGCTCTACTCCACTGAAGTTTTGGTGAATTTCACTGAGTTAAACCACCAAAATTCAAATATGGAATTGCAAGTAGGTGAAAAGCAGGACAAGAAGTAATATTTCTATTTCTAAATATCTTATTTATTACCCTTGTTACTTTTTTTAAAAAAATAGCTTACTACTACATAAAATAAATTCTTACTTGATTCAGTGTTTCTGAACTTTAACTCCTTACTTATATATGCACATAGGATATTTTCCTCAGATCTTTAGGCTATTTAATGGGGAAAGAAAATATAATAATCACAAAACCTGAAAAATATGTTGCTTATATGCTTTCAAAATAAAAATATTCATATTATTCCTTTCATCTTCTAAACTCCAGGGTTCAGATTTCAAACCAAAAGAAGATTTGTCACTTAGCAATGCAATAATCAGAGTTTTAAAATCTGTTTTCATACTTCTGTATTACTAATGTTTTAATGTGTTTTAACAGAAAAAGAAAGAAAATATATTAAAATACTTTAAATCGATTACCCCAGACTTTTACTTTCCCATTCCTCATAAGATAAAATTATATAGGTCAGAAAAATTCTTATTCAGAATGTCACTTAAAATTTTGAATGCAGCTTTAGTTTTCAGCGGTGTTCAAACTGGTTTGGATGAGTCTTTTCACTCAGGTAAAAAGCAACAGGATGAAAGGAAATGCCCTCAAGTTGCACCAGAGCATGTTTAGATTGGATATTAGGTAAAATTTCTTCACCAAAAGGCACAAGGGTTACCAAGAATTGAAAGAGGCTGCCCAGGGATGTGGTGGAGTCACCATCCCTGGTGGTATTTAAAAGACATGTAGATAAGGCAATTAAGAAAGTGATTTAGTGCTGAACTTGGCAGTGTTAAATTATTGGTTGGACTCAATGATTTTAGATGTCTTTTCCAACCTAAATGATTCTGTGATTCTACCACTGATGCTCTCAATTTGGTGCCATCTGCAGACTTGACTGTTGGCTCCTCCAGATAATTAACAAAGCTGTTAACAAGACTGCCCACAGATATCTGCATTTCATGACCACACATGGTGCTCTGGTTCCTCCTGCTTATTTACCAGATTCCATGTCTTTCTGTACATATACCTGAGGCAGATACCCATTTGCTATTTTTTTGTCATTTCTGAGATCCCTCTTCTTCACATAACTCAGAGGCATTTGCTTTCTACTCTTGATTGCTACTTCCTCACTTGTTCCCCAAGTTCCTGGTTTAGAAGAATCTTGTTACCATGTTGGCCAGACTGTTGACAAGGATGTTAACAGGGATATTTACTGTTGACAAGGAAGTTCTTGCCCCAGTTTCTCAGGTGGATCCTGCCTCTCCACCCTGGAGTCCTCAATGCTCAGACTGAATCATGTAATTTGGCCATAAAAGCCAAATCCCTGTTGTTGGCACAAGCTGTTGAACTAGGTGTTATCCAGCAAGATCCATCTGCTCACACCTAAGCTTTTCTTTTGTACCAGCAGGACTGAAGAAAGAACATCTGGGGGTCAAGGTCCTTCAATCCTAGAGCTTTGTAGTGGTTCTTGGTGTGCCACAGCCCTTCCCTGGCAGAGAAATTTAGACAATCAAATGTAGAAAGTTTCCACACTAGCTATTTTCACATTTCAGACACCACAGAAAAGCTTTTATATAGGAAGTGATTTCTGAGACTTTCATTAGCAAGGGGATTTACTATGTGAATTTTTTGCCTTGTCTTGGCAATTTTTTTTCCTAGCTTCTTTGAAATTACTTAAACTGATCGTAAATTATTAGGTTGTTCAGGAAATACTGTTTCCACATACAGAAATTCATAAAACAAAAAGCTGATTAAGGTTTAGCCTGGTTCAGCCTGATTTGCTGAAGCTAACAATACTTAAATGCATACTTTCACCTCAGTCTGAGTTTACCACCAAGCTATGAAGATGTTACAATTTTTTAATCCAATAGTGAATTTCTGTTTGCATCATGGAATGTGATTCCATTGAGAACATATTAATACAATTATGCAAAGGGGCTATTTATTTCCTTTTTGGAAGTATGAAATTCAAGATAATTTAAAGTAATAAAAACTGTCTCTCTGCAACATGCCTGTAACAGTCCGGTTAAGAAACTAGTGGTGTTATGGTATATATAGTTGCCTCACTGGACAATATGTGAAAAAAAACCAAAACCCATGAATAATAAATACTTCCTTGTAGTTTGAAATACATAAAAAAAAGCTCATTTGCTTTCTCATAAGCACAATGAATGAAAATTACCTCACACAGCATATTGGACATGGAAGGAAATTTTTTTTTATTCTTATAACAAGAATTCCCACTTTAACTGAGTTCTGTATCTGATGATGCCTCTGAATAGCTATTATATTATCAGTAACATATTATGTTAGAAAATTGTTCAGATATTTTAGTTTTCAATCACAAAATGCAGATGTTAGGCATAAGCATTATACAAAATAGAATCAATATTAAAATGAGTAAAGATAGCACCATACAAGTCCAATGAAATTGCTGTTTTCTCATGCAATCTATAGTAATCCTACTCTCATTTAGAAGCTCAGCAATTTTTACATTATTCCCTTGTAGCTAATGCCATCAGTGGTATGTAAAAATAATAGCATTGCTGTAGACTTCAGAAATAAATATTTTAAATAGGATTTTGACATTCTTTTTATTCTTCCCAATTCTATTCTCTTTATGGGGCACCTCTGGCAAAGGTTAGATGAGATGCATTGGTTGAATGACTTCAGCTGCCTTGCTGCCTTTGTTGGTATTACGGTCTGCAGCAGAAGAAGCAGCAGGGTGGACTCTACTGCGTTCAAGCAGGATAAGAGGTGAGTTGTGTGCTAGCCTGGACAATGCCAGGAGGGGCAGCAGTGTGTTGTACAAGGGGACTTGGCTGTATTTACTGCAACTTCGCTTGCACCTTCCCCCAAACTCCCCTGATTTCTTCTTAACCCAAGAAACACTTCTGAAAATCGGTAAAGTTTAAGCGACATTTTAATCTACCCAATGACTCAGTTGACTAACACAATTCTCCCTATACCACCTAACAAAATATAGTTTTATAAATCTGAGATATTTTTAATCACTCATGACAAGCTGTAACAACAAAACCCTGCTGCCACCTGTTTTCTAACATACACTAAGTGTTGATACTCCATTTAGACATTAAGGAGCTGAAACAGTATAGCAGGACATGAAACACACCTGCTATTTTTTGGATAACAAACCCAAGTTGTGCAGGCAGAGCACGTGCTATGGCAGTGTTGAGCACCAGTGCTCATTACATAACTAACTGCAAGTAGGTGTTCTTGCTCGTCTGCACTGGCACTGAGATTTGCTAGACATAGTTTATATTCCTTTGCTCATGTTTAAATAACTCTTTGGAGAAATGAAAATGGAATATATGACTCCTGCCAAGTTTTGAGTTGCTGTTCATTCTACCTCCTGCTCCGGAAGTGAGGTATCAGCTGTCGTCAAATATTTTGTTCCAGCATCATAATACCAGTACTGGTAACCCCAGCAGAATGATATCAGCTACAAGACACCCACATTTATCTCAGCTACTGTCATTTCAACTGCTGAAAGTAACTAATCAAAAGGAATTATGTTCTGTACTCTCATGTCCTATAAACTGTCAAATCCTAAAATCTTGTATTTTAAAGCATAATGGAGCAGCATGAATAAAGGCTGTGAGTGCTGCATGTGTACAGATATAATTTGTACGTGAAGGACTTGAGCACAAAGTTGGCAAATATAGGTACTGTACCAACAGAAACAAATATTATATGTGATTGTGCTCTATTAGGGTGTTAAGCTTTGTTCTTTGTTACACTTCAGTATTAATTGTGGAGCAAACCATAATTAATTTGTTACAGAAGCAATCCCCAATATTAAATCTGTAAAAGAAAGATAAAATATGAAAAAAAAATTAAAGGGATGTAGCTTTTCAAATTAAGCTAGTATTATTTTATGCACTAAGAGTTCTGGTTCATTTTGACTGATTAATGCTCATTATTCATTGAGAGAGTATTATGATGTCACAAACAATCAAACATGGTAGTGGTATTGTAGTAATCCATTATTGGCAAAGCACAATCTGAGACAGTTACTCTGTGTTGGGATTCAAGGGAAAATGATAACATTCCTGCAGCTGACAGCCATATACAGATCTTATAATTCTTCAAAGAATACAACATTCATCTTCATATAGAAAAGAACATTGCAGGTGCCTCTTCAATCAGGAAAGTCCTACAAACTGATCAAAACTTACAGAAGCCTCAAATCTTTAAATACTATATTTTCGCATTATTTAGAATTTATAATAGCATTTTTAGCCTTGTTTTTCATAACATGGAAATAAGTTATCTCATGGAATATGGTCAACAGTCACCAGTCTGATATTTGAACCACAGCCCAAAAAATTTCAGGAATTACTTTCAAAAGTGGTGACCAGAAAACAAGTCCCCATTATTCCTGCCTATGAATCATAAATTTCAGAGTTTTAAGAAAAAGTTTTTGTATCCTACTGCACAGGAAATGGGGTTTGCAGATAGGGAGCTCTTAATTACATACATCCCTAACAAGGAAGCTTTGCTGGTGTGTAGGACATGTCCTGGCTTTGAAATTTTTGATAATAAGGTTACAGTCCATAAGGAAAGCTTATCATATACTTAGGGAGACACTGCACAGTAATTTCATCATTCATTATTTCCAAAAATCAAAGATTATTATATTATAGAAACAGACAAACATTTCCAAGCAAGCATTCCAGCTTTAAGACTTCTTCAAGTGACAGAACTGATAGAAGCATTACAGAAAACAATGTTTTCATTTTATGAAAAATTGTCATGAGCTTCCTGGGACAAAGAATTCCTATAACAAAACTTCTGGTAAAACTGGACTTCTACTGATCAAGACATTTGTTATCCAGCCTTCTGATTCTGAAAAAGTTATGGGATCTTTGAAAGAAATAAAACTAGTGAAATCTCTAAAATCTATTTATGAATTTTTAAAGATAATGTGAAGAAACAACTTTGTTTTTCCTCCCTGAACTAAAAATATATTTTAAATAAAACTTCTCCCTGCTTCATTACAAAACCTAAAAGTAATAATTTAGTTTGAGGACATTTTCCAGGACATAAATTGTGTCACAAATAAAGAATTGGGAGGAAGCTTTGCTGTACCACTGCCTGAAGTGCTGACTGTCAATATTCAGGTGAGACTTTACCAAAGAGCAGACAAGAATGTGTCATAAAAACATAATACATTACAGCACAGAAGAAACTGCAGTGGTTTTTGTCATAATGTAGAAAGCTACAAGATAGTTCTGACTGACCCTCAACAGCACATACATAGGAGTTCACACTGTGGATGACTGGATTATCTGAACACTTAGAGGAGACTGTGCAGAACATGGGTCTCATCTTGGACACAAGGTTGGAATAGAAGCCAGAGAAACAGGCATGCCATCAGCTCCTGAGGAAGACTAAGTGCACAGGCGACTTGCATGTAGGAAAGATGGGAAATTTACATAAATTCTTCATGCAAAACAATAAGTACTAAAAGCTATTACACTATGAAATACTGAAGGAAATCTTGAAAACTTCACTACCAATCCTTTCAATCATGCCTCTAAATCCATATATTTCGTAGTTCACAGAAACAGAATACTAGTGTTCACCTTATTATGCTTTTAGTTCTAATACATCATCAGTCCATTTCTTATTTGTTTACTGACTAAGCTCATATGCATCTGAGGAATGCTAACACAAACACTCTTAAAAGAGCAAGCCTGGTGCATATATGTGACATAATATATGCTTTTTGAACACCATCATTTAACTACTAACATTTGTAAAACTTTCTCCACCTTTAGTGGTTTTCTTGTACCTTCCTCAACAATCATCATCTATTGATACTCCTCTAAAGAAGACCTAGAAATACCACTAATCACTTAAAAAAAAAAACAACAACAAAAATGTTTTAAAAAGACGAAATATATCCACCAAAGAAAAAATTGCTTGAAATCCAGAAACTTAACTGTATCCTGGAAAAATGGGATTTTGAAGGGGTTTCTACCAGAATTCATAGGACTAATATTTCTTATCTGCTATAAAATGTAAGCTATTATAATAATGTCTTAAGACACTCATATTTTCTTACTTCATATGTAAAAATTAAGATAAGCTTATAGGGATATGTGATTATGTTACTTTGTTAATATGGACAGCAAATGTAAAGCTAACTGTTGAGACATGAAACCCCTTGGAAATACTTCATAGACCAACTTCTATGAATTTCTTTCAAGCATAGCTTAAATGGAACCAAAAGAAAGTATTTGCATGTGCTGATTGACATAGGGATGGTCCTGGAGGAGTTTGTACTTGAGCATATAAATGTGAAATAAAATCAAATTAGCATGCTAAGGAAATTAACACTAATATAAATACATTCCTGAATAGTCCCAGATAGCTAATCCCTGGGAAGAATAACTTAAATTCTGTTTTCATTTATGAAAATAGATTCTAATAGACTTCCACTTGCTAAAAATGTTCAGAGCCTTAGGCTATGCCTAAAGGCAGAGACACTATATGTGCTGAGAATCCAAACTATTTCAAGTATTTCTTCTTAAAGCTACCCTAAATGTGGCAAAATTTTAATACCATATAATGAGCTTGACATTCAATTCCATTACCTGCATACATAATGAACTAATTTCCTATTTGAATTATTTGATAGATCTAATTAAATTACAATTTAAAATACTATTAATCTTTGCTAATCAGCAACAGTGAATGAAGATACCTCAAAGGTAATAGGTTTTACATTCTCTTAAAAAGCTTCAAACAAAACTAAACCAACTTGTCCTAGCACTAATTCAGTAATGAATATAAAAGCACTTAGCATCTAAACATCTGGAAAAGGAGTACAAAAATGCAATAAGAATGAAGAATGAAACACCTATACATCTATAAAAATTGCATTTTACTCTAATAGAATTAAAAGAATATTCTTCTACAGATGCCAAAAATGTATAATCTAGATTTAAAAAAACCACAAAACATAATAAACACTAAACCAAAAAAGTTTTACAGTGACAAGGAAGGAAAATTTTTTAAGAATATAAATTCCCAAACTGAACCCTTTTCCTGTGTCTTATCCCAGAATTTATTTTAATGCTTGACTAATCAAAAAAACTTTGCTTATTTTCTGTACAGATGATCACCAGAGAGTTGTTTTAACATGTCACACACAAACCCCAAAGTAAATAAGCTGACAAAATCACTATTTTCTTCAGCTTGTATCAAACGTGACAACATGCCATATTAGAGATATGAGGTCATAAGTACTTTTGTCTAGAAGCTCAGATTTTACAATTATTTTACAAAGACATTTAATAGATTGTGAGATTATTTATAACTTTGCTGATGGTAAAATATCCTACTGTTTTAGTGTATTTTGACTTAAAAGAAAAGAAACAATCTTCTTGACTCCTAAGAGTTTGAACTAAGACTCATGCTGTAACTAACAAATTGCCAGGTATAGTATTTTTATTAAGGGTAAAGGATTATTGTAAATAGGCAGTACACATTTTTTGTGTGACTTTGCATGAACTAATACTACATGTAAAAGGCAGCCTCAATTACATTTCCAAGCACTCAATAATCATAACAAGTTTTCAGCCTGCAATAAATTAAAGGTCATATTACAGAAAAAAAGCAAAATGACAAGGAATTTTTTTTTTTAAATCATAATGTGGAAAGCAATCAGGTTAAGTGCTGGTCAGCAAAGTCAACTGATTATTCTACAATAAAAAGAAACTTTCCAAAAGCAATTGACTACTGACATCAGACTAGAAAAAAGACCAAATATACTGACAACAATTCCCAACCCAACAGAAATGTCCTTTTCCATACAACAGTGAGTGATATTATTTCTTTACGTTACATGAATTAACTCATCATAGGCATGTTCTCTTTGCTTTTTGCATTCCTACAAAAGGGCATGGAGATCAGAAAGAGTAAATTAAAAAAAGCCAAGGACAACCTGAAGTTTAATAGTTTTACTCAAAGAAAACTGCAAAACTGTAAAACTTGTTTAGTGTTAAGTTTGATAATAAACACAGAATACAGATGAACAGGAGTCAGAATGTCCAAAGTCCAGAAGCTGTGATGCTGCAGCTTTTACTGAGCTGGAACCGTGAGGTGAATATGCTGATGTCAATACATTATTCTGAGTGGTAGAAAGAAAATTGTGAAAGCTGCAAAGAGATCTTATACTGCTGTGAAATCAGATGATAAACTGGCAGCTGAAATCTAATGTCAATAAAAACAAAGTAATGCACACAGAAAAAAAAATAGCTCTAGCTATAGATATATGGGAATGTACTCTAATTTAGCTATTATCTTCTCAGAGAGAGATCTGGAAATCAAACCAGAAATGTTTCAAAGTAAACATCAAGGCTCAATAACTGTCAGAATTGGAAGTAGAATGATACAAGTTACTAAGAAAAGAACAAAGAACAAAAAAGCACACCATTGCAAAGCTACATAAGTCCCAGTATCTACCCTGTCAGTTTTAAAACTGAAAAGATGCAGCTGAGAGAAAAGTGTTCAGAGAAAGGAACAAATAATGTCTTATTACTGGAACACTTTATGAGGATATGTACACATACACAATTATGAGCACCACAGGAAAAGTGAGCCATTGCTTACAAAAGACAATAAAAGAACAAAGGACTTAATACAAAATTTACTGACAATACAAACTCTGAAGACTTTGAAGAGACAGCTAAGTGGCTGAAGGCCTAGCAGATGATGCAGTGTATTTACCAGTAAGTTGTTTGAAAATACCAGTGTTAAGAGAGTACTGCTAAAATCTTGCTGCCATCATTAGGTTCCTTCTCTCCAGCACAACAGGATAAAGGGCTATGGAGAACTGTCATCTTCTAACTGTCTTCTAAGCCAATGTAATATGACCATTACTGGACACCCTTCAATCCTCACCAATAAGACTTCTGTGAACTTAGTTGTAAACTCCTGATAAGATCATTAGTCAGTATTATGACAGGTCAGAAGGATGAAGAATAATGGATTTTAGCATTTAATTAACTATTCTGAAATTATCAGCAAGCAAACGCTTACTCTGAAGCAGATGTGGGATGTCACTCCTCTCTCATTATGGCAAAACTGCAAATAGTTTTCTATTAAATTCCCTACCTCTGCATATGAGATATTTAGTATCACATCTTCTATTTTACGCATCCTGACACTGAGCATACTTCAGTCTTCTCCACTCTAAACACCCCATCCACTCACCTTTTCTCATGAAGCTCAGGATCTATCCATATTCTTTAAACCAAAAAATTATACACATATCTATAAAGCATACACTGAGGATAAAAACAGGTCAAGAAGATGAATGTCTATGAAAATATTATCTATACTGTCCTTGTCCTACTACACAAGAAATGAGGAACAGATTTATTCATATTTTAATTCACATTCTATTTAGAAATATGATTAACTACTTTTTAAGAAAAGAAGGGTACCCTAGTCTGAGCAGTCTACACAAGATAAATGGGAGAGAAAAGTAGCTGAAGAAACCTCTGCACAACAGTTACGTGCAGGAGAAAAGGTTTCCTCATCAAAATGTCGAAGATACTTTATCATTGAACACACAAAGAAAAGAAATGCAATTAAAAGTCCTACACCAATTTGGATGTCAAGTAACTCTGGATGGCAGGAATATTTATCTTGTGTTTTAGGTGATGGCTGGTATTTCCAAGTTCTTTTTGTAAGAGGATGAATAACCGATGAATATCTGTTAATGGGTTTGTGAGAAAAGTGCTGAAGATTGAGGAATTGAGCAACATGACCAACTCAACTCGTTCACTAATGGCTTCCTTTAGGAGTTTAATTAATCAGTCTGATTAAAGCATGCATTTTTGGTAAAAACAAACACTCTCTCTTATACTAAAAAATTAAAAAGCAGTCCAGGGGAAAGCAAAAGTAAGGATATATTCAGAGATCTATAGCAATATTAACTTCTCCTGTTTCACCTTCCTGGTTCAGGTTCTACCATCCCTCACAAATATGAGAACAAAATGGGCTTCTGTTTCTATCTTCAGGAGAATCTATACCTGTTCTTTTTATTTCAGCTAAATTCAGAGCTAATTACAGCTTTTACTAACTTGGAAAGGCATGCTATTACCACTTCAATTATTCAGTTCCTCTGTATTGCCTTTGATTCACCTCATTAGCCAACCTCTAATTTTACTTAACCAGACCACTGTGTTTAGCTTCTTGTCCTTGACTCCACCCTCTCCTCATTCTCTATGCCCCTCTGCGTCTTCTTCCTTTCTAATACACTTCTTCTTTTTATCAGTCCAGTAGTCCAGCATCCAACCACACTACTAAAATAGCAAAAAATGAAACAAACCAAACCAAACCAAACCAAAACCAAAAACCCCAACCAAACAAAAACCAACAAAAGCAAAGCAAAACCCAAAAAGTAAACATCATGTAAAAAAACACAGCCTAGGATAATATCCAAAAAATAACATAAGTACATATATAAACAGCAAATGAAAAGCTTTTTGGAAGCTTAAAAATGTTGTTAAAATGCTGATAGGACTTCTACTCTGTGCTGCTTGCTCTGGCCCTTCACTCTTCCTTCTGTTACACACGCTTGTCTGCACACCCGTACTTCTCAGGTCTTTTCCATGGTGGTATCCCCTTCACACCTTTTCCCTTCAGAATCTCTTTTCATCAGAAATTGTTTTCTATAGCAATGGCTCTATCAGCTCTCAGCACAACTTAATTCCTCTACACCCTACAGAAATTAACAAAATGGAACAATCATGGAACAAGATTATTTGGTCTCGTGTTTTGTCTAGTCAGTTTTGGCCCTTTCCCCATCTTGTTTCTATTTAATGTTTCAGGAAGGGGATTAACTCATATTTTGAGTTTTTACAGCATGCAGCATAGTAAAGGATGGTGATTATCCTTGTACACTACCATGGCAGCCATGAGAAACAATAACAAGATCTTGCCAATTATCTTTTATAGATGTATCAATTTTTTTTCTAATCTTACTAATTTTGATTGACCTAAGAAGTCAAAGTCTTTGACATGAACCCAGTCTCATTTTCCTATAGAGGATGCGATATACTTCTGGTGATGAAAGAATATAACAATGGTAAACTAAGTTATGAAAACATCATTATTCTTCCTAAAATGCCTTTAAAAAACCACTGTAAGTAGGATACTGAACAGTCTCAGAGACTTTTTTTTTTTCAGTAAGGGTATGGAAAGTGTTATTTTCTTTTTATGTTGATGAATCCAGCAGCAACAGCCAATTTTCAGAAAAGATTTTATTCATGATTAAATCTGCAACTCTACTACTGAATGTCTACCAGAAAATGGTAACTATGTGATCTATAGAGATATCAGTACCGCTCTACTGAGATCAATGATTAAATACTTTGGTAGATAAAGAAGCCTTATAAAATATATTAAAAAACCCACAAAAATTTGGTTTCAGTAGCTACTGATAATCTTACAGAAAACAAGAAAGGCCTTCAGAGGTAGTTATGCCTTATTTTTCTCAAAATGTCTATTACTGTTCTTAATGCAACTCTTATAAGCAACTGGATATCTCTCCTTACTCAGCCACTGTGCCTCTGCAGCATAATGAAATTCTGGTGTGATGATAGCACATTCTATTAATGAAAGTATTATGGACACAGATGGCTATCAAGGCTGCAGATTGCTGAACACCCAGACCATAGCTGATTTTCTAGCTGATATCATACAGTATTTAGAGTCAACAAATCTGTGACACAAATAACTTTTTAGAAACCATACTCTAGTACTCAGTGGAAGCTTCTTCTGTTCAAATCAGGGCATACAAAGGATATGGAAAAGAGAGGGAGAGGATAAGGAGAGGGGAAAGAGTATCTATCCTATTTCCGTTCTCATGAATAATTATTTTTTTCAATTGGCAAAATCTTTTGAAAACCATACAATTGGATTCAGATTTACATCTAGGAAAGGAAAAAATAAATGCCTTAGTCCAAAAAAAAAAAAAACAAAAATCTGCTAATAATCCAATTTTTCAATATATTTGAGCATACTTACTGATATTCTCAACATTTTCTTAAACCTCACTTTCACAGACATCACAGGAAATTTATACTGCTTTAATTTCAATCTTTACCTCCTTTTTTTCTTTATGCTTATCATATGTATATATAGACTGATGAATTTTCATAATTGATAGCCTGTGCATATCGTGTTATCATACATAACTTTTCTATAATTTTTCATTTACATTCAAATACCTTATTCCACTATTTTTCAGTACAGAAAATCTCAACATTTTATGTTATGGGAAAATAAAAATAAAAAGCAATATGTTATACATGGAAAATACTCTATGTAGGCACAGTATTCTTAGGAATTGAAAATTTGAATCTTGAATACTGTGCAAATTAACGTTTAAGTGAAGTTCCATAATTTTGAAGAATACTCCAAAAATAAGTTGAATATTGAAGCTAGCAGGGGCACTCTAACAGGATGTCACACCTCTAAATCTCGTCATATTATGATATGGATTCAAAGATCAAAGGAACACTATTTTTCATTATTTTAATAGGCATACTCAATGAAATATGAATTAAAATAATTAAAATTATTAAAATAAATAGAAATAAGACTTTATGCTAACAGTCCACAATAAAATAAAGAAAATAAATTCAGAGTACAGAAAAAATCCAAACTGAGAAGCAGTTATTCTTTCTCATACAAAATTTTTTATTCCAAATGAAATCCTGCAGTAGACTATTAGTAAATTACAGTGAAAAGTACACTATTTAAAGCATTTGTTATATAAAAACTTAGGAAAAAAGGAAACCATTTATACAAAGCATTTCAAATTACTCTTACATGAAACTCAACATCTTCAAATTTCTTTCGTACAGGAAGCTTGTCGCTGCACTGATCCCATTATATATATATTTTTTTTTATTATATATAGCTATCCAAAAGAGTACTGATCCGGTAAATTCAAATTCAAGGAAACAGGTTCATTAGCTTCAATAGAATTCTTAATTTGACTAAGAGGTTAAAGTATGTGAACCTTAAATTATAAGAATATCAAGATAGGAATCATGTCTCTCTGTCTGGGTAGGATATTTTATTATTTCCATAATAGGATCTAGACTCATGCTCATGTTCCAGATATAGTCATCAACATCTGAAAGAGAAGCAAAAACTACTTCAAGTACAGAAACCTTTCCATAATCTGTATTTGCATGCTGAACACAATGTCATTTTAGAATTTCCTACACAAAAAACTGGCACCAGTTAATTCATAATAAATTAGTTTAGCCATTGTAATAGATGGATGGGCTCTTACACTGGTTTAAACCTGACTTGAGTCCTCTGGCTTGTCCTGGAAACTACTCTCATGGGTATAATCACCAGCTTAGGACAATTACAATTGCTAGGTAACTTTGCACAACAGTGAGAATTTTAACTTGCAAAGTCATCCTTGAGCAGGAAAGCAATATTGAAGCAGAAGCACTAAATGTTGGGGAAGAATTATTATGGTTTTGCCTTTCAGCTTCTGATTTATTCACTCCAATGCCACGTAATAATATAAATGTAAAGGGGTTTTCTATTTTCTATANAATATGACAAACACCATACAATTTCCAGAAAATAAAATATCATGCTATACACAGTACCTACAGAACTGAAGGCAGCATGTTACTCAGCATTTATATTTTGTTTCCAGCTACATTAACCAAAGGGTTCTAAAGTGTGCAAAGAGGTTCAAAATTAGCTGTACTCAGGTTACCTTAAAGAACAAGAGGCAGGGTAAATTCTGTGTAAAGTGGGGCACGCACTGTTCCACATCACATCCCCTGAGCCTCATGTCCAGCTCAGAATGACCGTCAGCCTCTGGAACACCGAGGCCCCACCGGCAGGGGAGGGGCCCAGGAGACAAAAGAGGATGAAAGCAGTTGCGCAAAGACACTCATGGGCAAGGCCCAGCATTTGGATTTTACAGGAGCTATGATTGTGCTGGAATTCAAGCAGTGATTATTAATCTTTCTCTGTCACTCCCACCCTCCTCTCCATTCTCCTAATTTCCTCCTCTCAAAATCTGGGTAACTGAAAGTTGGATGGGTTAGAGGTTTCTAAGTCAATGTCCTACGGAATGCTTTATTTCAATTGAATATTTGCTTTAAAATTTGCTGAGCACCCTTATTTTCTGAAGTTTGACAGTAAAAGTTTGTTGTGCAACCTCCTGAGCATGTCATATTTCTCCTGTGCCCCTGCCTCAGGGTGTAAAAAAACCTAAGCCCCTTTAAGAAATTCAACGAGCAAGTCTGGGGCTTAACACCAACAAATGCAGATAATGCCATTCATATCACTGGTAAAGGAAGATAACACTAACTCAGCACTTTTTAGTGTAGGATGGTGAAATCACAAAAATCGAAGTGTGATGTGAGCTCAAATGAACAGAGGTCAGGTACTTAAAATATTCATACAGACCAAGACTTCCACTTCTGACATTTACATGCAAAATTGCAAAACCCAGTTCATTAGCATAAAGAGTCTAAGAAATGCTCTTCAGGAAATCTGGTACTAAAAGCCCAGCAGTATTTTCTAACAGTGACCTACCAAGCTTTTTTAAACCCAAATATCCTCTGTCCCAAGACTGTGAGGTAGTTTATCTGCCTGCTGCCCACCGCTTCAACAAGGAGCTTCTAACATTCACATTGAAGTTACTAAGCAGGCAGCCTGCAGTTGAAAATAAAAATTCAGATAGAATCTATACAAAAATACAGATTCAAAGAGACAGACATCCGTGGGAGTTTCTGAACTTCTCTGAAATGAAATGCACAGAGAAAAACCTTGATGTTATCAGCTAAAACATGATACGTTCCTGATCCAGTTTCACAAAGTCAGATCACTTAAAAATTGGGTTCCAGGCACTTTGTGGACAGCATGATTTGTCTTCTGAAGGAAGATGAAACTTTAGCTGGGAACAAATTGCTGACGCTCTTCAGACAGGTCCTTCTAGAGGGGTCCCATCAGGTATGTCCCCACACAAACACATAGTAAGCCAAAAGGAAGACGTGTCAGTGTGCATGGCCACATGACACTGAATCTGGTTCATTTATATTTGGGCCAGGGCTATGCTGGTGCCTATACTCAGTGCTGCAGCCTTCTTTTCCATGTTGCAATGCTGACATTTACCTTGGCCTTATATTGATATATAATAATTAAACTTCTAAAACTTACATCAAAATTCTGACTAAAGGCTATTAAAGCAAGAGTGTCAATACTGCATCTAGGGTAACTACTTTTAAAAAGCTGCTCAGAATTCTTCAATAATCTTAACAAGCCCTCAATGTTTTATGCTTAACAAAATTAAGAATTCAGTGATGCATGAAAAGCTGAAGTCTGAAATTTAAAATATGTTTGCTGCTTTGTGCAGAAGACACCTATCCTTTTCTTGAATTATTTTAATCTGTATTACATATAACCCAGACAGTAAGCTTTAAAAATACAACTAAAAAAAAAAAAAAGAAAAAGAAAAAGAAAAAACACCAAGACAAAAAAAAAAGATGATTATTCTTAAGGTCAGGACTGAGTCTTCCAATTTTGTAGGCTGTTACATGATATAATTGGAGAGAAAACAGGTGATTATTTCTATTGGCTGTTGTTATTGTAATGCCACTGCTAGTTAGTGCACCAAAACATTCCAATACAACTGAAAAAAAAACCCAATTAATAGACTTTTTCTTCCTAAAAAAAATCAAACTCCAAATCAGTTCTATTTTTTATCTGAAACACTACTTTTTTTTTTTTCTATCCCAAATAAGAATTTATTTCTCCTTTGTGATGCACAGTCTAGACTGATACATCTTCCTTCAGATTTAATTGGGGCTGAACTTTGCCCTCTCAAAAGAGATGAGCATGGGTGGAAGTTCTCTGCGTATGCCCTTCTCAGAAGGATGTTAGATGAACCCCTGAAACTCTCAAAAGATATACTCTGAAACAAGTGGATAGCAATTTTATTTTTCCACTTCCACCTCATCTGAGAGTACAAAGAAGCTGTGAGAGCTTTCCTCCTTATCCTACTCCCTGGAATCTGGATAATTAACAAAAAGAAGCAGCTACATATCCTTATTGCCTTGTATCACCAATGATGTCTATCATTGGACTGCAAGAGCTTTTAGTCTAGGACTGTGTGAAACTGGCTTATGAAGTACCTTGCATGTCTGTGATACTGTAAAATAACACAACAGCAAAACATAAGCAAAACAAGTTAGAGAAATAAAAAATAAAGACATATTAAAGTTTATTTCTAATATGAAAATGCCAGTTTTTATGAGACAAATATTTTTTCTTCCTCCAATATGACCTCATCCAATAACTGCAGGGGAAGCAAAACTCCTTTGTATCACCATAAATATGTAACTTTCTAAGGTTCTGTCTTCAGAAAAGATATTTTCCCTCAATAAGCACTGTGCAGACTATTCTGAAAGAGATATACAAAAATGCACTTCTAGCACTAACTACTCTGTCTCAGGTGCTGGGTATAGTAGTGCTATATTAATGTTGTCACTAATTTAGCAATCAATTTTAAAATTTTCTAGGACTCTTCTGACACATCATCTATCATCACACATATTAAACCTAAGGTAAGTTAAAAATACAGCAGTACATAGCTTTAAAATGCCATTTCTAACTAAGTTATAGCCTTTCTTGATTCACTTTTATTAAACACTTTTTTTTTTTGTTTATAGTTCTTTGTGCTTAATGAATTACTGGTGGGGGAATATTCCTTTGACCAAGCTACTTTCACACAGTGTCTGAAATGTCATTTAGGTGTAGTTATACCTCACCCATTGATGAGTGAGGCTATTTACAAAGGTTCATCTCTCTATGTTCTCTTATACTCACTGGAGACAAACATGTTGCCCTGACAGAAGCCCACCTTCACACATGAATAATTTTGAAAGTTTCCTCTTTTCCCACTCTTCCGGGGATAACTGGAAGGTAGGATGACAACCAGAAGGGGTAATATAAGCATGTTACAGTTTTTCTTTAAACTGCCTCTAATCAGTGAAGACTGTGGCTTTTCCAGGAGGCAATCTGAGCAGCTGATGGCCTGAAATGTTTACACACATTACATTCAAGCAGAAAACCTATCTGCTAGTCATCCTATGTTCTCTTTAATGCCATAAAAGAAAAAGAGACAAGGTTTCAGAAGTGATTCCAATATTGACACTACATGATCTCTGAAATTCCCACCACAGCCTCCCATCTGCAGAGGGAGACACAGAGTGTGCTTAGAGTGACCAAACTCCTGAACTGAGGAATGTCATGTTGACCTATTGCCTGAAGTTAGGTAATGAATCAGATTGCAATCAAACTGCTGTGGTTGTTGATAGTGCCCTGTCGCAAGATATCAAGCACAGAAAACTCTACCCAGTGATTCAGTGCATGCTTATGCTAATGCATAATATGTTCTCTAGTTATTTTGTCCAGTTCAATTTAAAATGTCTGTAGTAATTAGGCTTCTAGTCACTTCCTCAGAAAATTTTTCCACAATCTAATGTCACATAACCTCTAACCATTTTTCTGTGCTGAAACTGCCATCAGAGCACACAGATGAAAGAGGATTAGACTACATGGGTGACTGCATAGGAATGTCAAGGAAGTAAAGGAAACTAAGCTGTTAGTATTGATGTACTAATGCATCCAATCAAACACCAGGAGGCTGAAGGTGTTGTCTTTCAGATGAAATGTGAAAGCAAGGCACTAAGCATTAGAGGCAATTAAAGTTCTCTCAGCACTCTTTGCACAGTAGCAGTGCTAACCCCTGGTTCCTGGCCACCTTCCAAATCACATAAATAATTCTGCTTTCCTAAATATTTCCCTGCCCTGTAATTTAAAAAGGCAGCCATCTCTTGACTTGAAATAGTATATTGATGCCAGGTTTAACCTCAAGGTAGGATGCTTATAAGTGAAAAGTATTTCCAGATCTTTGTTATAGGTACAAGAAGTATTTTATTTTCAATGACATTTTATTTGCTCTTATCCTGGCATTATTTCCCTTACCACAAACCTATACTGTGCCTGACTTGTAAGCTGTGATCAGTACTTACTCCCTGCTACTTGACTGCTATGAATGAACTGTTCTATGGAAAAGACTAACATTTATGCAAAATCCTGGTCTGCATCTTTATGTCAGGTCCAGTCATAGAATCATTGAATATCTCAAGCTGGTAGGGACCCGTAAGGATCATCAAGTCCAATCCCTGCCCCTCTCAGGACTAAGTGAAAACCATAGGACCAATTACACTTCAGGTGGATCACCATCTCTAACATTAAAAAGAAAAGAAGGGTAGTTATAGTGGGTGATTCACTTCTGAGGGGAACAGAGAGCCCCAAATGTCGACTGGACTCATCCCAGAAGGAAGTGTGCTGCCTCCCTTGGGCCCAGATGTGGGATATTATCAAGGGACTCCCTGGGATGATTCAGCCCTTTGATTATTACCCACTGCTGATACTCCAGGCTGGCAGTGATGAGATTAGAAAGAGGAGTGTCAGGGCAATTAAAAGGGACTTTAGGGCACTGGGTCAAGTGGTTGATAGGACAGGGGCACAGGTAGTGTTCTGCTATGTCCCTTCGGTGGCAGAGAAAAACAGGTGAAAGGAATAGGAGAGCCAATAACCCTTGGATCAAGAGTTGGTGTCATCAGCAGAATTTTGGGTTCTTTGATCACGGGGCAACTTTTTCAGCACCTGGCCTGCTGGAACTAAATGGACTCTATCTCTGTTAAAGGGAAGAAGGATTTTAGCTCATGAACTGGCAGACCTTGTTGAGAGGGCTTTAAACTAGGTTTGAAGGGGGAAGGGGATGCAGCTGGGCTGTCGGGAAGCAGGCCCAAGGGTGGTAAGCCTGAGTTAGGGGTGATACCCTGGCCATCCTGCTGTGTGATGACTCTCATGACTCTCAGTGTAAACTGTTCCATTACCTTACCAGGTAGTGAGGTCAGGCTAACTGGCCTCTAGTTACCAGGACCCTTCTTCCTGCCCTTTTTGTGAATGGGTGTCACATTGGCCAGTTTTTGGGGTTTCTTCATGCGATATTATTGAGACAAGAAATTTCACTCAACTTCTTTTGGAATGTCACATATTGTCCTTAGTTTGGAGCTGAAAGCAAAGTAACTGGAATGAAGCTTCCTGTGTGTTTCCAAATGAAAAGTGAAATGACCTGAAAGGTGGAAATTGTCAGACTGTGTCTGTACCATGCATAGAAAAGGGAAGCTCATGAGTAACAGAAAAAATTTTACTTCCCTATCAGTAACTAGGAAAATCTGCAGTTCTGATGGAATTGTCTAGAGGTAGTTGAAAGAAAAGAAAGCCTTGTACATGCTCTGGTGCATCTATAAGTACAGATGCATTTGTGACTATATGTGGGAGCTAGGATGAGGAAAGGAAGAAAAGAATTATTATTTCTTCAAGCCATGTTGAAAAGTAACTTTGATATGTAGTAGTATGTACTAGTTTTCCTTTTGGTTTTACTTGTTTTAAAGAGACATTTCTTAAATGCTACGAAGTAAAATGTATAATAATTACAGTGAAGGAAGATTTGAAGTATCTGCAATAAAATCATGATAAAATAACATAAATATTTCAATAACAAACATATTAAATATTCTAAATGTAAAAGCAAAAACTCTCATTTCTTAAAGTAATTACAGTTTTATGTTCTTCTCTTTTTTGCTCCCTACAATATGTCTAAGATTTGTTTGAATGATGAAGCTCTCCAGCTATTAAGCAGTTTTGTTTGAAGTGCATGACCCAGGATGCTATTAATGATTTGTTCTGACCCATACACCTCCCAAGAGAGGCCCAGAGATAATAAGAAGAGCAGGGAATTATTGATTGAAACCAATGTGGCTTCCTTGTAGATCCCGAGTGTCTGTGTTAAACAAAATCAATCAATGCCAACTGAAAAGCATGTTAATCATAATGTATGAACAACTTATATACACTAACATACTATAGAAACCAATATCCTACAATGCTTGCAAAAGCAATTAAATATTACTAAAACTTTTAAAAAGTGAAAAACATAAACCCCAAACAAACCACTCTTTGATTTGTAACAAAATTTGTCTGAACACTTTGAATTAAGTTACCTGAGCTACAACTGTCCAAATTTAAGATTTTTGGATATTGGGATTGATCTGTCGGCATTTCTCATAGCAATTAGTGGACAAAGAAGTAACTGGTACTCAAATCCAGAGCATAAGAATCTTCTCATCACAGAATTCAGGTAAGCAAATTAATGATTGCCATCCTAATTTTCTCAGGCAAATAAACTAATTCTCTCATGCCACTTTTCCTCTCATCAACTGTTTCTCTTTTCTGAACAAAATTGCAGTTTATTGTTTGTTGCATCGTGTTATTTT
>VWZS01007043.1:0-11375 GCA_013397075.1 Rhabdornis inornatus
TTGTTCTCATTGCTTCCCCCCCCCTCTTTGGGATGGCGTGGGGGGCTCTGCTGGCTCTTTGTTTCCAGCTGACGAGGGTTTGCTGGTCTTTGGAGTCACTTCAATGGCGACAGGCTGTTTACCAGTAGCCAGGATTGTCTGCATTGTTCTCCCGCCTGCTGGATTAACCCTTTCAACACTGGAGCCCCCCGGAGTCTCTGTACACTGAGAAGGTATTTTTTTCCCCGTAGGGGATCGGCTGCGTTTCTCCTTGCCTCCCTTTGCCTGCATCCAGCTACCACCCTCCTTTTTTACTCTGCACTTCAGATTTTATCTGTTTTATCAATTTTAGAATGAGCCTCCAAGGTTTTACCACCTTGACCTCCTCTGGATCGTTTTTTAAAGCTGCATCTATGATTTGTTCTCCAATTTTATTTCAATTGTTCATATCTAATGCAGTTTCTCTAGTTGGTTCTACCCCTTGGACTTTTGTCCATGATAGTAAGTCAAAAAGCGATTCTTCCTCATAATCTATCTCCCATTCATTCAAAAACTCAGACCATACCTGAATGACTGGGTGTTTATCTGTGGAGATGTTTCCTCCCATGTTTTTCTTGGCTCATGGCCAAGGTTTTCTTCCCGTTTCTTTTTCCGGACATCCCTGGCTCCTAGCCATTTTTTTCTTCCTGTCTCTCCTTCTGGACGTACTTTCCTGGCTCTCTGCCAATTGTTCCCTGCCTCTCTTTCCAGGCGTTTTTTGTCTCCCCCTGCTTTTCGGAGGTTATGGCTATGTCGAATCACATCGGCCGTCACCAGTTGTAACATCAACTGGTGCCAAGTCTAAGACAGAGTCACGGCACTCTATGATTCATGTGACAAAAAGCATTTTATTGTTCTCAACTTCACCTTAAATACCCATCCTAATGTTCCTGGGCAAGCACTTATGATTGGTTGAAAGTTTAGGCTGCTCAGCTCTCTGACCAATAGCTTCTGCAGCTTAGGCTAGAACTCATTGTGTAAAATTCCTGTCTGGTTCCAAATCTGTCCTATCACTGTTCCCTGGAGACCTGTCTATCAGACCAGGCTGCTTCTCCCATTTATGGCCGAATCAATGGCCCAGCAACAAGCCAGCTTGTACTGTGACAGCCCCCTTTCCTTTGCTGTTGTTTATGCTTTTTGGGTAACAGTTGTCGTTGATTCTCCAGCTAGAAAGGAATTGTTTTGTCTAAATACCCTGTGAAGAGAACTTACTAGCACCTAATATGAAGTTTCAGAGTTACACATTAAGCAGCAGAGATTCTGAAAAATATAAAAGCTTAAACCCAAGGCATCATGATTCCTTTGTGAATGTATTCTTCTCCCCCAGCCCAGACGTTAGTCACTCTTCAATGAGCAGTTTAGGGCCCCATTCAGGGTTCTGGTGGTTTTATCTGCAGCTTTTGTACAGTTTTGCTATAATAGGCAAAGGTCCTTCATGAAGATGTTTAAGCCATAAATTATAACATTCAGTATCCGACATAGCTGAGGCGGGGAAATATCTGAAAGAAAATATCAATGGCAGATCCAAAGAGAAGAAGGTCATTGCAATGTGCTGGGCCCTGGCTAATGCTCATTGCATGCTGCTCGATACCATACAGCAGCAGGTACAGCCAGAGGGGCAGGAGAATAAATCATCAGATACCACAGTCACTCAGGCTGCAGTTAAACCAGATGGGCAGCCTAAGCCAATAGCAGTTGCCCCTTTCCAGAGAAGGAAATATAAAACCAAATCCATTTGCCCAGTGAATGACAATGGGGAGCCAGAACCCTCACAGCCAGCAGAAGATTCAGAACCAGAAATAACTGAGTCTCTGTCCTTAGAAAGCCTTCGCAATGTGAAAAAAGACCTCATCCAAGTTTATATTGGTTGATCTGAGTCTTGGACACAAGTGATGGTACAATTTTGGATGGTACTGAAGCAAGGCACTTGGGATCTCTGTCACATGATGTGAGTATTGACCAGGGGATCACAAGGAAGCCTGAACCTCTCAGCCTCTGGACACAGCTCTTAACAAATGTGAAGAAGAGATACCTTTGCTTAGATCTTCAGCTGCAGCAAGGCCCTTGGAAGACCATAGAGCAAGGAATCCAATGCTTGAGAGAACTGGCTGTGCTAGAAACCATTTTTTCAGATGACAACCAAACCACTAAGAGTCCAGACATGGTAAAATATACAACACTGACGTGGTTCAAACTTGCGCAACTTGGGCCACAAGTGTAAGCCCATGCCCTAGCAACACTGCAGTGAAATGAGAGGAACAAGACAGTGGGCACTATGACAAGGAAGCTGCAGGTGTATAAAGACACTGTACACAGCCAAACACAAGCCAAAAATCTCAGCTGTGGAAACAGACCTTATGGAGCATATGTGGAAATGGGAAGACAGGATTGAAGAGACTCATCAGAAACTCAGGAAGGAGTTTAAGGAGGGCCTTCTCCAAGTCTCATCGGTACAGACCAGAGGCCCTGTTATCAGAAGCAGACATCCCCCAGCTATGGAGAGGGTGTACACCCCCACAAACTAACCTGTGGTTCTTCCTCTGTGAGCATGGGGAAAATATGAGAAGATGGGATGGAAAACCTACTTCTGTCCTGGCAGCATGGGTGAGTAAGCTCAAAGAGGAAGCTACTAACAGAGGGAGTTCCATCAGAATGAATGTAGCTCCAATTTCCTGTGACCGAGCTTCTAGGCACAACAGAAGGAAGGATGACATACCTGATCCCCTTGAAGGGATGTCCAGAATGTATGCCTAGGGAAGGAACAATAGCCAGGGCTAGAGGGGCCCTGTGTCTAGCCAGGTGGAGTGTTGGGGGTTGAATTTTTCCCTTTTCCCTCTGTGGAATTTTTCCCATTGTTATGCTAAGTATTTTGGGCTACACACAAGCTCAGTAGCTAAGGTAACAGTTTCTCTCGAAGGGGGGAGGAGAGGGGGAACATCGGAAAGGAGAGGTGGGGTAGGGGCTTGCTCTCTGGGGCTCTGACTCTCTCGCTCGTCTGGCTCAGAGAAGGACGGTCGCTAGAAACTCTGCTCTGCCATCCCGACGCAGGGGAGCTGCCTTCCTTGGCTGTGGGATCCTGCAACCTCCCTGCTCCGACACGCTCTCTCTCCTGCATCTCCTGCCGACTTCAGCACATCCTTTTGGAGCATTGGGATCCGTGAGCAGCATCTCCCCTCCGCCCTTTCCCATCTGGGACACAGACACCATTCACTGCAGCGTCCCTCTAGACACATGGGATCACCGCATCTCTTCCCTGCTCACCGAGAGCTGGCAGGCAGCGCCAGAACGGTAACTGCACCTCAGAGGAAAGGTGTCCACAACCGGGAGAACTGTTTACTGGGTTTTCTGCTCTATTGTTGTTGATCTCACAGTTATTTTTGTTGTGTTTTGTTTCCCTTGTTCAATATATATATCCATAAAGAACTTTTATTCCTACCCCCATATCTTCGCCTGAGAGTCCTTTAATTTCAAAATCATAGTAAAGTGAAGGGGGGGTGGGTTATACTCTCCTTTTCAAAAAGAGGCCCCTGTCTCTTTTAGCAAATAGCTGTCTTTCAAACCAAGACATGGAGGCCAGGGAAAATTTGGTCTATTGGACTGTGTGGATCCGATGGTCTGGCGCATCAGAGCCACAACAATACAAGGCCTTTGTCGACAGTTATACACAGTGTACTTTATACCATCGGGACATGTGGGGGCAGAACCTGTTTCTATTTTTGGGGTGACAGGGGGATCACAACAGTTGACTGTTGGAAACTGAGGTGAGCTTAACTGGGAAGGAGTGGAGGAAACACCTTCTTGTGACTGGTCCAGAGGCCCTGTGTATTCTTGGCATAGACTACCTCAGGAGTGGGTATTTCAAAGACCCAAAAGGACTCAGATGGGCTTTTGGAATAGCTGCTGTGGAGACAGAGGGCATTAGATAGTTGAATATCTTGCCTGGTCTCTCAGAAGACCCTTCTGCAGTAGGACTCCTGAAGGTGGAAGAACACCAAGTACCAATTGCCACCACTACAGTACATCACTGGCAATACCACAAAAACCAAAACTCTGTGATTCCCATACATACAATTATTTGTGAACTAGAGAGCCAGAGAGTAGTCAGTAAAACCCATTCACCTTTTAATAGCCCCATATGGCCTGTGCGTAAGTCTGATGGGGAATGGAGACTAACTGTGAACTATCATTGCCTAAATAAAGTTCCACCATCAATGAGTGCTGCCGTGCTGGACATGCTTAAACTTCAGAACAAACTGGAGTCCAGAGCAGCAGATTGGTGCCACTCTTGATATTGCCAACATATTTTTGTCTCTTCCTCTAGCAGCAGAGTGCAGGCCACAGTTTGCTTTCACCTGGAGGAGCATGCAGTATACCTGGAATCGACTGCCCCAGAGGTAGAAGCACAGTCCTACCATTTGCCATGGTCTGATCCAGACTGCACTGGAGAAGGGTGAAGCTCCAGAGCATTTTCAGTACATAGATTACATCTGTGTTGATTTGGAATGGCCTGGTTTTTTGGTAGCAGTGAGGGAGGGTCACAGGGGTAGCTTCTGTGAGAAGCTGCTAGAAGCTCCCAGCATGTCCAACAGAGCCAATCTCTGATGGCTCTGAAGATGGACATGCTTCTGGCCCAATTAGAGAGGTTGGCAACACCTCTGTGATAACATATTTAAGAAGAAAATCGAAACAGTCCACAATCAGTTTTTCCCCCAGTGTGGGGAGGCGCAGCAGCAGCCACTATGCCAGAGGGGCCGGCAGCAATATGTGTCCACTGCCACAGCCATCTCGGAGTGGCCCGTGGCAAGCTTTGCCTGCCTGGCCGCCCCTAGCCAGCCGCACCACAGGCAGAAGGGCAGGGGGAGCAGTGGTGGCTTCTCCTTCCCAGCACCCTGCATCAAGAGAGGCGTTAAATAGTGCCAGCTCTGCCCTGGCCGCCACTGCCTGCACGGTCAATGGCGAAAAAGTGGCAGGTTACTCCCCAATGCATAACTTGGATGAAATTAACCTCTCCGCACTGCGGGATCTTGCAAGAATCTTTGATTTAATGGAACTTGTTGGCAATGGCACCTACGAGCAGCAGTTTTTCTTCTAGTCAGAGAAGAGGAGGAAGTGAGAACATGTGAGGGAAAACAACATGGTGGCACCAAGGTCAGTGGAAAAGAAAGAGGGGGAGGAGGTGCTCCAAGTGTAGGAGCATAGATTCCTTTGCAAGCCTTAGTGAGGACTATGGTAAAACAAACTGTCCCCCTGTAATGCATGAAGTCCACGGGGGATGCAGAGATCTACTCACAGCCCATGAGAAAACTGCTCACGCCGGAGTGGGTGGATGCCAGAGAAAGATATAATCTAGTGGGAGACCCAAATAGAGAGAGAGGGCCCCTACTTCCAGAGATAGAGAGAAACGGTCCTTGCTTCCAATTGAGAGATGCCTAGCCTTAAAAGACTGCACCCTGTAGACGAGTGACCCATGCCACAACAGTTTTGGGAAGACTGTTTGCCCATGGGAGGGACCCCACAGCATAGCAGAGAAAAGACTCCTCTCCATGAGTGAACAGAAAAATATCTTGAATGATGAACTGACCAAGACCCCCATGCCCTGTCTCCCTGTGCTGTCAGTGGGAAAGAGGGAAGGGCTGGGGAGAAAAAGGTGTTTTAAAGGCTTATTTTACTTCTCATTATCCTCCTCTGACTCCATTAATAATAAATTTACTTTATACCTTTAAATTTAAATGTGTTTTGCCCTTTTTCTCCCAGTCTGTATCTCAACTTAAAAGCTCTTTGTTAATTTTTCCCCCCGTCCTCTGCCCAACTATAACAAAAAAAAGTAGGCAAATTACTTTTGTGAGTGCCTGGCTCTTAGCCAATATCAAACCACAACAACATCATTGTGTGGGAGAGCACAGCAGGGGAGGTTTTTGAGAAAGGCGAGAGAATAATCCAAATTCTCATGAAAGCAGGTTTTGCCATCAAACAAAGTCAAGGAGCCTGCCCAGGAAATTCACTTCCTAGGAGTGAAGTGACAAGATGGACGCAAGCAAATTCCAACAGAGGTGATTAATAAGATAACTGCTATGTTCCTACTGACCAGAAAGAAAGAAACACCAGCTTTCCTAGGCACCATGGGCTTTTGAAGAATGTACATCCCAGAGTACAGCCAGATTGTAAGTCCTCTCTACCTTGTGACACAAAAGAACAATTTCAAGTGGGGTCCTAAACAACAGCAAGCCTTTAAGCAGATCAAGCACGAAATTGCCCACACAGTAGCCCTTGGGCCAGTCAAAACAATACGAGATGTGAGGAACATGGTCTACGCTGTAGCCAGAGAGAATAATCTTTCCTGGAGCATCTGGCAGAAAGTACCTGGAGGGACTTGAAGACAACCTCTTGGGTTTTGGAGTCAGGCATACAGAGAATCTGAGGCTAGCAACACTCCAACTGAGAAAAAGATTCTCACAGCCTATGAAGGGATTTGAGCTGCCTCAGAAGTGATTGGCATTGAAGCACAGCTTCTTCGGGCACCCTGACTACCAGTGCTGGGCTGGATGTTTAAGGGAAAGGTCCCTGCAAGACATCATGCCAGCGATGCTATCTGGAGTAAATGGATCACCCTCATTACACAAGAAGCTCAAATAGGAAACCCAAATCGCCCTGGGATCTTGGAAGTCATCACGAACTGGCCTGAAGGTGAGAGTTTTGAATAATCATTGAAAGAGGAAGAAGAGCAGGAGGCATGTGCTGAGGAGGCCCTACCATATAACCAGCTACTGGAGAGTGAAAGATGTTATGCCCTCTTGACTGACAATTCCTGCTGTATTGTAGGGACCAGTAGGAAATGGAAAGAAGCCATATGGAGACCTATATGGCAAGTCACAGAAGCTACTGAAGGACAAAGTGAGTCCAGTCAAATTGCAGAGTCAAAAGCCATCCAGATGGCTTTAGACATTGCTGAGCGAGAGAAGTGGCCAACACTCTACCTCTATACTGACTCATGAATGGTAGCAAATGCTCTATGGGGGTGGCTGGAAAGGTGGAAAAAGGCCAATTGGCAAAGTAGAGGAAAACCAGTCTGGGATGCTGAAGAATGGCAAGAAATCACTGCCTGGGTAGACAAGCTGACAGTGAAAGTCCGTCATGTGGATGCTCATGTGCCTAAGAGTCAGGCTAATGAGAATCCCAACAAAAAACAGGTGGATCTGGATGCCAAAATCAAGGTGTCGCAAGTAGATTTGGATTGGCAACACAAAAAGAAGTTGTTTGTATCTTGGTGGGCCCATGATGCCTCAGGTCATCAGGGAAGAGATGGGACATACCAATGGGCTCGTGGCCAAGAGGTGGACTTAGACACCATAGATCAGGTTATCCATGACTGTAAAACAAGTGCTTCAATCAAACAGGCCAGGTAGGTAAAGCCCCTGTGGTATCCGGGGAGGTGGTCCAAATATAAATATGAGGAGGCCTGGCAGATTGATTACACCACTCTGCCTCAAACCTGCCAAGGCAAGCATTGCATACAATAGTAGAAGTAACCACTGGACGGCTGGAGACGTACCCTGTGCCTCATGCCACTGCCCAGAATATCATCCTGGGCCTTGAAAACCAAGTCCTATGGAGACATGGTACCCCCGAGAGAACTGTCAGACAATGGGACTTATTTCAAGAATAGCTTTAAAAACACCTGGGCTAGAGAACATGGTATTGAGTGGGTGTACCACATTCCTTACCATGCAGCAGCCACTGGAAAAGTTGAGCAGTGCAATGGACTTAAAAGCAACATTGAAGGCAATGGGAGGTGGAATCTTCAAGCAGTGGGATCTGCATTTATCAAAGGCAACATGGTTAATTAACACCAGAGGTTCCACTAACCAAGTGGGTCCTGCCCAATCTGAACCCCTCAGTGCAGCAAAGTCCCCGTGTTGCATATGAAAGGTATGTTAGGAAAGACTTTGGATTAATTACACCTCAAGCAAAGGCAAACCCATCGATGGGATTGTTTTTACTCAAGAACCTGGTTACACTTGGTGGGTAATGCAGAGGAACAAGGAAAGACATGTACCTCAAGAAGATTTCATTTTGAATGAGAATAGCCTGTAATGTTGAAATGCATATGTACCACTGGTTGCTGAATGTCACTGCCACTGCATAGTTCAACTGCCATAGACAATGAGAATGGACTGCTCCAGTCATATAAGTCATGAACTCAATGAACCCTGTCCATGTCCTGGGGGATGGTCAGTGACCACTAAAATAATTGTATTTGCATATAGTTATATGTATGGATATATGTGTTTACAGTTGAAATGTATTAATTTGGGCATTGATCAAATGATATGGAATAAGGGGTGGAATGTCCTGGGGTGATTCATAATGATATTGTATTCCACATCAATGTGTGCCCAAAAATTGTTACTGTATGTTTAAGACCCTGCAGCCAGAGACTTGTGTGTGTGGGGAGGTTGTGACTATGGGTGTTTTTAAAATCTTCCCGCCCAGGTTTTTCACAGCTTTTTGCAGCATAATATTTGCATTGCCAGCTGCTTGGTCTTTGTTCAGGCAAAGGTTTTTCTTTCCTTTTTACCTTTTTTCTTTCTAGACTCTGAGAAACTTCAGTAGCAATCTTTGAGTTGCCTTGAGCGTGAATTCTGCAGCTACCTGTCCAAAACTGGGGGCATAGCACTGGCAGAAATGGAGCAGAACGGCCCCACTCCAGCCCAAGCCACCATCGACCACACTGTATGGAAAATCACACTATGAAAAGCCAGTGTCCATAAAGGAGACAGGGGAGTCCAGCAACTTTATTCAAATAAAGGGAGAGAGGCCACTGTGGCACACGCCTGTGGGGTTTTCTCTCTCGAGAGTTTGAAGGGTGCAGTCTCCTTTTATCCTAAACTCCTGGCCGCATGTGACCCTCTTCCTTTCCCCATTGGCTGAGGTACTAGGAAGGTACAACCTTCCCGAACTGCCTACCCCTTATCCCCCCCTGAACCTACTGTTCTACACCAAAGTTCAGAATTTCAGGCTTGTGCAGACCCTTTTGTCTGTTTCAGGAACCAAGTTGTCTGGGCTCTGCAACAAACCTGCTGCCCAAAGTTAGTAGAGACACTAAGACCCATTTCAAAGACATTAACGCCCACACCTTCACCCATCAAATTGTTTGTAAAGATATTAGCCCACATCTTCCCTCTCAGATGCAATCTGTCACCAAAGCCTGGCCTGATATAAGAAGGGATTTTGTTTGGGTCACCAGGGAGATGAGAGGTTTTGCAGAAAGTTCAGCAGCTGTGGGAGGGTGAGAGCCCACAAACAGTGGGAGCATGGGCTGGAGTGGTGACAGAGTGGGCCCTTGCAGGAGTTGGTTAGAAAGGAACCTCAGGTATATGGAAGAAGGGATTGTTATAAGTACATATTATATTATTGGCTTTTGAATGCTCTATGTATAATGTTGGAAAACTGCTGAATGAATATAGTTTCTTTTAGTTCTGCTATTAACAAAACTTAGAAATAGTAGTGTGATAAATATATTTTTTTGGACTATAACATGGTGATGTNCATTTGTAAAAAAAGAGAACATTAGAAATGGATTGTTAAGTGTGTCAGGATCTCCTATTATACTGTGGGCTCACCACACTGGAGCACTTGATAACATGCAGAGTATGTCTAGCCCAGGAAGTGTTTTTTCATAGACACAGGAGCCTCTCTGTCTAATTTTAATTTTATGCCAAAGGGGGGACAATGGTCCAAATCGTCTTTTGATAAGTGGGAAAGATGAGCAGGTGTGTTTTATTCAAACACTACTGGTGAATGTGGGGGATGGGTTTAAAATGCATGACTTGCTGTTTGCTCCTAGTTGTGATTGTGGTTTACTAGGAGGGGATTTGATGACTGAGTTGGGAATGCGGCTTAGTGTTGTGAGGGGTGATGGGGAGGTGTATTGGTTTTGCATGGCCTGGGTTTTGGTATCAGGGGGCGACAGACGTGGCTTCTGTGGGAAGCTGCTGGAAGCTTCCACCATATCTAGCAGCCCCAATCCCTGATGTCTCTGAAGATGGACATGCTGCTGGCCAAAACTGGACCAATGAAAGAGGTTGGTAACGTCTCTGTGATGATATATTTAAGAAGAAAATCAAAACAAAGTCACACAGTTTTGCTTCTAGTCAGAGAAGAGGAGGAGGTGAGAACATTTGAGGGAAAACAATACGGTGACACCAAGGTCAGTGGAGAAGGTGGGGGAGGAGGTGCTCCAGGTGCCAGAGCCGATTCCTCTGCAGGCCGTGGTGAGGACCATGGTGAAGAAGGCTGTGCCCCTGCAGCCCATGGAGGTCAATAGAGGATGTAGAGATTCACCTGCAGTCCGTGGGGGATGTCCTTACGCCAGAGCGGGTGGATGCCTGGAGGAGACTGATCCAGTGGAAGACATGGTGGAGAGAGATGGCCCCTGCTTCCAGACTGGAGCAGCCTATCCTTGGAGGACTGCGCCCCATGGAAGAGACACCCATGTTGCAGCATTTTTGGGAGGACTGTCTGCCCGTGGGAAAGACTCACGTTGCAGCAGATGCGATAGGGTTGCTGCTCATGAGAGTGGACCCACGCATGAGAAGTTCACGGAGAACTGTCTCCCATGGGAGGGACCCCACAGTTACACAGGGGAAGGACTCCTCTCCCAGAGCATCAGAAGAAAATCTCGGTGATGAACTGACCAAAACCCCCACGCACTCTCCCTGCACTGTCGGTGGGAAGGAGGGGCTGGGGGGGAGAAGGTGTTTTAATGGCTTGTTTTACTTCTCATTATCCTCCTATGATTCTGGTAGTAATAAATTCACTTTGCAACTTAAGTTGAGCCTGTTTTGCCCTTGGAGTGTTTTCTCCTGGTCCTTAACTCATGAAGCCTTCATTATTTTCTTTTTTTCTCTCCTCTGCTCAGCTGTAGCAGGGAAGGGTGAGTGAGTGACTCTCGTGGGTGCCTGGTGTGGCAGTGCATATTGCAGCTTTTCTAAAAGATGCAATCTGGAAACCCAGACAGCCTGTGCCTGAGTGAGAATCCCAGCCCATCTATTGGACCCTAAGTGCTGATGTATCACTGGTTGAGGAAATGATTGACTGAAATTGTAACCAATCAACTGTGCGTGCCCGAGAAAACTCAACAACCCTATTTAAGGGTGCTCACAAAGAATAGAGTGGCTTAAGTCTTGTTACATTAATCAGGAGTGCTGGTGTCTTTGTCTTGGACCTGACACCCCTCCCCGCCCCAATGGATGTAACAACTGGTGACCTGGCCAATGTNTGACACCCCTCCCCGCCCCAATGGATGTAACAACTGGTGACCTGGCCAATGTGATTCGACTTAGCCAAAACCTGCGAAA
>VWZS01007044.1:11042-26148 GCA_013397075.1 Rhabdornis inornatus
TTCTTGAGGTTTTGTGGGGTTTTTAAAAATTTCCTGTAGACAGTAATAAACAAATAAAAATCAGTACATTGGTTTCTTGTCCAGTTGGATTCTGGTTAAAGCATTATATTTGTAGAAAAATATGAAGAGAATTTTAAATTCTATCTAAACATTTCCTTTTGAAGCAGAGGAGGGAAGGAGAAATATCCCAAAACTGTACCCCAGCTTCACTGGAATAAAAATCACTGGTATGTAATTATATATATATATATATATATATATATATATATATATTATATAGAGGAGCACCATTTGCAGAGCTGAAGAATTGTAGCAAAATCCTATACTTTAAATAATTTCTGAGTTTCAGGAAGCCACCCTTTCATTCTGTTAATGCTCTAATAATAATAATAATCGTGAAGTCTTCTGCTAGCATCTTTCATAGCAATCTTTTGTCCCTTATGTCACATCAAGCTTTTTTCCTGTCATTGCCACCCATCTCTTATCCTTGACATGTCTGTACCTTCCATCTCTGAAGTCTGAAAACAAAGGTTGATACATCAAGGAGAAAAAGGCATCTACTTTTAAGAGAAATGATGCGTTTTGATGACTTATGCTTGATAAAAGCCATGTTTTGGGTCTCCTGTAGTGCCAGCTCCAACACTGCAGCGACAGCAGCTGCTTGAATATCCATCTCATTTTGTGTGCATGTGAGAGAAGTGTTGGTATACTGGAAATATTTACCCAAAGAGTTTCAGGGATCTCACAAACAGGGAATCATCTGGAAATGCTGTTTCAGGAGAGCTCTCAGTTAATGTCATTCTGTCTTATTCTCACTTTATTACCGTGCAAGCAGGAGATTCTCATTAACTTTTCATTTTCAAAATGAGGTGCAAGAAGCTTTTACAATTGAAATTGAAAATGCCTGGCCTGTTTACAACATGGTATATGTATCTTGTAACAGTTGGGCTAATTTTTTAAAGCCTTTTATGTAGGGTCTCTGACCAAATTTTCTGTAGGAAAAGAAGCTGTGGAAAGAGCCTGGTTTTGCTCTGCCGCATTCTTCTGTTAAGATACAGAAGTAAGATTACTGAAGATTTTAGAGATACTACATATGTTCTTTGGAAAAGAAAAACATAAAATAGACAAAATTGCTTCTTCTAGTAGATTACAGGCTAGAGTGTGTATCTGCTGAAGCTGGCCTCATGGAAGGTGCTTCTTCAAAGTTGATGTAGTTTAAAAAATAGAAAAACATCTTCTTTTGCCTCCTACCCTCATTGAATCACCCCTGCTCTTCGGCTTCACCCAGGGTTTGTGCTCTGGGGAGCAGCCTAAGGGGTGGGCATCATTCCAACACTGACTGATGAATTCCTGCTTCTTCTGTCTGTTTTTAATCTTGTTGTTCTTTAAGGCATATCAGACTCCATATTCTCCTGCTGGAAATGAGGAATTTGAAGAAATCACATCTCTCTGGAGTTTGTGGTGTGGTGCCAGTGCTGTTCTTGGGGCAGCACAGGTGTGTCCCCACATGGTCCTGTCAGACCTCATGGAGGGTCTGGCTGGAAATGGCAGTGGCAGGAATTGTACAAGAATGGATTAGCTGGGGAGGAGGGGTTGTTGCTGTGCTAGCATTAATTATTTTTTTGGCTTTTGCCTTTTCCTAACATATCTGCAAGCACTAACACAGGACAGATCTTTATCCAGTATTTACATTCTGCAAGCGTTCACCAAAAAGTGAAGAGTGCTGGTGATGTTTCTAGACAAAACAGTTTTCTGCATTCAGTACAGATATCTCAGGCTGTCAAAAAATTGTCTGGGAATGTTCCCCTGCATTAAAAATAACTATATTTATCCTTGGTATCTGTGTAGTGACCTAGTTTGTTTATCACTAACTACCTTGAATTTTTTGACTGCATGAACTGTTGTCTGGCAGAGGAAAAAAATATTTCTATATTTACTTATTTGTTAATGTACTTTTGTGGCAAGAGGTGTAATTCTCTTCTGTTTGGCTGGACTTTTTTTGTTTCTTCAAGCTTGAGGTTTTAATGAAATCCTGATTTCTTCCTTTGCACAAAGGTTTTATATGGAATTTTTCACTTTCCATGGAACTCTTCAGTTAATTGAAAGCTTTCTAATAGTTTTGATAATTATCCATGTTACAAGTTATAATGACCAAGAACGGGAGCCAGGTGCAGCTGCAGCACACTTAAGGCAGGAAATGTAGACAAAAAGCCTCACTGTGTCGAACATGATGTTATTTGAAAGTGTTTTCAGGTTTTCATTTATATTATACCCTAAACTGCTTTTCTCTGGTTTATTATTTCATCCCTTTTTCTTTGGTTTATTTTTATTTTTATTTNGGAGCCAAAATGTTGAGTGTGAGTAAAAGCCGAGCACTAAAAAGTGCAGCTCCAACTTGTGGGTCCAAGCAGTTTGGTCAGGGAGGGGTGAAATAAGTATCTGGTCTGTAGGAAACTTCCTGAGTCTCCAAAGCTTTTTTTTTTACTGCAAGACAAAGCTGAGATGAGCAACTCTGTGAGATTTGATAGTTCAGCCAAAACTCATCTAGTTTCTCTTCCAGTAGCCTTTCCCTAATTCCAGCACTGGTGATGGTCTCACACAGAACAGTGAAATTCTAAAAAATTCTAAAAAAAAGGTAGTTTGCCTTCTTGGGATGGCTTAAGGCAAGAGCAGACCACTCCCAGTGGTGGTGCAAAGAAGAGAGATGGAGACAAGGAAGGAGGAGCAAGTGACATGGACAGGGATGTTGAACACTGGATGTGCCCTCAGCTGGTTCCTTCTGGGTGAGTTATGGATAGTTTTCTCAGTGCCAGTTTTACACATTTTTTGCCAAGAAATGAATGTCTGCCGCAGCCCTAAGACACAGGGTGCCAGATTTCCCCCTGCCTCGAGTGTAGCTGTGTATTCTCCCCTGTGGAAATGTGCAGATCCATGAGCATCCCTTGCGTTCCTGTCTTCTTTGACTTGGCATGGATGAAGGCAGAGGAGGAAATCCCACATTTCCCTGGCCATCTCCCAGTCCAAAGTGGCCATCTCACCATCCTGAGGCAGATCCAGTGCTGATTGACTAGTCTATCACAGTAGGTTATTTTGTTGAGGACAAATTACAGTGGGTTCTTTTTTTTTTTCTTCCCTAATTATTTTGTTGCAAATATTTATCTTGTGGATAAAGATCACTCCTGGGCCACGCAGAGCAGGCGAGGTTCTGAAGATCCCCATGTGCTCTCAGTGGAAACAGGAGGAGGTGCCTGCCGCAGAAATCCTGCTCTGGCTTAATTCCAGGCAAGAAATCTGTTTCAAAACTACCAGGGAGTCGATGTGGTTCTGACTCCTTCATTCAGACTAGTTGAAGGCTGAGAAGGAAGGATTCCAGGATTCCAGNATTTGGACCCTGTCGAACTTCAGGATTTTTGATTTTTCAGTTGGTGATTCAAAGGCCAAGGGCTCTGATAGATGTTAATCCAAACTTGACGTTGAAAGTAGGTTGCTTTTCAGATTTAACTTTTTGAGGAATATGGATCTTTGTGGCTTCTCTTGATTTTAATAATGCAGTGATACTTCTATTGAATACAGCCAGAATAGCTTTACACTGAAGCTGCCTCTAGATTAATGTCTGCAGCTTTGCCAAAACTATTATCTATATTGCAAGCTGTCACTTTATATCCAAACTAAATAATTAAATCTTCAGATCAGATGTACAGTTTTTTATTATTATAGACATACTTTAGGGTTTTATGGTTTCAAGGAACTGTGGGGAAAAAAAGAACTGTATTACAGCCTACTGGAGAGTGGGCTAAAACCTCTCTGAAATTTTTGACTGTTAAGTTACATTCCTTGGTTTGGATTCCTGCTTTTCAGGCAAAAACAGAGATAAAAACTGCCAGCATTGAATTAGGTGGGTCATGCCTTAACCACTGGGAGTCTCTTTATGATCCAGTCTGGGGCCCTTAATCTGAGTTGCTTGCCAGCAATTATGTAAAATATTTCTTTTTCTTTTTTTTTTTTTTTTTTTTTTTTTTTTTTTTTTTTTTTAATACAAAATGCCAAGGTTGCCCTTTTGAAATGTGCCAGTTGAGTAACACTATTTGTACCCAAAATTAACACCTCTGTCTTTCAAGTGTAGTTATTGCAGATGGCTGTTTACTTTTGCCAACAGCTCCAGTCCTGTGTTGTGAGACAGGAGGGAAATCTAAGGGAGCATCCCCAAATGAGCTGTGGGTGGAAAGGTCCGTGATGGAGGGAGCTGGACACTCATAATTTCTGATGTCACGTCCCAGGTTTGTTCCCCACCTCTGCTTTTGCAGCTATAGGGGACTAAGCAAAGGGGGGAAAGAAGGAAAATAATACAACTTCCCCCTGAGTCAGTGGGACAGGGTGGACACGATGGACATGATGGATTTCATCCAAGGGTGTTGGGACCTGGGCAGTTCCTGTGCAGGGTGACACATCTGTCACCTCTGGAACAGCCAGGGATGGCCTGGACACATCTGTCACCTTTGGGACAGCCAGGGATGGCCTGGACACATCTGTCACCTCTGGGACATGCAGGGATGGCCCTGGTGACCACACAAAGGTGAAGTTGCACCCCTGTTCCCAAAAGCCCAGAAGTTCAGCTGAAGAAGAAGCTCCAGGCTGGCCAGCCCTGCTTGGTGCCTGGGAAAACCACGGAGCACGCTCCTGGCTGTGGGATGGAGAAGGTCCTTGGGGCTGTCACCATGGCTTTAAATCACACCTGACCCACCTGATGGCCTGGGGACAGGTGGCTGGAGGTGTGTGGGGAGAGCAGAGGGTGTCTGTGCCTGGGCTGCAGCAGGGGCTGGGCACTGCCACTGCTGCCACATCCATGCTGGACAGCCACGTCTCAGGGATGGACAGTGAGACAGGTACAAATCCTGGTTTTAATGGTGGCACTCAGGGGGCTGTGGATGATCAGTCACATCACTCTGGAGTTTTGTCTCAAGCGGGTTCTGTCTGGGGCTTCCTTTATTTCACATTTTCACCTGAGCAAGGTGCCCTTGACAGGTGACCTGGGATGTCCCCAAGGGCAGTGGTGCCACCAAGAGGGGCCACGCTGGGGAAATAAACCAAAAAGACCTGTGAACAACAACAAATGCCAAGTCCTGCCCTGCAAGCACATGGATGTTTGGTTTTTCTATGCCCAGTTTAGGAAAGGACTGTTTAAATGGGTGTGAGGTCAGGGAGAGCACGGTGTTGTTGGGGATTGGATCTCCTGCCCTGCAAACAGAGGGACCTGTGGGACCAGGGCCGTGTCATTGCAGGGGCAGACTGAGGAGCAATCCTCAATCCTGAGTCCCTGAAGAAGGGTGAGGAGACAGAGTCAGGAGTGCATGGCTGGAGAATCAGTCACTTTCTTTATAAATATGACCCTCACTGGGGGGTGAGGATGGAGTCTTGTGCCCCTCATAACCCCCATTTTGAGTATCTGTGTGAGATAAAGCATTGTTCAATTCCGTACTGCAGAACAGTCTCTCCTTTCAGTGCGGAGAATAGGGCTGTGTTTTTTGTAGATGCCAGCAAAATAAAATCTAAGTTATGTGGCATGCATCTGGTGTTTTTTAGTTTTGTTTGCTCATTTACTTTGTAATTGTTGCTTATAATTAATAAAGTAGACTGAGCAACATTAAACAAGCTGTGATTTTCAGTGTTGCGGTTTGTTCCGTTTTGCAGTTTTCACTTTATAATCTTGCAGTTGTGTGGGCTGCCAGTAAGAACCCCAAACCAAAGATTTACTTGCTCTTTAATTTTCTTTTATTTTTTGTTTATGAAATCCAAATGGAAAAAGAAATGGGTAACAATATGTAGAGATTCTTCCTGCACATTTTCCTCCTAGAGATGGTAATAGAAACGTCCAATTTCCAGATTGTGACAGAAAACCATGGCTTTTTCAAACACATTGGAATGAAGTTATGAGTCTGAATTTTAAAATGGATTCTGGATTTGGCACAAGAGATTTCAGATGAAAACCTCCTGCTGAGATGATGAGGTTTATAGATTTAAGATTCAGTGATCATGCGAAGAGTTTAACAACTCTGCTGAGTGTTGAGGGAAGAAGTTAAAATGAACTGAATTGGTGATTCATTTTGGTTACACTCTGGGGGAAGAACAGACATTTTCTAATAATTAATTATCTAATTTAAAACCTCCCTATTTCTTGACTGAGGTAAAAAATGAGGTATTTTGTATAATAAAGCAGCTGATCTTTAAAACTAATGGAAAGTGGTTTCATATTTTTCACAAAAACTATAGGCGCTTCAGTTCACTGGCTCTGCCTCAGGAAATCAGTTTCAAGCAAATTAGCTAGTAAAATGAATGTACCCTGCACTGGTTTATTAATGAAAGCAGTGTGTAAACACAGCTGATCAGTATATGGCAACCTGCATGAGTAGAGAAATAAAAATATGCATGAATTAAATAGTCTTGATTACTGACCACTGATCATGAGCTGTGTTTGGTATGAAATGTTTCTGTTGCTTGAAAAGTGAAAATGTGTCGGCCCAATAAGCCAGACAGTTTTCATTGCCTTTGATTGCCTTCATCAGAGACTGAGAGCACTCAGGAGAGCACAGAAGAAGGAAAAGGCACAACCTTGCAGTGCTGTGCTTCTGGAAGGTGCACCCTGAGATGTAAACACCGCACTCTTTACCACAAAAATCCTCAGCTGAGGGTTGTGTTCAGATTAATGTTCGGATTTCTGAACAGGCTTACACACCAGGATACCCTCCCAGAGACAGAGAGGCCCAAATATCTTGACTCATTTGGTAGGGGGCAAGATGCTCATTATAAATTCTCATCAGGCTGAAAAGAAGCACCAGTCCTTGTGTCAAGGGAATTCTTATGCTTTATTATCTTGTTGCCTTAACTCTAGCAATTAGCCACTGTTAGCTCTCAAAAGCTTTAGATAACAAGCCCTTAAATTTTACAACCTCCAGCAACAAACTTCAGGTACCAAGATCCCAACTTTTACAATTACAATTATTACTGACAAGCTTCCAGTCTCCTTAATAAACTTTGGTATGGAGTAAAGGGTAGAATAGGGTAATCATGCCCAGACAAAGTAGGAGAGGAGAGACACAAAGATGGCATAGAAATAAAGAGAACAAGGATCACCAGTCCTTAGATACCCCACTGGTTCTGCCATGTGGATGGTCCAGGTCTGGACTCAACAAAGAAAATGAGAGAAAGAGAGAAGAACTGATACACTTCCTTTCATAAGGTTTCCTTCCTTTACCTGGTGCACATCTCAAATGTAAAACTCATTTTTCATTGTGTTCCTGCATGTGCAGCCCCTCTGAGTCCTGAAGGAAGTGAGGAGCTGCTGCAGGTGCAAGAACAAGAATGTGTTTTATTTTTTATCCATTGGCTTGAAGTCTTGTTGTGCGAACAACCTGCTCATACAATTTCTGATCTTGAGCATGAAACTGCCTTGCAAATACTAAGAGCAATAATTGGGGTGAGTAGTACATATGTGTCTCTTTTTATAAGAATTTGTATTGATGTTTTTGTGCCAGTGGTGTGTCAAATCTTTCATGGCAGTTCTTCAAGGACCATGGTTAAGTAAATCTGTCCAATTCTGTTTTCACAGCATCTAGGGACATACTGGCTGACGCTATGGATTGTATTAGCCAAGCATACAAAAGAAAAAATAAACTAGAATGCTGAAACCTTGCAGCCTCAGGATAAGAGAAAAAGCTGCCTGAGCACAGAATGGAGCCTGATGAAATGAGACTGTGATGGTCAAAGTGGCTACAGCAATCCCCTGGTATAAGTAAAGGTCAGGGGTATGGTGTGACACAGAGAGCTTTAGGGATGGGTTCAGAGAAGATGAAAAGCAGCTTTGTTGGACCTCTTACAAACATCTTTCTGAAGCTAAAAGGCTGCGTGGGAGACAGTGAAACACAGGGTGCTTTGGTGACAAATTTTTAAATACATGGAAGGTTCTGCTTGACTTTTTGTTACTGAGTAATTGATGATGCATTAAGAGATGCTTCAAAGAGCTTTGAAAACACAGAGGGGTGACCTATGTGGGACGTGGTAGAAGAGAGAAAGAAAATGGAGACACAAAAGGACATTAATGATAAAAATGAAGCCAGAGCCCTGTGCAGTGCTCTGCAACAGCATTTGGAAAGCTGCTGTTCCATTTCTGAATGCCTGAGTGAGAGATGGGAAATTAGTGCAAACCCCAGCAGGTGAAAACTTGGGGTGATGAGCTGTGCCCATGGCTGGGAAAAGAGGTGTTCTGGGGGAACAGTTAAGGAAAAATACTGGGAGAATGTCAGCGAACTCCTCACTATCACCCCTGGTAGAATCAAGTGACAAGAGGAAAAAAAAAAAAAACCAACAACATTATTTTGGTTATTTTGGTCCATACAAGCTGTTGTAATTAATGATAATTCATATAGTAGCAGAAATGCAAGGTTCCTGAAGACTTGGAGGGAGTAGTTCCCTTTTTAATGTGCTTCTTGGAGACAGTGAAGGCTAGGGCTCAACTTTTTGTCCTCCTTTATCCATATCTCTCTATCCAGAACTTCCGGTGTGTGTCAGGAAGAGCTCCTCTGTCTGCCCTTTGTAGTGTGTAGGAAAAAGGGAAAAACATTCCCTGATGAAGTTTCTAAACCAACTGGTTGGACGTGTCCAACTGGCTCCAGTTGTCACTGTGTGGGAGAAAAATCTGCACTGTAACCACAGTTGAGCTGGTGGAGGTTGAAAAATGGTGATTTGAGCAAGAGACAGTGAATCTGTTTAAAGATCCTGTAGAAAAATCCAAATTATCGTAGTCTAAATTCCAGTGCCTGTATTTCTTCACAAGTAAAGGGTAAGGAGGGGAGACTCTGCTCTAAAAGGAGAGATGAGGGGAAACTGGGGAAATTCCACACTCCTAGACCCAGGAGTGTGTACAGGTATTGCACTATGCTGGGCTGGGGTCTGAAAACCCCCTACTCTTCGTGCTGCCATGGCCTCCTCCTTTGCAGTCATTTCCAAGGACAGGAATTTCCAAGGAATTGCAGATGCCTTGGTCTGGTCTGCTCCATAATTACTCCGATCTAATGTGGCTAATTAGGGGACTGTAAGTCTTGGAATCAGTCGTGTAGTCAACTGAGAGATCATTTAAGATGTAGTTCATGAAAGTCAAAGTGTAAGTCATTTGGGAAAAAAAAAAAAAGGTGTAGGAAAAAAGTATTTTTTTACATAATTTTCAGGTGAATTAATGTTATATGCTATAATATTACACAGAATGCTGGATCAGTATTGCAGGCAGATCTCACCAGTCTCACTGGCCTTCAAAAAGCAGTATAGGTAGGATGATTTAATTTAAACTGACTTAGAAAATCTTTTACTTCAGGCAATACCCACAAAAGTTTCAGACAGCCATGTGAAAAGATTCAATGAGCTCATTGGGCACTAGAGCATGTTTCATGCGAGAAGGAGAGGAGGAAATGTGATTTCATGTTAGGCAACATTAGTCAGGTTCCAATTTATCCTGCAGGAGGAGAAGCACATCTCTGCAATGGGTTGTGATGAACAGCACATTTTGGTAGTTTGAGGCACTGGTCTGCTAACTTGGGCCACGGGGAGAGGTCATCGATCCCCATTGGAAAAACTTGTTTTGCTTTCTCTGCTTTTGCATCCTTATGAACTTAAAAACAAGCAAACAGGAAAAGAAAAAAACAAAATAAAACAACAACAACAAAAAAAAAAAACCAAAACCACACGCGTACAAAAAAAAACCAAAAAAACAAAGAAAAGAGCACAGGTCCTTTGGAAAGTGAAAGAATCAAAGTTCTTACTGGCAGTTGAGACCATAGAGGAGAATTTTTGTGAAAACAGATCTCTAATCAATTTTGTGCGTGTCAGAGTCAGAATTGTCCAGTGGGAAACAAGGTTTGTGAGTTAATTTGATGTGGGACCCTGCCTTCCATTTGTGTTCTATTTGCAGAGTCTGTGTTGCCAGAGGAAGATGGGGAGCTGTCCCTTTTTTATTCTAGCTCTCCATTTCAGGATATTTTTAGTGTCTTGTCCTTAAATAGTATTTGAAAAGCTGCATCTATTAAGATTTTAAATAATTTAACTTTGAGAGAGTGTCTCCTTATGTTGTATCTCCTGTCTGCACAAACTCAGGAAGGGTAGTGTTCAAAAAACTACACATTAATTTGCTCAATTCTTGGAACAGTTGAAATTAATTTCTATTTCATCTTTCAGATAAAAATGGCTTGTCTTAAACTCTAGCTGAAAGTAAACTATATTTAAATATATGCAATTTTTACCTGGCTTTTTGAGAAAAGGTGGTGGAATATATCAGTCTTTTTGTACTCCTTAATTTTTTTATATCTCAGATTGTGAAAAGATCTTGAGTGGGCACTGTTTACTCTCAGAGTAAACAGGGAATGGAAGACAGATCTTGTACAGGTTAACTTTTTAGTTCAGTCCTGCAGGAAAAAATAAAATGGCAGAACATCTTTGTGGAAATAGAGACAGCAGAGTCTCAGGAGATGAACCAGAGAGGTAAAAGTAACTTAAGGTTATTTATGCTTTTGTTTCCATATCTTACTGTCAGCAGTTGCTGTTTTTAAAAGCAGCCCTGCTTGCTTCTGGTTGGGAGCCAGAATTTCGGAGCATCTCTGTCCTCCACCAGCTGAGAGTCTTGCCCCAGGTTTTTGAGAGAGAGCAGCACCTTAAAGCACCTGCTGCTCCTTTCCTCTGCTTTCTTCTACAGACATGAGCTGTGCAAAGTTTGGGTACATGCAGGAAGGTAATGTTTTTTTATGCCAGTGTTTGTGTCCTCTATACATTTGTGCAGTACCATCCATGAGCATTTATCTACCTGGGTAACAAAACAACCAACCAACCAAAAAACCAACAAACAAACAAACAGCCCCCAAACCGAACAAATAGACAAACAAAAAAGCCCCAAAGAAAATAAAAACCAAAACAAAACTCGAACCCAAAACCACCAAAACAGAACAAAAAAACCAGAAACCCAGTATGCACACACAGCCCCCCCCCAAACACATCCCCAAACCAAAAACAAAATACCCTCCCCCAAAAAAGCAAAACAAACAAAAAAATGTTCAAATGTTCACTATGTTAAAATAATTTCATGTAACCTTAAAATAAGAGTCTAGAAATAGGTTAAATAGCTATAGAAATAGTAGAATAAAGCTAAGATGCTTTTGATACTGTGAAGTCTCACTGTATGAGCAATGTTTCAGACACCTAAAGGTGATATTTACTAGAATCAGCCTGCCTGGGGAGTTTCCTGCTGGGGCTGCATTGCCTGTGTTTTCCATATGGATCTCTGTATGTTTGCTCCTTACTCTTCCCATAAGGCTAAACCTGAAGGTGCTGTAATTCAAGGGCCAGGATAAATTTTTCTGTGTCATTCCTGCAAGTGTGAATTTTGATTTAGCAATAAATGAGAGCAGAGATGTGGCTTGTCATTAAACTTCTGTATTTTTTTAATCGTAATATACTTACTTTTAATAGTAAATTATAAAAAAAAAAACAAAAAACAAAAAACAAAAAAACCCCAAAAACCCAACCCAACCCAACCCAACCCAACCCAAACCAAACCAAAAAAACAAAAAAACAAACAAAAAAAACCAACAAAAAAACAACAAAAAACCAACCAAACAAAAACAAACAAACAAAAATACCCACCGAAACCAAAACAACAAACCTAAACAAACTTGTTTTAATTTTTAAAATCATGTTTCAGGCAAATTATGTGGCTACTCTGTGGAGAAAACGGAGCAACTTCACTTGGAGGTCATCTGTATTTTTGAGTTCTTTAATGCTATCGTGGTAAAGATTCCATGCTGCTTTCTCCTGTTTATTTTTTGATATTCTGGTGGTGTTCCTCCCTGCCCAAGTCCCCAGAGTCTGTAAACCCAAGTAAAACCCACCAAATTGGTATAGACACATGGGATAGCTCCAAGATTAATACGTGAAGGGATTGTCTCTTGATCACCAAGACCTGCAGCTTTCAAATATTTGTCCTTCAGGATCAGAAATTTTAAATACACTCCACTGATTCCAGCTGTGTTAGAGTTATTTTTAAGCCATTTCCCATTTCTTTTATTCACTTCATAGCTACTGAAGTTTTTAGGAGTAAAAAAGTAAATCACACTGATTACAGGATTCCATTAAACAGAAATAGTAATTTTCAGCACTAGAATTACAAGCATTTTTCATTTAAAGATAATTAGATGTATATAGTGGATCAGCTTAAAATTTGCAATTAAAATGACTGAGCAATATAATAGAAGAATTTCTTGGAGCAAATGAATTTTCAGACTTCCATAACTATCTCTAGAAGGAAATGAATATATATATATATATAGTAAGTGTTTTCTTACAAAGGGTGAAACTGTTGCTCTTCATAAAAGGCAGAGAGCAAAGAAAAATTGAGAATTTTATAAGAATTAGGATGTTTCCTGAATATAGTGCCTAATCAAAAATGTCATTCTCCCACCAAGGTCTTAATGGTTATCAAGGTTTCAAATTCAAATATTCATCAACTAGTGCAAACCAATTGAAAATCATAAATATCTAAGTGTATTCAATCCTAAAGGTAAGCAGATAAATTCCCTCTCAGATTAATGAACAAACACCCCCTCATTCCAGTATTCCCTCTGTTGGTTTTCAGATGGAAGCTGAATTTTTGGCTGCACTTCAGGGGCAGCTTATTTGACCTGACAGTCCTCCGTATTCAGCAGTGATGTGGCTATCTGAAATGGGAATAATGTGTTTTTCTTTCACTAGTGTTGCCACAAGAGGATTTAAATCATCTGGCAGTATTTCAGTCGAGGGTTATTCCGGCAGGAAAACCTGAGGACAGCAGAATCATCAAAATGATAGACTAGGACAGAGAAGTCAAAGGGGTAAAAGGACTTAATGGTACAGACAATAATGATATCATTTGAGGTATTTAAAGAGTAGGCCAAATGCTTTCTAAGTCAATGTAGTCCTCAAAATATGTAAGCTGTTTTTGGGGTTATTTTTTATTTTAACCAGTAAAAATATTGCAGCTGTGTATTACAAACATGTATTTGAGGGTGAAACTAAATCTTTTAAGAGAAAAACCTGACACCAGTGAATGAGTCTATAAATAAATTTGATAGGTCTGTTCATAAGACCTCCTGCAGCACTTCCCTATATTGCAGTGGATGTTTTCTCCTTGTTCTGTTAGCAGCAGAAGGTGGGGCTCAAGGTTGTGCAGGTTTTAGAGGTTTTTAGGAAGACTGAGGACGTTTCAGTTGTGACTGTTTATAAAAAGCAGGACTCTAATGAAATACTGGTTATCTTACTGGGACATTCCACATTCAAACCGAAGCACTCAAACCTGGGTAATTGATGGAATGTCCCCTTCCTGGACGAGAACCTTATCCAGGGACTCCAGGCGCCTGCATTTGGGAATACTTCTTGTTTTGTGCTCACAAAGCATTTGTCATGATGAAGACCTGCTTCACGACTAGTAAGCCATTTGGACAGCTCATTATACCCAGAGCAATGGATGTGTACAAACCATGCTGTGACTCCCTGGGGTCTTTTTGGGGACTGTCAGTGCGTGCCCTTCGCAGATCTTTTGTGGACTGGTAACTTGGGTTCTCATTTTCAAAGCCATAAAACTCCTGGGTGTGCTTATGCAAGTTGCATGCCTTGCTCCTGGTAATTCTGCTGCATCATGCAATCCCCAGCTTCTTCTCAGCTGTCAGACTCACCCGAGAAACTCTGGGCAGCACCGACCTGCTCTAAATATTTCTGGGTCTGCTTTAGCAAAATTGCCTGGTGATAACAGGAAAATAACCTGGGAAGTATAAATTTTCTATCACGTAACAGCATTTTCTATCTCGTAACTAAACATAATTACTAGTCTTAACCAGTGACACCTGGATAAATATTTGATTATATTGAGCATGCTCTTTGTTTTATGTGCAACATGCTTATTAATTAGCAGTGGTATGGAAGTCTGCTGCAGGGTGGTCACATCTGTAAATGGTCTGTGTGGAGCAGGCCCTTTCTTAAAATTGAGAGCTGATGTGTCATGGGAGTCTTTGAGGCAGTCAGATTTCTTGAGTTTGTTGTGTTTTTAGAAAAAACAAACAGGGGATTTTGCAGATGCGCACACACAAGAATGGCTGAGACTGTGCACTACAAAAGTTGAGAAGGAAAGCCCAATTTTGGCCCAGCACAAAGAGGCTGGACACGTTTACCCCCTCTGTGCTGTCTGGTCCAGCAGGTGCTCAGCACTGCAGTGCCAAAGGCAAACTGCACATCCCTGGTGTGGGATGCAGAGAGGAAAAAACCTCACACAGGGCTGTGTCATCTGCAAAAACCATCCCAGTTTTACTCTTAGCTGGAGGCTGTGCCAGAAGGCACAGACCACTGCCAGGATTTTGTACTTTTCTCGTCCCTTTTCTCCCTTTTCCCCTCCCTGGTTCCTTCCCCTTCCCATCATACAAACACACACATCATCGGTTTAGTGAGTGGAATGTGGAGGGTGTTTGTTGGGACAGAAGGAGCTGGAATAGGATCCTGGGAGGAAATTTGAAAGCTGCCCTTTGCCAAGTGCTTATAAGCCATGAATCACCAGACAGGAGGGATTGTCATAAAAAAGATCGCCAGGCTGTTTTATCTGTGTAAAATCAGAGATGCTTGTCATGTTATCAGACAGCTGAATGCTGTTAATTCCTGGAGTGTCTTGCCAGGTTTTTTTCCATATTTAGAACAAAAATGTTGAACATCACATCTATTGCAGATTGGTTTCTTTCTTTGGAAGAGAAGAAAATTACTGAACCTGATAAATTCTGTTTTGAATTATTTGTTTCTCTGTAGTAAAGCAGTGATTTGTGTCCTGAATTCACTGTCTTGTTCCTGTCCTTCCCATAAACTGATAGTCTTGGTCACCTGGGGGTTGAGATGTCAAGAAAAATGTGAGGAATTTAATAGCCTGACTGTGCTTCTCACACAGTTCTTTAGTCTCGTGTGGGAGTATTTGAAGTGAATAAAGTAAATTCTCAGTAAAATTTTCTGCTTTCAGCTGTGTGGGGTTTCTTGGATTTTTTTTTTTTTTTTTTTTTTTGTTGAA
>VWZS01007044.1:34398-48419 GCA_013397075.1 Rhabdornis inornatus
AAAAAAAAAAGAAAAAAAAAGTGTTTGTATGTCTGAGGACAGTTTTAACTATTGTTCTCTTAACTTTAAATTTTCTTTCTGATAAAAAATGCAATTACTTTATATCTGTGGCTGCAGTGGGAATCAGAGTCTGAAAATTCACATTATTATTTTAAAAGGCTTTGAGCCATAGACAAAGGTTGTTTTATTTTTTCTTCCTGAGCTGCTGAAGTTAATAGCAAGTGCCTTCACACAATTAGCAGATTAATAATCAAGGTTTTTAAGACAACTCAAGATTAGGAATTTATCTGTAGGCTTCTGAAGTTCTCAAATGCAATCAGTTTAATTAGTTAGATGATGCCATCTTGAAGGATGTTAAAAATCATTGAGTATTGGGCTGTTCCTGCTCTCCACTTCAATTTGCTTCCCTTCAGAAATGTGTTCACAGTTGAGTGCTTCATTCCCAGCCAGCCACGCAATGACTGTAAATTTTAGAGGCTATTTCAATGGTTTTTAAATATTAGTCTAAAGTTAAAGCTTACCAAAATAATCAAATTTAGTAACTGAGGAAAATTTTTAACTTGTTCTGACCCTGGAAGAAAGTGTTTTCTGCTTGTCAGTATTCCTCAATTTCTATATATTTTGATAAAGTCTGAGTTGATGCCTCTTTCCTGTTCAGCTTCAAAATATCTTAAAAACAAAGCTAAAGGAATATTCAATTTTCAGAGTTAGGCAAGCACTACAGAGGAAGGAAACACAAAATTAATGCTGTCTGAATGGCCTTTACTTAGCTTATCTTTGGCTTGTGATGTAATAAATGATTCCATGCTGTTTTCTGTCTTAGAAGTGGATATTTTTCGTTATGCCACAAGGCAGGGGTTGGATGTTTTTTCACTCAGCAGAGCATCTCCTCATTCAGTAGCAGGTGACTTGAATTTATTATTATACTCATCATGCAATGATCTCAGTAGAAATGCAGAATTCTTTTGAATATAAGAATAAAAGACAGCTGTTGTGTAGAAGATAGTGCTTGCAGATGCAACCAGGTATTTTTGTTTTCCCTTCCTCTCAAATGTGGGAATGTATAGCTGTTGCTCAGGTAAAGTGAAACTTTTTTGTCAGTTTGGTGAATAAAAAAAAAGATATTAAAAGAAAAAAAGAAAAAAATCAAATTTACTCAAAAGTTCTTCCTGGATGGAAGTTGAATAAAAGCTTATGCAGAAGATAAAAGACTTGAAAATAGGGACAGGTATGTGATAAAATATCAGAGTGGATTCAATCTATGTAGTATAGGCACACCTCTAGCTCCCCATGCCCTTTGAGAAGGTGGTCTCACTTTAAAGCAGACAGAAGTACTTCTTAATCCAGTGTTTTGGTAGAAAAATGCTCTTTTGTCATGTTTTATTGACATAGGTTCTGCTTAGGTTCAAAAAGCAGTACAGACATACTGACTTCTAACTGTAAATTGGTGGAAACTCAGAGTGTACAAGTACTGGATTGGTTTTCACTGATTTTGTGAATCTCTGCTCTAAACTGCTTGAGAGTTTCTCTTCTCCAATAGTTAGTCCCATTCCACCTGAGCAGTGATTTTTCAGCTCCATCATGGCAGTGATTTCTCAGCCTGCCCTTCAGACCACTCTGTCTGTGCAATTCTGGTTTGCAGACTGGGACAATGCCTGTCCAGAGCCCAAACCTGCATGGAACTGGGATCTGGGATTCTTTTCCTTGTCGTTTATCTCAGAATTGTGGCTCCAAACCCATTTGCCTTGTAATCACAGCAGAGTTAGGCTTTATTTATTGCACACTATTCAAAACCTGCTCCTGGAATAGAATGATTAATTTCCTTGCAGGCCTCATCAGCGCTCATCTTTGTGAAAGTCTCTTTGCAAACTTCCTGAATGTGTCTGAAAACATTTACATACCCCCTGAAACAAACCAGGGAATTGCATCTGCTGGAATAGGAAACTGAGGCAGGGCACCCTGGCTGCCTGATATTTTCACAGGATTCCTCTTCTTTCAGGAGAGTTTTAAAATTTCAGCTAACAGAGCTAACATTTACTGCAGGGGGTTCACATTCTCACCAGCCCTGTCTGTGATGTCTGGAGTTCACAGAATGAGCATCACAGGTAGCAACCCTTAAAGAGCAGTCTGGGTGAAAGACAAGTTAACTCTGAGGTTTCATTCCACTGTTTTAGCCATGAGATCATTTTTTTCCTTTTCCTGTAATTACCTGTGCCAATCATTTTGTGTCATGTGGCACTTCCAGTAAATGTAAACCCAGTGGTATCTCCAGTATCTTTCACCACTCATTCATGATGTTGGCTTTGTGAATAACTGTTTTGCTGACCGAAATGGAGAAAAAAAAAGTTCTCCCTCCAGACTGAAAATGTTGGTCTTTATTTCCTGTAATAATACATTCTGTGGCTTTGGAGGGTTTTTTCACTTTGCTAAGGAAACGACAGCAATCACATTTCAAAATGAAATCTTGTTTCAGGATATAAATTGGAAATACTTATGCCATCTTGAAAACATTAAGATTTTTCCTCTGAGAGTCCAAATTCTTATTGAAGTTCAATTGTTATTGACAGTTTTCAGCCCATTCTGCTTTTCCATGAGTAGCTGATCTTCTGTTACAGTATATCTCAGCTTGCTCAGCTGTAATGCACAGGAGCTCCAGTTTGTGTTTTCACCATGAATTAACAAAGTGTATTTTCACTTGCCTCATTGACATAGATGATTTCCTTTATTTCAATACTTTCTGAAGTGGAGAACCTGGAAGACTTCAGTCCAACAGAAAGCAAGGTTCTGTGGTTGTGAATGAGTGGTTGACCTGGCCAAAGACAACAGGAAGGAAGTTATAAACCTGTATTTATCATGTATCTTTGCAGAGCTGTTGGTTGATACAGACACTGGGGTCATTTCCTCTATTCATTTTAACATTCAAATGATTTTAAGATGGAGAATAATTGGCACAGCTTCCTGGTAAGGGCTCCTGCATTTCAGAGTTTGCAAATAAGAACTTATTCTTGTCAGGGCACTGCATTAAAGGCACAGCACCTTACCCCTGATACAGGTTTTGCTTCCTTCTGTGTGCATTTGAGACTTTTCCTATTAAAAATCTAGACTGACTTCCTTTTAAAATATTAATTATCAGTACTTTCTTGGCAGAAACCCTCAGTCTGTCCAAGTGTTTCCACAGACAGCTAGAATCAGCCTTTGGGTTAATGTTGGTGGTGTTTGTTATCCACAGCTTTTAAATCCATTATTATTATTGCTTATTTTGTTGCTGCCTACCCCATCTTTTATGGGGTGTTTCCCTGAGATATCTCTGTCAAGAACTCCACACTGAGGTGAGAATTGTCTGCCTCAATTACTGAGACTTCCTCAGGTTGTGGTAATTTTCTTTTTTTTTTTGAGATGTTGAAACACCTCAGTTATCCACTAGCTTCCAGATTCGGTGTGTCCAGCCCACAACAGCTCCAGAAGGGCAGTATGAAAACTCACAACTTTTCAGCCTTTTCAAAATAGCAGACAATGGGCAACAAACCCACAAAATCCTGCTGCAAATGTCAGAGCTCCATCCAAGTCTTATACATGGAAGGCAGTTTGTGTTGACTCATCCAAATAAAGGAGCGAGAGAGAAATTTTTAATTTACCTTTCCACTTGCCCAGCCAGCAGAATTGCTGGGTGTTTTGGCTTTCTTAGAGGCTGTGATCCCCACAGCTATCTGATACCAGAAAACAGGTAATACACATTTGGATTATTTGATGGTGAGTTAGGACGAAGTGTAAAAGGGTATTAAAATCTTACACTCTTTTATGTGACAAAGCTTTAGAGCAGGATTTTGGAAATCCCTGTCAGAATGTTTCTGCCCATATCAAGCAGCTCTAGTATCTAAATCCAGAAATAAGAATTTATATCTTGCAGTATGCTTGCTTTCATATAGATATACACACTCATTTCTTCTACTCAAGTAGTACCAGAAGGTAATAAACTCCTGCTTTTCAAGAGAGAGAAAATATCCCATGTTTTCCATCCAGTGGTGACAAGGGGGGAGATGCTGGAAGAACCAAGCTGGTTAAAGGGTGCTGAGATTCTTTACAGGGCTCAGATTCTTTACATACAAGGAGTTCTCACGTGGTTTTACTGTGGATATCAGCAAGCAAAGCTGCTGGAAACACCAGTGAAAGCCCAAACCCAGTAAAATTATTTTGAAATTTCTATCTCCAATCTAATCTGGTAAATTCTACCGCATATTTTGCGTTTATTTTATGTTACAAATTTTCATGATGTTACAATACGATCAACAAAACCAAGTAGTAGCCAAAACCTATTTTTCTGTATTCACACAACTATCTACTTCTGCTTAACCTGCTAAAAACAAAAAAAAAAAACAAAAAAACCCCAAACAAACAAAAAAAACAAAAAAAACCCCAAAAAACAAACAAACAAAAAAAAAAACACAAAAAAACAAACTCTCAGAGACTCACGACAGACAAATATTTATCTTAGCATCAAGATAAACATGAGAGGACGAGCACAGAGAACAGGGAAAGGCTGTTGTGTGTCTTATCATGCTGAGGAGCTCTCTGCACATGAACTTGTACAGCAATATCTCTTACAGATTAATCTAAAATGCGTGAAATTGCCCATGCATGGGGTTATCTGCCACAATTAAACTCATGATGGATGTGCAAGTGTGGACAAACTGCAGGCTGCAGCAGTGGGTGTGATAAGTTATCTCTTAAAAGTGAATGCAGTGAAAATTTCAGGGGGGTGATGCTCTGTGAAGAAAGGAAAATGATATTTAGATAGAGTAATCATGGGAGAGTCTGGCTGGTTCATGAGTAAGTGCCAATCAATCCCCTGCTCTGCTCTGAGGTGGCAATTCAGAGTGTTGCCATGGCTGTCAGCCACTCAGGTGTAGCATGTACTCCTCTGTCTTACTAATTTCCAGGGGATGCAGGGAGGTTCTGAAATGATAATTGAAATATGTATGACAATCCAAGGAGGATGTCTGCTGAGGAGGTGCCACTTTTAGAGTGAAACCTGGATTAATTTACTCTCTTTGACTGGTGCAAGAGGCAGGATTGAAAGGATTTCTTGTACATCCAGGTACTACCACCACTACTGCCAGAAAAAAAAACAATTTGCTGCACTCAAAAAAGAAAAGGTATGCAGAACATAGGGAAAAAATGTAATTTGCTTAGAGAGGTAGGAAAGAGGAAAAACCAGTAAATGTCTGGAAGCTTGAGGTGGAGTGTCCAATATAGATTTTGTGATAACCTCTAAGGCAGAGGACAAGTCTTCTTTTACAAATGTACTCCTTCCTAAAAAATACCCAGCAGGCAAGAGCAGAGCAAGTAATCTTAGGGGAAAAAAAGCCATGAAAGCATTTTTTTTTCCTCCAAGGATTTCACTAGCGTCTGTCTCTCTGTAAAGACTCAGTCATGGGGATGGAGAGATCTTACTCTGCACTCAATATTCTTTTTTTCAGCTTGCCCTGCTGGGATTTTTTTCCCCCTCATCACTTTGTCTCTGGTGACAGGAATTGCCCAGACAGAAACATGAGAATGACCACAGTGGATAGTTGCTATTTATTTGAAATCAGGTTACCTTGCAAACACCCTCTCTATTCCACGTTTTATGTTTTTTCTCCCTGTGCCTTTTCTTGCCTGAGCAGCCAGTCCCACCCAGGAGAGCAGGAAGGGAGGAAACAATCTGCCTGAGGATATCAGCAGGAGAGGGTTTGAACACTTATTTACCCTCCTAAATGGGAGGTCTGGGTGGTTTAGTGTTTAATCTGCTGTGTGGACAACTGTGCAGAGATTTCAGAGTTTGTTAGGGAATGTGGCAGAACGAGTGGGAATGGGGACAGGCAGTGTTGCAAGGCACTACTGAATACTGAGTCTGTTTCCATTTCACATCTTGAGACCCTAAAACAACAAGGTTCCAGAGATCTGAGAAGTGCTCAGAGAAATTTTTATTTAAGACTTCTTTTTTTATTAGTTTTTGCGTCTACCCTTAGTGAACTTTTTCATCACACAGACTGAGGATATGGATTAAATGCAGAAATTTTTTCTAACAATATCAACATTCGATTCACACATTTTCAAAAAAACAGATGCTTCAGAGTAAGTTTGCACTCTTGAGTAGCCAGCAGTGATTAAACTATCACAGTAAGTTGTTAGGACAAAATATTCATATAACAAGTAGTGAATTATTTGTGGTAGGTGCAAGTACACAGTTTGGACCACCACAAGACAGAGCCTAAATTTCTGAAAGAGGTATCTTAATACAAAAATCAAGGCTTAAGTGTCCTGGAAGACACATTTTGGGAGACAGTCAAGTTATTCCCAGTGCTGGAAAGTGATGTGATAACTATGTGTAGGAGTCCAGAAGATATTTAGACAAAGTTAAGTGATTAACACCAAGACACTTTTTATGGTTTGAACATTTCAATTTTCTTAAACACTATCTTACTTTCATCTACTAACACATGAGAAAATGATAATTAATGGTCCCATGCCCCACAATAAATATTTGTTACCAGGAGTAGCTAAAAAGATCAGCTCCTGAACCCAGAATTGTCTAATCAGTGTCTCACTGTATCTTTAATTTACATTCCAAACATATTAGATTTACATCCCACAATCCTATTCAGCATTGTTTAGTTCTTTTTTTTTTTTTTTTTCCCTCAGTCTGGTGGAAATCTCTCGCTGGTTTGCTGTGAGCATCTGTTGGTACACAGTGATACTCTTTAAGCTGTCTGCTAGACAGCTCTTGAAATGGAAACTGGATCTCCCAGAAGGCACAATCAGCACAGATAGCAAAATAATGTCTACCAAAGTATGTGACCAAATTTTTACCTTAAATAGGCTGCATCTTCTTGGAAAACTGGTACTGTTCTCATTCAAATTTTGATGACCAGAGCATCTCCAGAGCTCCCTTCCAAACCCAAATATTTTGTGATTCTGGGAATCTGTAAATTCAGGTTTTCAGCCTCCTGGGATGCTGTCTGACAAACATGAAGATATCTGGGTGTATTCTGAACAGGGCTTGTTTTCCTTGCATGCCTCCACACCCTTTTGGATGTTCTTTGCTGTGGTTTATAACCCTTACAAACCCTGTTTTGTCCAGTCATGTCTTACACTTACTACAGTGTTTTAACTGATTATTCACTTTTTGTACCACCCGTCCTCTTGCCCTGTTGGGGTTTGTGGACATTTTTTTCCCTTTTCCATGTGGGATTTTTCACTGGTATTGCTGATGTAAGTGACCATAAGACCAAGGAAGAGTAAATGATTCCATGATCAAGTTTTGGACTTCTGCACCTTTTTCACTGGGTGTGATGTGGACTAACCCTCTTCTCTCTAAAATATTTTCTCCCAAAAGGAATGTGGAGTGCACTCTGGATGTCTTCTTTTTCTCCTGGAGACAGAAATTCTTATGAAATTGGCTTACTTTCATATCAGGAGAAGCATTTCTCATTTCAAATATGTCCTTAACTCTAGTGAAACAAGATGATTAGGAGGAAAAGGGTGAGGGAAAGGTGAATCTGTTAACAGTGCAATTCAAAAGAAATTCAAAAAGAAAGGGCTATGGCAGAGAAACTTTTTGCTTGCAAAAATGGCTTATCTGTGCAAATATTCTTATGTTCCTACTACAGTTTTGCAACTTTATTTCCTGTCCACTGGCTGTAGTCTCTATTACACGTGCCATTTGTCTGCATTTGAATGTTGCACATCTCTTGAACTCAAGGCATATTAAATTTGAAGTAGTGTCACCAGCGCACCAATAATTTTATCTAAGTTCAGTTTTAGACTCAGTTTTCTCAGTCTATAAGTTTTCTGCTTATATCTTCATGCTTGTGTGCTTTCTTGCAAATGGCAGATGGAAAGAATGAAATTAAATAGCAAGCTGCTTGGTTTGTGTCCATCTATGCTTTGACCAATCACCTGAAGACTATTTTGAGAAGCAGAAACACTGAAAAATATTTTATTGACAACACTGACAAAAATAACACTGGCCTGGATATATGGCTTGGGTTTTTGTGCACTGAGACATTTGTATCCTGTTGTTGCTGCTGTTACAAGGTAGAAAATGTTAGACACACAATATAATAATCAAATAAATGGATTTTTTTTGGTAGTGATTTTTCAGATTGCAGCACCTGAAGGCTTATTTTGACTGGTAAGAATATCCCTGCACAGCAGTGCTGCCAATGTGGAGTGACACAGCTTTAAATCTGCTCTCTCCCTCTCGAAGGTCAGACATCTCAGAATTCTATCAAGTAGGAGTTTTTTTGAGACACAGGCATTTATTTTGAATTTAAAAGTTTTGCTCATATTGCAACGACCTTTGTGAGTTCCTGTTAGTAAAAGGTATTTGGCTTGTGCAGTCACATTCTTCTGCTGAAGCCATTTAAAAAAAATACCTGAAACTGAACTCTAGGCAAACCAATGTGAGATTTAAATGGGAAATAATTAATTTTAAAAGCTCTTCAATATGACAGTGATAACAGCAATTAGAACTGTCATGATGAGCCAACCCTCACCTGAGCTTCTCACCTGCAATTTTTGGCCATGAAAGAGGAGGAGCAGGTTGATTTGTCTGAGGTGGGGTTGTGATTTATTTCTCTGGTGTAACTGAAGGCAGGGTATCTCAGGGCTCAATCCTTCCTGAATCAGAGTTGCTACCACCATCTGAACCTTGATATTCCCCTGAAAAATGAACAGGTCAAATAAGGACTTAGTAGGGACTGCGTTTTAGAAAACACAAGGTTTTATCCACCTAGGTAAGATGACTTTGTGTGTACATTTTACAAATCTTTGTCTGTTTTTGAAGGTGAAAAGTGGACACAGAATGCAATTCAGCTGAGTATCTGCTAATTAGGCTGATTTATGCAAGCCTGGAAAGCTCCTGGGGAGTAGCTGGTTGGAAGTTGTGGAAAATTAAAAATAGAGAAGTGAGTCCAATCTCATATGTTTAACATATTTGGGTGAGGACAGCCATGGGTTCTGTGGAGCTTGTGGATTTTGATTAAAGACCATAACTACTGCACCTCTACTTGAAATATCCAAGCTTGTACAAATTTTGTTATTTCAAATGCAACGCAGCATTTTAAAGCATGCAACATCAGTACATTTTATATGCCAGCATTTAGCATGTTAGATGGGAAGCAGTGCTGTATGGATTTTTAAAATAATTTCTCTACAACCATTTCTTATAATCAATGAATTTTATTTAAAATATGGGTTTTCATATTAAAGTAACAAGAAAATTTCTTAGTATCAAGTCAAGGCTGTATGCTCCTTCCGTTTGCTCTTGAAGTTGTGTTATACATTTAATGACCACAAAATAATAAGAAATGCTTCATTTGCCATTAAAGAAGGTGGATTGTATCAGGTAGTTCAATACATTTCTATGAAAACAGATAGCATTTTTTTTCTCTGTTTCAATGCTGTAAGATACCTAATTTTTTTTGAGGTAATTAATATTTATATAATTAATACGCATCTCAGATTTAATATTTCAATCTTTGGTTACTTAACCTTTTACATATTTTTATGTCTTATGCAGCATATCCACACTCTAAAAACTAGCAATTAATCTCTAGTACAAAACAACTTTTACAGCTTACATATTCAATATTTTCTGAGCACTTGGGACCTAATTTCACATTGTGCTTGTCTGCATGTATTCAACTGCCTTAAGTGCATTACACAAATGAATTTTGGGCAGATATTTCAATAAATGTTAGTTTTCTAATTACAGGGAAAAAAAAACAACAAACAAACAGAAAAAATCGAATCAAGGAAGTGTTTGTGTAATCTTTCACTATGGATATGACAATGTAGTTATTCCAGGACTTGGTGCAATTCACAGAATCAAAGAATTATAGAATGGTTTGGGTTGGGGAGGGATCTTAAAGCCACCCAGTGTCACCCCTGCCATGGGCAGGGACAACTTCCACTGTCCCAGGCTGCTCCAAATTCCATCCAACCTGGCCTTGGGCACTTCATTTTTTGTATATTTAGACCTAAATAATTCTTAAAGGCTCACAAAACCTCATGGCCCATACCTACCCAGAGTAAATGATGCTTTTTCTGGCACTTTTGGATGTTTTTTTTAAACCAGACTATCACAGGTGGAGTGCTGGATGCAGCGCTCTGCAACATGGGGGTTTTTTTTCCTGCCAGGGGGTTTTGTGCAAATTGTCAGATTTACTCTCAGTTCTGGAAAAAAGTGTTTTGTCAAATAAGGAAATTTCTAACACCGAAAAGAAAAAAAAAAAATCTAAGTTTAGAAAAATCAGTTGAATTTTGCAGGTTTTCTTGTATTTGAGGGCAAAACACAGGGAAAAAAATAGCTGTAAACATTACAGCAAAGACTTTTGAGGTCAGGTGAGGTGGACAATAACTCAATGCCATGTGGAGGGAGCTCTGCCTGAAATCCAGGCTGCTTTAAAGGGAAATCTTGTAGCTCCAAGAGTCATTATTGCAGTGGGACCCTCGATACCATTTCATATTTGTTTTCCTGTGTTCCACTGCGTGATAATTGTTCTCAGCTCAGCCAGAAAGAGGCTCCTAAATGGATGTAGCATTTCAGGCTGAGCTGAGAGAATTTGGAACAATGCCAGATCCTGGAATTTAGGAGGCTCTTATTTGTGGAGAATCCCTCACAAAAAAATATTACACGTGTGAAGTTTTGTTGGGTGAGTACTCACTTCTGTGGCAATCCCATTAAAATTAAAATTAACCTCATGAATCACCTCAAGAGGAGGGTGAGTTCAGGGAGGCAGCCACGATCCTTGAGCACCCAGATCTGTATTAAATACTGTTCTTTTAGATGTTGTGGTAGCACATAAGGACTCTGGATCACTTCTTCATTTTCCACAAATATGTTTCGTGTCTTGAAAGAATTGTGGAAGTTTTCAGATTGAGTAGATGCAGTTGTCCCTTTGCTGAATTTGAGAACAATGATCCTCAACAACTCTTTCCTGAGTTTCTTTGAACTGCTTAAATCTGTGCTTTGGTGACAGTTTCAAAGCCACAATGAGATATTTTAATGAGAAAATCTGAATACTTTTTTGTTTTTTTACTGTCTCAGATAAAAATAGCAAAAATCAAAATCAATGGATGACATTTGTGGGTTCTCCTGCATTGTGGCATGCAAAGCCCTGATGTTCTGACTGTGGCAAAGGTTTTCATTCCCTTGAGGAGTAGTACTGTCACACAGATGTAGCCAGGTGGATTCTGCATTTTGGATGTCTTTTTTTTCTTGTTGCTGATTTTTGGGTTTTTTTTGTGTTTGTTTGTTTTTTTATGGGGGGGGAGGTTTTGGGTTTTTGGGTTTTTGGGGTTTTTTGGTTTTTTTTTTTTTTTTTTGTTTGCTTGGTTTGGTTTGGTTGTGGTTTTTTTTTGTTTTTTTTTTTTCATTTGCCTTCGAAGGAGGCACTTTAATACTGCTATGGTTTATTTTGTTGAGATTATTTTTTTGTTGTTGTTGGTTTGGAAGAAGACCTTTTCATACTGAATTAATATTAATTGTCAATTAGTAAGAGGAGTTCTTTAGAAGGCATTTTGTCCAGCACACTTGCATGCTTCATTTACATTCCTGTCAGCCTGTGGAGGTCTTCATCTTGCATAAATAACCCAAGAAGCTGTATTTACACCAAACATTTCAAAATAAATTCTGTATCATAACATGAATATACAGTGCACTTGTGATTAAGATAACTTCACAATTAAAGACACAGATCCATGAAATTCACCACAATAAAAATAGCTTTGTGAGGGGGAAGATGCAAACCCCAAAACAAGCTGGCAAAAATAAGAGTGGATTAAACCAGTCTGATTGAAATGTCTGGTGCACAATCATAAAATCCAGTCTGCAAGTTTGAAGCCTCGTCAAAACCTCATTAGCTTTAATGAGACTTATAATATGCATTCTAGGAGACAGATTGTAGGGTTGAGGCTCAAATTAATACAGAGTTGTTGTATGACAACTTACTAATAACATTAATCTTTCCACGACCTGTTCTGACAGGGTATTTTGTGAAGAAGACAGGACTTCATTTTTTTCATTTTTTTTTTCCCCTGATTTGAGGAATTTTTTGCCATGCACCTGATGGCCTAGGGGTCAGATTAACTGCTGGGGGCTTGTATTTTATCTGTGTCTGTCTGTCCAAAACACATTCTGCGTGCTCCTAAAGAGACTCAAGCATCATGGTGTAATTGTAATGTTATAATTTTCCCCTCAGAAACTCTTGTAATATTTCCTGCATAATTATGAACTCTGCATAGTCAATCCCAAGGGGCCCTGTGTAGATTTAGAGTGAAATCAAATATGGGCCCTGTAAAGATCATCCTTATAAGACTTAGAAGTCAGGATGTGATCAACTGAATTCTCCCAGTTTTTCTTTAGTGTTTGCTACGGCCAATTTTGGAATCTCTGGTTCAAAATGAAAAGTGATAACTTGAGTAACCAACCAGTACAGCTGTAAATTATTTAATTGTAGTTAAACTCCTTTTTTCTTTTTTTGGTTGGTTGTTTTTTTTGTTGTTGTTGTTTTGTTTTTTGTTGTTGTTTTGTTTTTTGTTGTTGATGTTGTTTTGGGGGGGTTTTTTGGTTTTTTGTGGTTTTTTTTGTTTGTTTTGGTTTTGGTTTTTTATTTGTTTTTTTGTTTGTTTTGTTTTGTTTTGTTTTGTTTTGTTTTTTATTCTCACCCCATCTTTTTTCATATCCTTGGCTGCAATGTTGAGGCATTCTTGGATCTGAAGAGAGAAATTGCATTCTGCAAATAAGTTTTGCTTTCCTCCTCCCTTCTCACTGCAGTTTCAGTAGCATATTTGTATTGCATATTTCATGGGCCCTCTAAATCTAAAAAAAAAAAAAATAATAAATTATTGTAAAAAAAATTAATTTCTTTCTTTTTGCACAGTAGTTATTAAGAAGAGGGCACCCAGGGACTCTGTTTTGCCTGTCAGTCTTGCTTTGACTGATGCTGTAGAACATTCCCTAAATCTGTTCCTTATTGGGGATGGATAAGCTGTTAGATAAATTATATTTGTGAACTTCATTGTTTGTTTGACTCCATNAAAAAAAAAAAAAAAAAAAAAAAAAAAAAAAAAAAAAAAAAAAAAAAAAAAAAAAAAAAAAGAAGGCAATGCTTTTTTAATCTTTTTAATTTTGAGTGTTTGGGTTTGTTTTTTTTTTTTCCCTGCCCCTTTGGTACGTGGCTGCTGTCTCACTGCTGCTTCTTTCTGTTTTTACTCAGCACCAGGAAAGTTCAGTCTCCACTTAAAGCATTGTGCATCACCAGTGTTTCTGGCAAAATCCGGAATTGTGATTGAATGGCATTGTCTGCCTCAGAGCTTTTGAAAAATCATAAAATGTGTCACATCATGACTCAAGCTTAAGTCGCTGTGTGCTCCTCTCATTTTGAAAAGCAGAGTACTCTTGGTTTTCTTTAATGTCTTGATTCTGTTTGGGATCATCTCTGCTCTCCAAATTCACACGTGAGCTATAAATTTAGTGTTATAAAGACAACTTCCACACCCGAGAGGTGCACTCAATTAATTCCTTGTTTGCATTGAGGCATTTAAAGGAAACACTGAAACCTCTAAAATTTGGGACAAACATTTCAGTTGATGCTACGTGGGAGGACAGTCAACAGCCACAGCAGACTTTCATTGTCTGCCTGACAAAGAACTGAGTCATATCTGTATTTTAGTTTTGGCAAAGTCTGGAAATTGCCTTGCTGGTTTGTTTGATAATTGCATTTTCTTGTGCTGTGGCTTGAGTGTGATTGGATTTTTATTTTTATATTATTTTCATCCAATTGCACCAGTTTCCAGTTCTTTGAAAGAAGACTGTGTTAAGGTGCTTGGCAGTTAAGACATGATCTCCCAAAAAAACTTATGTTAAATTTATGTTAATGCAAATGCTTCTACTGGTAGGATGATGTGTGGAAAGAATAAATAACAACCAAAAAAAAAACCAAAAACACACACACAAAAAAAACCCCACAAAAACA
>VWZS01007044.1:51447-61978 GCA_013397075.1 Rhabdornis inornatus
CACAAAATTCCAGGAAAGCCCTGGAGGAGGAGGTGTTATTTCAGACCTGCTGCCTTCTGCTGTGGCAATGAGAAGTGGCAGCATTTCTTGCACTGCAAGGTGCTCCTCTTGTTGCTGGTGGCTTGGCAGTGTGCTTTTTATTTTTTTATTTTTCCTTTTAATCTGATCCAGAAATTCTGCCCATGGAAAGCCAGGCAGCAGCAGACACAGGATCAGCCACTGCTCTGCTGGTGTTTTCCGCAGGACAGGGGATTTTTTTGTGTGTCATTTATCAGACAATTAAATGGAATATGTCACTGCCTATTTAGTGGGGGCACAGCCCTGTAGACTAAGAGTGGCCTGGAATTCTCTCTGAAAAGGGGGAATTAGACAGGAAAAGGCAAGGAATCCAGAGCAGAAGCCTCTGTGGGAGTGCCAGCATTGTGAAAGAAGATGACCAGGCAGCAGTGGTGTTTGATTCGAGATGGAATTTTGCATCAGGTTAGATGTGTAATGAACATTCTAAATCCAGAATTTTGCAGGGAGAGGGTGAGGTGTGTTGTTTCCAGGAGGCACAATTCCTGCCTGTGCCTGTGGCTCCCAGCTGGACTGCAGGGAGGGAAGAGAGCAAGGAGCAGAGCAGGACACGGGGAGAAAGATGAGGAAATGGGTTCTTGATGAGAAAAGATGAGAAGTGTTCTCTCTGAGCAGCTCCAGAGAGGAGCAGGGAGAAAGATGCTCTAAATTCAGTGATACTGTGAATTACCAACCCCTTAATATTGCTCACCAATTTGTTGCTCGCTATTTTTGGGTTTGTGAGCTGGAGTTCAGAATGCAGTCCAGCTTAAAAATACGATTAACATTTCAGGTAAGAGAGGCTGCTTTCTGCCTGACAGGAGGGTGCAGCCAGGTGAGAGTCACAAAAAAACAGTGACAGGACAAGAGGGAACAGCCTCAGGCTGGGCCAGGGCAGGCTCAGGGTGGACAGCAGCAGGAATTTCCCCATGGAAAGGGTGGGCAGGGATTGGAAGTGCCCAGGGAGGTTTGGAGTGCCCAGCCCTGGAGGTGTCCAAGGAATTCCTGGAGGTGGCACTCAGAGCTGGGGACAAGGTGGAGATTGGGCACAGAGGATCTTGGATGTCTTTTCCAGCCTAAATGATTCCAGGATTCTGTGAAACATGCTAGCCACACGGACATCTAAAGGAGATCGTGGCACATCTTGAAGGTTTTCTTTATTTAAAAATAAGAAGTGAGGGGAAGGAGGGAAGTGGGAGAAGCAGCGTGACACAATTCCTGCGCCCAGACAGCTGGGGAACACACTGGCATTAGCTAAACATCCTGAATGCCAAAATGATAAAAACCACCACATTTCCAAAAGATTATGGATCTCAGAACTAAGAGCAGCTACGTGCACACAGAAGTGGTTTGATTTGGGAGCACCTATGAGCCTGGTTTCCATTTAATTTGATGTTCAAAACTTTGTCTCTCAAGAGCCCCTTTGATGTCCATGGAACAGATTGCACTCCAAGTCAGGTAAATGTCTGAAATGTTAGGATTGTTGGGAGGCTTCTGGTTCAGCAGATCTACGATTGGAATTTCACATTTAGGAATCACTTGTGTGGCCACTCTGCAGCCCACTGTTGAGGCATCAAAATTTGTTAGAGTAGCCTTTGTCAAATGCTGAGCTCCAGACCTTCTAAGAGCAGTGTCTCAACAACATTCTTTAGATAAACATCTAAATTAATACGTGTTTGGATGTTGGTGGGGTTTTTTATTGGGATTTTTAAAAATTTTCTGTGAATTCTCAGCCAATGATAAGATGTCTCTTTTCCTGCTTGGATTCTGGCGGGACACTAATCCAAATCAAAGTGTCCTGGCATGCAGGAGAATGGAAAGGGTAGACTGGCTTTTACATCTTAATTTTGACAGGGATTGTGTTTTCACCTTAACAAAAAATAAACCAAACTCATAAACAACAACAACAAAAAAGCCCAAATAAAAAAAAACTCAACAAACCACGTCAAGAAAAGAAAAACAAACAAAAAACCCCACCCTCCCCAGAAAAATGCCAAACCAACCAACCAACCAAAGCAAAACCCAACAAAAAACCCCAAACATAAACAAACAAATAAACCAAAACCAAACAAAGAACAAACAAACAAAAAACCAAAACGAAGCATACAAAGAACAAAGGAAAAGAAAAAAAACACCCACCAAATAAACCAAAAACATCCGCAAAAACCAGCAAGCCCCCCCCCCCCAAAAAAAACAAACACAAAGCAACAAAACAAAACAGCACAAAACGACAAAGCAGAATTTAAGCAAATCCACGGAACTTTCAAACATTTCCATGGAACTACTGTAAAAATCAGTCACCATCAGTTCTCCTGAAAAGTTTCACTTTCCCAGGAGGAAATGAGATCACACATAAGGGGTGATCTCCTTTTCTTTATGGCTGCTGAAATCTTTAGGGTTAGCTCTGCCCTGAGAAATGCCCTGCTCAGATTCTCTGCTCTGTTCTGTCACTGAAAAGATGAATGTTTGATGCTTTTGCTTCTATTTTATGCTCACTTGGAACTTTGACCTACACGGCAGCAGTGAGGTGCAGGCACAAAACAAAACAAAACAAAACACACAAAAAATACCTTAAACCCTCAAGCTAACAGAAAACATCCAGGCTCTTTCCAGATTTGTTCAGAGAGGGAAAAAAACACAGTTAAATCTCTTTAAAATCTAGAGGTTTCATTAGCAGGAACGTTTAATACAGTGCTAGAAGAGGAATGTAGGGAGTGTCCACTATTTCTCCCTTTGTTGTAAAAGCAGCAAGAACTGGAGGTAGAATCATGCAATCATTGACAGTGATATCACAAAAAGGGGATTTTTTTGATGTCTAGAGAATCTCTGTCACTCACAATAAAATAGGTTCATTACAAAGAGCCAGGCATAATCCAATCACAACCCCTACTGCTTAATTTCTGATTTTCTTGGCAGGGTTGGGTGATATCACTTATCTTTGGTATATCAGAAGTGTATAACCTCTTGGGCAATGTTTGATACAGACTGGTGGACAGTGGGATTTAAAGTCTTGGCAATAGAATGATTGGATAGATCATCTATGGGAATTCACAAAAACCTCATAGAGTTTTTGTGGGATTTTTTGTAATTTTGTGGTGGTTTTGTGTTCTTTGTTTGTTTGTTTGTTTGGGGGTTTTGTTTGTTTGTTTGTTTGTTGGGGTTTTTTTGGGGGGTGGGTTTGGTTTTTGGATTTTGTTTTTGTTTTTGTTTTTGTTTTTTTTGCTTGTTTTTAGGATGGTCACAAGCAGAGGTGTGTTTGCTGGTTCCACACACCATTTTTGATACTCTGTGTTTGGTTCTGTTTACTGGGATTGCAGCAGGAGCAGGGCTTTGTAACATTTTAAAAAAAACAAAAACAAAACCAAAAACAACAACAACAACAAAAAAAACAAAACAAAAAAACAAACAAAAAAAACCAAAAACCAACAAAAAACAAACAAAAAAAACAACAACAAAAAAAGAAAAACAAAAACAAAAAAACCCCAAAAAACAAAAAACAAAACAAAACAAAACTAAAAAAACCCAAACAAACAAGAACCCCAATGCCTCCCCCAAAAATCCAAACCCACCCCAAAACTCCCCAAACCCCCCAAAACAACAACAACAACAACGCAAACAAAAAACCCACACCAAGCTCAATAATCTTTGGACCTGGTTTATTAGAAAATATCTGATTTCTTTAGGACCAGCTATCAGATGGATTGATGAGGAAGTGGAAGATTGTGGAGAGGCACTGGTAATTTTGCTGTTAAAAGTATAAGTAATGCAAGACTCCAGGAAATAAAAGTTCATGGAACTTGCATCTCATGCTGCTGAATAGATAAATATTTCCAGAAATGCTTACAACTGCAATCCCCAAACAGTGATTTTGAAGATAAGCACATTGGTCTCTAGCAGTGATAGATGCAATGCTTTTCATGGTTTTGTTTGCTTTTAAGTACTTTTAAAATCTATTTCCCTGCTAATATGTTTTATCTGGGAAGACCCGTTGTTTTCATTTCACTCCCAACAATGAAACTCACCAAATTTACTTCATGCTTAACTTTTATTTATTCATTTACAGCATGTTTCAATAGAGCTGTAGTGGAGGGCAATAGTGCCTGGCTTTGATCTGCAATGACTCAGGATGGTTTCTATTGTGATGTCTTGTAGATTGCTTTCAATAGCTGAGCTTTTCAGACAGTGCTGTCAGCCTTCCTTGGCAGCTGCTCAAAGGAAAATATTAATATAACATTGTCTTCCTTTCAGTCACCTACCAGGGTAGGTGAATAAAGAAGAAACAGGTTGCAAAATGCTGAAAATGTTGTTTGAGCTGACTTTTCTTGAACTTTATAAAATATCCTGGCACTTCAAATGCCGCTTTCATAACCCAAATCACTTTATTTCTGAATAACACAGGAGGAGAATTCAGCAGATACGTTTGTCCAGTGTAATAAATGTCTGCTTCCTTTTAAGCTTATTTTTTTTTTTTTTACAACTCAAGCAGGGGATATTTTTTTTTTTTTATCGATTTCTCCAAATTGTCTTGCATACTTCTTGCATGTTTGGTTTTAGAGCAAGACTGGAAGGAGCCATTTACAGCAATTTCTGGGTTAGCAACCTGGCATTCTGAAACACCACTGAGACATAATTGATATGCCACTAGAATACTCTAAAGGACTCAAGAGTTTCTAGATGCTTCTTAAAAATAATAGCTTCAAACTGCATAGCAAGAAAGCTGTAGCAGATAAGTAACGAGGGGAAAAATCATAAAAGGCTGTGCACAAACTGAAAGACAAACACTGCCAACAGAGGCTGGAATAAAAAATAAAAAAAAAACAAACCACAAAATAAAGGTCTGGCTAAAAAGTAAAGAACTAATAATAAACATATGAGAAAGTAGAAAATGTGGTTTAAACGCTGCTGGATTGAAAAACGAGACAGGAAATTGGGGGAAAGGATGGAAGGGAAACTATGAGGAAATTAAAGCCTAAGAAATTGTCTTTAAAAATTTGTGGTTCAGTTGATGGAGAGAGCAATTCAAATAGTGCTGCTGCTGACAATATCGAGCTGGAGCAGCACCATGGAGTTAATGGATTTAATTTGGGCTGGCACCAGCGTGGGGCAGGTACCCTTTGGATTTAAATGGATTCTGCTGATCTCGTTGGAAGCTGTTGTGTAACAGCTCATGGCCCAGCACCAGAGCTCTGATCCAGCTCCCTGGAAGAGTTTTTTTTTTTGGTTTTTTTTTTTTGCTTCCAACTTTGCTGGGAGATTTATTGGTCCTTAAACCTGCAGGGGTGCCAAGTGCTGTGCAAACAGTGCTTTTGTCATCCAGGATGTTCAGCGTGGTGCACTCCTTGGGGCAGCAGTGGCTGCAGGGCTGGTGCCAAACAGAACATCTTTTGGGGCAAAAAAACCTGAATTTAGGGCNAAATGCTGTTCTGCTTTACTCCAATTAATAAAGAGTTCCATTGGCAAACACACAACTACAACACACACAAAATAAGGGGCCATTCCTTTAATGAGGCTCACAAATAGGGGGGAAAAAAGGAATTCCCTAATGAGCCTCTGGGGTTTTTTTTTAATACCTTCGTTTGAGAAAAAACACGTTGAAATTCAGGCTGGAATTTTATAATATATTTATCAGTCATTTTTATTGTGGTCTCTTTGCCAAGATCAGGCTGCAGCAACATATTTGTGCACTCACAGGAATGCTTTTATATGTTCTGTTGGTGAATAATGAGGCTTCTCTAATCACCTGGTTGTGCTGTAACTGCTGTGGTGTTTGGTGCTGGCATAAATTGCTGTGCAGCAACGGCCAAAGATGAAATATAACACTTGTAAGTGTAGGGTGGGGGCTGAACTGGTGTGCCTTTTGTGTTTTGGGTGAAGGGAGAAAGAAAACTGAATTAATTATGAATTAATTATGAATGAATGCAGTTAATCTGTCAACATATTTGAAAATAAGCTGAAGGAGAAGGACAGGAAGAAGTAGGAGGCTGGTGGTAATCACAGAAGTATATATATATACATAACACACATATTCCACTGGTCTGGTTCTGATCCCATACAAATCCATGTGAAGACTTTGTTCTTAGTCTGAAAAAAACCCCAGTCCTCTGTTGTATCATCCCATGTTGACGGATCTGGAATGTGGAAAAGGGTCAGGAGGCATTAGTGTACACTTTAAACTTTATTTGTACCTATTAAACTGTAATCACCTTCCTCCCTTTGTTCCTGTACACTGGATGAAAGAAGGAATTAATTTTTTTTTTTATTTTAATAGCCTTAATTGGTTTATGAATATGTATTCATAATATTCATTATTTGCACCCCCTTTTTCCTATTTTTCTCTCCATGTGGGATTTACTCTACGCTTAGTCCTGTGTTTTAAAATATATATTCTGTATGTTCTGTAGGACTGTGTTAGGTGTCAAAGAACAGCAGTTGCACTTCAAACATGAAATTACTTGGACATCCTGTTCTAATTAACAGGATTTACTTTGCATTGCACTGCTTTGGAGCCACACCACATTACCTGGATGTAGTTAATAAAGCAAAACTGCAAGAAAAAAAAAAGAAAAACAGCAACAACAGCAGCAACAACAACAACAAAAACAAACAAACAACCAAACAAAAAAAACCCCAAAAAACAACAAAAAAAACCCCAAACAAAACAAAACAAAACAAAACAATAGAGACCAGTTAGATAACTCCTTGTGCTTCTCCCCCACTCTTAAGTCAGAGTGGGAGACCAGGTTTATTTCCAGGTCCACTGCAGCCTCTGGGATGTATCTGGGATGTTGAAGGGCAGGTTAATGGCTGTTGCCCTACAGAAGCAGCATGAGAATGGTGCCAGCTCCAGGGATCTTTTTATTTTTGGGTTTGTTTTGTGGTTTTTTTTGGTTCGTTTGTTTGGTTGGTTGGTTTTTTTTTTTGTTTTTTGTTTTTTGTTTTTTGTTTTTTTGTTTTTTGTTTTTTGTTTTTTCTTCTGCCTTTACTATCTTGTGTGATTTTAAACTTCAGTCACTTTCACTTGATTATCTCTTCCTAGAGATTGCACGTTTCTTATATATTTGAAGTTTCTGAGTAGTGTAAAACACGTTGTGTAATTACAGATAGATCTGTTAATAATAGGGGAAATCCCAAAATTACGTATATCTGTATGAAACATTTAGGATGGACAGACTTTGGAGGTTGAGTCTTTCTTATCTGTGCATAAAACAACAAAATTAGATGTATAACAGTAAAAAATAATAGACTTGTTTTGGATTAGATTTCAGTATAAGAAACTCACCTTTTTTAGGCTTAGTTTACAATGTGCAGCAGAAAATAAAAAAGAATTAAAAAACAATGCCAAGAATACAGTTTGTTTGTGCACCATGTCCATACTGAGATGAGGTTTTGGCATATAAAAACTGTTTCCTTACTGAATATTCTCATAAACCATTGTGTAGTGAAGTGGCTGTAACAGTGCTGGGCAGCACCTGCAATATGGGAGCAACAAATGGATTTATCATAGTCCAGCTTACATAGTCCAGCTTGGCTAAACCTGGGCTGAGGTGTCTTCATGTCACCTGCTGCTGCATGGGTTGTGTGCCCTAAGAGGTTCACACTCAGTTCTTGGGGTGCTGTGCCCAGCTCCTCCCGGGGACAGGAGCACAGGGAGCTCCTGGAGCAGGTCCAGTGCGGGGGGACAAAGGTGACCCAGGGCTGGAGCATCTCTGTGCCCAGGGAAGGCTGAGGGAGCTGGGGCTGCTCAGCCTGGAGAGGAGCCCCAGCTGAGAGGAACCCTCAGCCCTGGCTGTCCCTGGGTGTCCTTGNTCCTCTCAGTGGTGCCCAGCAAGGGGCAAAGTGGAGAAACAGCAAATTCCACCTGAATATGAACAACTTCACTGAGCAGTGACTGCACACTGGGACAGATTGCCCAGAGCGGGTGTGGAGTCTCCCTCACTGGGAATATTCCAGAACTGCCTGTATGCAATTCCCATACTGTGTGCTCTGGGATGGCCCTGCTTAAGCAGGGAGGTGGGACTAGATGAGCCACTGTGGTCCCTTCCAAGCTGACCCATCCTGGGGCTCCTGCCTGGTGGCTTTAGTTACAATGAACCTGGTAGATTCATTATTTAATCCGGTTTTGTATCATATTTGGGAAAAGCCTAGGAAGAAAGCTCATTTACAAGTTTTTCGTAGAATCTCTACAGGGGTCTTTTGAAAGCATAAAAGTTTCAGATTTCATTCTGTTCGTGAGCAAGTTGGAACAAATGAGGTAAAAAATGACATCTGTCCTTTCCAGAGGCTCTTAGCAAAAATGACCTAAAGGATTTTCATCACTCATCCACAGAGCTTACATGGCACTGCCAGCTGCATAGTCCAAAACAAACAGAATCAGTTCTTTATTGCAGCTGATAGCTGTAATGCCCTCACTATTTCATATCCCTCACACAAGAGGCACATATCTGCAGTGCCTAATTGATATTCTGAATGTGATCAGTAACATCACCCCCCTTTGTAAAGACAGAAAGAAAATGATGTAAACTGGCACTTCTGTTGTATCTCTTTATTTTTTGAAGGTGGCAGGACTTATGTGGTGAAAAAAACTGAAAATCCATGTGGCCAAAAAACATGTGAAATGAATGCAGTAGGACTGTAATGATGAAAAATTGCAGAATGTTTTGCTTTATTCTCTTTATGCATAGGGTTTGGTGTAATAGAAGAGGTTGTTGTGGAGGGTGTCCATGTAGGAAAGCATGTTCAGTGCTGGCATGTTGGTTAATAAAAAATTAAAATTGACCTCTGGAGTGCTGGTGGGCTTTGCAAGGGAATCCCTTGGTCTCCTCCACATCCTACACTCCTTTAACTCCTGCCTGCAGAGGGATTTTGGTGGGGATGAGCTGGATTCATTCCCAAAAAAGCTGAATTCAAGTGGAGGTTCTGATTCTGAACAGGTCATTGGGGCGCCCTGAGATCACATGGAGGGAAATCATTAAACCTGAAACAAAATCCACAGTCTTCACACGGTGTAAATATGAAAACCATCGTCACTTCAATAGTGTTAGCACCTCTGGTAGGAACTTGTTGCCAAATAAGGTGTTTAAGAGTGGGTATCCAAAAATAGAAGTAACTAGAAATCAATTAATACTTTTCAAAGTGTAATGAGAATATATTTAGAACTTATATCCTACAGTATTTCATTTTGGTGAAGAGAGAAGGGTATAATGAAGCATAATCTGAGTTTTAAAAACTGTTAATGATGACTTTTTAATTGCTCAACTTTCAAATTTGGTTTTGCTTAGGATGGGAAAAGATAAATTCACCAGTGCCGAGATTAAAGATTGCCTAGCAACCAGAGAATGAATACATCTAATGTAGGGAAAACAAAGGAAGAAGAAACCACTTTCATTTCCATAAATATAAAGTATGTATAAATATAAAAGTGTGGAGATGAATACGTGTGTGTGTGTGTGTGGACAAACACAGACACATTCCCTGGTTCTTCCAAATTGCCAACCTGAAATGCTATGGATCGTTTAAAAAAAAAAAAAAAAAATAAAAATAAAATAAAGAAATGGAAAGGCAAAATCAAGATCTAAGATGTGGATTAAAATTGGGAATTTTCATTTAAAGTGACAAATCCGCAGTAAGTGTTTGGATTTTGTTTCTAATCGTCCTGCTTCACTGATGAAATGAAAGTAGAAAGTGGAAAGAAAGCAGTCAAGACCAGTAAAAACAGGTGCATTTCTTAAGTCTGTAAGGAAAAGAAGGAAAGGAGATGTCAACTGTCTAGAGGAGATCATAATCGCTTAGAATTGTTAATTTTAAAGGACCGTGCTAATAATTGAACTATGTGCACCCATCATTCCCCTGTGGAAAATGGGATGGGCAAGAAATACAAGTATTTTATTAACTGAGACATTTCAAGTGAACACAGTGCTAAAAATCTCCTGACCAGCTTTAAAAGTAAAGGATGAGTGACTGGAAATGACAAGGTATTTCTGTCATGACTCAGAACATCTCCTGAAAATTTTAATTGAACAAAAAGAATTAATGGAGAGAAAGTTTAGCCTAACTGCCTCGTTCAGAAAGTCTGAAAGTCTTATTCATTCCCTTCTCAAAAACCCCTTTCACCCCATAGATGGGAGCAGGTGCAGAAATGCAGGTTTATTCACCTGAGTCTCAGCAAGTGGCAGGAAAACTGCACGAACACAAAGGAGGTGAGCAGCAGCCAGACCCAAAGGAAAGAGTGCAGGGTGAATTTTTCCAGCTCTGTTGAGCGTGCAGAGAGAAGGGATGTGGGAGGATGTGTTGATGGGGACCGGGGTTGTCTTCATTGAAGGCATTTTTCCATTTTTCCTCCCTCTCCCTGGCTCTGCAGGAAGCATCCCTGCTGCTGGTTGGGGCTGGGTGCTGGGGGTGGTGTCACCAGTGCTGCCAGCTGAGCAGGCAGGGGAATATCTCAATATCTCTCTCTCTCTGTATTTCTCTTTTTTTTTTT
>VWZS01007044.1:64826-96769 GCA_013397075.1 Rhabdornis inornatus
GTTTATTTTATTTTTTTTTTTTTTTGGTGCTGCCTGGGGATTTCTCCTTCAGAACAAGTTTTATTCTCATGAAAGCGAATGGCCAATTGTTTTTATTTCTTTTGAAACAGCTTTTAAAATAAGCCATATTTCCTGTAGCTACACAGCANGGCACGTTTCTTTCTTTATCATCATATTATTTTCTGGAGCAGATGTCTCTCAGAGCAGCAGTTCTGCCAGAAAACCTAATAGCTATCATTCTAGGTGTTACAGTTGAGGGAAATCATCTCCATTTCAGGCTGATGATGTTGTGCAATAGGGACTGGAATTCTTCTCTGAGGCCTGATTCAGGATCCTGTACCTTAGCTTTTGGCAGGTATTTCTGTTCCCAGAAACTGTAACATTAAATAGTGAATAGCTTTACATTGGGGTAAATGATTCTTTTTTGCGTTTTTCTTTTTTTCTTCATTGCAGATTAATTAGTGTGCAGTAAGGGCAGCTTTAAGGGCTGGTCTGTCTGCTTTTAGAAGGAGTTCTTTATGAAGGTGCAGGTGGTTGTGGGGTGGAGCTTCTCCCCCTGCACATCTCCTTCAGCCTTGCCATCACAGAAGTTGTCTCCATAAGCTGCGAATTTCTGTTCTTGGCAAGGATTGATGGGCTAACTGTTAGCATCACAGAGTGCTGCATTATTTATACACACGAGCTTTGGGCTCCTCCTTTCAGGCTGTCCTTTGCTGCCAGGCAAAGAATTGAGCCCCTCGGTCAGGAATCACTCAATGTTTTGTTTTTATGGGGTTTTATGGAGCTAAAAGATGCGTTATATAAATGTTTAAAGTTCAGCAAAGAGTGGGGGGTACTACCTCTACCCAGCTCCCCACCACTACCTGCTTGTGGAAAGGAGCAATGGTTGTACATCCAGAATTTTACTGCAAAGCATGTGGCTCAAAAGTAGTTATGTGAACACAGGAAAAGCAGTGTGAGGGACTTGCAGAACAGGTTTTTTTCTGGGTGCTTTAATGAAAAAGATACATTCATTGATTGAGTTATTCATTATGGACAAAAAACATCATATTCCTTTAAAAAAAAAATCTTAGTTTTTATTAGAGAGCAAATATATCGCTATTTTATTTGAGTTTTGCTGTATAATCTCTCCTGAGTTTGGAGAATTAGAGAGGGTTCTTTGTTAAAATTCTAATTTTGAGTTTGCATGGATCTCCTTGATTTTATTATTTTTGTAATTTTTTTTTTTTAATTATTCTTAACCAACCATTGTTTCCAAAGAGAGGATGGATGATTTGCTCAAGAACTAATTTGACTTCAAAACGTTCTGAAGAAATAGAAGATGTGCAGAAAAATAATAATAATAATAATAAAAGAATCCCACAGATTTAGGACCCTTTGATTCTAAATCAAATATGAAAGGTTTATATACTGTCTTCAGACACTTTTACACTTGAGAGGTCATGTAAAGAAAAATGAAAGGTTAGTCAGATGTAGGAAAGATAAACGTGAATTACTGTCTCTATTTGACATTGAATCTTGCTGGAATCCTTTCAGAGTGTCTTATTGTACTTAAAAGTACAATAATAATTGGTCTTTTGATTTTTCTTTTTTAAATAATTGATTTTCTCCTGGAGTGTTTGTTTAATTTGCAGAATTTTGTCAAATTACACAGTCTGTTACACAATCAGCATATTGCCAATCGCCATGGAAAGCCATCAGCACAGAGCAGACTCCTGAAAGACTTATTGTAAAAGATTTATTTCCTTTTTTGGGTTTATTTTGCTCTTCCATTCACAAAATCTCTCAGGTTAAATTATAAACCCACTGTTGTGCTAAAAGCTGTGTCACATTTTAATGGCAACAAATCCCTTTATCAGTTGTGTTAGGACAAAATGCACCCATATCAGCTTTTCTTGCTAATAACAGAGCCTTCAAAATCAAATTCTGCTCATCAAACTCAGCGGAATGTATAACAAATTAGATTTCAATATTTCAGCATGAGTGTCCTCTCAAGAGGCACGAAATGTAAATTGAGGAAGATACTGTTTGATTCAAAGCTGATATTTATTTTGTTCAGCACCATTTCACAGACAATAAGCTATAAACAACAAAGATAACATTTTACGTGATTTTTGATAATTTAAGTTTCAACATTTGCACAGCCTGATGCCTCCTCTTGGGTAGAATTGTGCAGCTTCTCATTTTTCTGTCTGCATCATACTTGATTTTATACTGTGACATAATTTAACCATTGTTGCTTACAGCGCAGATTTTCCTTTTTAGTCCTTGTTAGCATTATGTCAATGAGACAGAATAGGCTGGTTTTTGATTGGGTTTTGTTTGTTTTTGTGTGGCTTTTTTGTTTCTTTGTTTGTTTGGTTTTTGGTTTTTTTTGTTTGTTGTTTTATTTTTTGTTTTTGCTTTTGTTTTTTTGTTTGTTTGGTTGGTTGGTTGGTCTTGGTTCTTTTTTAGGAGGGATTTAAACTTTTTTTGTCACCAGTTTTTTCTTCCTTTTTTTAAAAAACCCTTTTTATTATTTAATGAATGAAATAATCTCATTCATTTTATTTCTGTGATGTGGTATAATGGCATTACAAAAATCACAGCAGTGACTGACAGGCCAAGGTGGTGGGTCAAAAGAGCAATTAGTGGAGTCATTTCCTGAACATGGAAATAAATGGCTGTTGACAGAGGAGAACATCTGCTTTATTAGTCCCAAACCTCAGGCTGAGTCACTTTATTTCAGGCTGAAAAAGCCAACACGAATTTTTAGGCAAATTCAAACCACTCAGTTAACTATCCACACTTTGGTCATTTCAGGACATTTCAGTTTCTGGAAGTAAAATGTAAAATTGTGTGCAAATTCTGCTTGTCATTCAATATAAAATTCACAAGTTCAAACAGCATGTTGTCTTTTTTGCCTTTCATGCCAATGGCATAATTGAAATCAGAATGACACCAAATCAGGAAATACGAAGCAAAAATATCCCCTCTCATTTTAATCAGAATATCCATGAGGATTTGCATAATAAGTGTTCCTGCTCCAGATGCCATTTAGTTTATTAATTTAATTAGAGGTATGTGAATATAGTTGTCAGAGAATTCATTTAATAGTAGCTGTTCTTTAACAACCAATTGCCTAATCCCTATAAAGTCATAAACAAGCATCCTTTGCTACCCCAATAATGCAGCAAAAGCAGAAAATGAAAAGTCTTGGCTTATTTAAATTCTGTTAGAAAATGTAATTTACTGTTCTCAAACAGCTTTACTTCTCCATCAGCTGGACAGTCTTTAAGACAAAACTTAATATCAAGTACATGACAGCTCCCTGTGTCATGAAAGCACCCCAAAGCTGACAAAAAATTAAATAAAACTGCAAATAACCTAGCAAACTACTGCACAACTCCAGTTTTCCTGTGCAGCTGATGCACAGAATTCATAACAGCATTTTTGTGCATCTGTTACATTTCTTAACCCATGTTTAGATGGAAATTCTCACACCAAGGATTAACCTGAAATTCATGTGCAGGAAAGGTGTCGAAATCCTGAGTTGAGTTTTACCACCAAAATAATCCAAAACATGATCTAATGTCAGTACTGCTGACATAAACCAAATTAATTTCCCTAAACATTTCCAATTACATGGAAAAAAACCTGTCAATTTCCAATTAAAAAAAAAAAAAAGGCCACAGAAAATAATGTACTTGGTTTTTTTTAATAATTATCTATCTGTGGATCATTCTTCCAGGTGCATTTACTGCACAAAATACTGTTATTTTGTGCTGAGTAGTAGAGAGCACAAACCTGCCTTTAAAAATGGATATTGAGACAAAGGAAAATGTATGTAAATATAAGATAAAATATCTGAGAAAAATTATTAAATTAAAGTTGACCAAAGCCTAGGGCACGCTCTTTAGGATTGCTTCCAGTTATCCCATTGGTGACAGAGTGCAATTTGGAGCTATCCTGAGTGTCTTCAGGTCAGAAAAAGTAAAAAATTACCATGTGCTATTGCGTTTTGCAAACGGATTGAGTTTAAGACAACACCACGTTATGGGGTGGAAGGTTGGGGAAAGTCGATTACGTGGAGTTGTGCTGCTAAATAAAAACAAAACTGAATCAGCCAAAAGCCATTCAAAGCACATAAGAGCTCGTAATTTCTTCCTGAAATTAGTTATCAAAAATCTGACACGTTTAGAGCCTGTGGGTAACTTTTTTGGCGACTTTTCTACAAAAAACCTTTTTTTTTTTTTTTTCTTTTTTTCCTTTCCCCATGCCCCGCAGCGGACGTGTGCGACTCCAACCCCTGCCAGAACGGTGGCATCTGCCTGTCAGGGCTCAATGACAACTTCTACTCCTGTGAGTGTCCCGAGGGCTTCACAGACCCCAACTGCTCCAGCCTTGTGGAGGTTGGTAAGTGCAAATTAAATTAAATTGCTGAAATATCTCCACTGCCCCGTTAGCCCGTGGCTAAGCAGTGATCCTGTTCTGTGGAGTTTTGTGTGGTGATGGTGATGCCTTGTTGGGGCTACCTAAAATCAAAATCCGGACAAAATTAAGGGAATAAAACTCTTGAATTGACTGAAGGGCTTTCAAGTACATTTAGGGCAGACAAATCCCCCCCAGAATGGACCACAGGTTTTCACACTTTGAAAAGTTTGCTCCATTTCCATTTTGGGGTTAATCTCCCAATTACAGCTCCAGGTAATGCAGTCATTCACCCCCAGTTTGCTCCCCCCAACTCACTTTTGTTTCCATCTCTCAGGCCTGAGGCAGTGAGGTGTCCTTGATTGCCAGCCTGGAGAGGAATTGTTGTGTCTGCCCCAAATGGGAGAGCAGCAGCTGGCACTGGCTGTGGAGTTTGGAGTTATACACCAAAGAATGGCAGGGATACAAATACATTAAAAATAGAAAAGCTAAAATCCCAAGGCATCAATAGGGTCATTACATTGGTCATTATTGGGGTTTTTAACCTTATATCTGTGCCACAGGCATCTCTATAATAATTAACAGTCAAAAATGAATGTAATTACTCGGAGAAGTCCAGTGCTCCACTTCACGAAAAAAATCCATAGTGGTGACTTGAAAGCTGCCAGCATTTTTCAAAGATCAACTCTAGATAATTCTAGATCATTCTAGATAATTCTGTGATAATTCCATGTATCCTTCTTCAGCCAGTGCCCTTCAAATCTTCATTTCTGATCGTTTTACACCAATGTCCAGAGTAAAGAATAATTTCTTATGCAAATGAAGAGACAGGAGCAGCATAGGAGAAAACCAGAATAGCACATAGTAGTCACTTGTTTGAATTTCAAAATAATTACCCATTTGGAGGCTCTAATTAATCATTAGATGACTGCATAGACCACAAGTCAAACGCATTGAAATTTTGTGATGTGCACTTGACTCAAAATAAACCTAAATTTGAGTGGTAGATCCAGAACATCCAGCAGGTCAGGCCTCCATATCAAGAAGACTTGAGGAGAAAATCAGAATCTGAAGGAAAGTTTGAAGGTAGACAGCTCACTGAAACTTAACTGAGCTCTTGTATTGTCCCAAAGAAGGCACAAAAATATATTTACAGAGCAAAATGATGGAACTTTCACAGCTGGGCTCAACACTGCAACTGTCCTAAATCTGTGGGGCTGTCATTTTTTGAGAAATAAATAATTAATTTAATAAATTCATTTTCAAAAAACTACCCAGGGGAACCAGGGTTCTCTGTTCTATGGCTTAAGTGTATCTGCCATGGGGTAAAGGGAGCAGACCTTAGTCCAGAAACAAAGGGCTGTTCTGTTTATGAGGGTTTTTTCATTCATTTCCTTTCCTGAAAATGATGCTACTTCTGTTCTGAGAGTGAATTCTAAGTGCCACACCATGAAATTTTAGGGGAATTTGGACTTAATTTGATTACTTCTTAAGTTAAACTTTCTGCAAAGAAGTAGAGCTGGTTACTTTTACTCTAAAATGTCATCGTAGCAAATTTCACCAGCTAAAATTTGAGTTGCACAATGAGGTTCTTATTCCCTTGGTGCAGCCACACAAGAAGCCAGGAGAAGCTGCCTCAAATCTTCTTTTCCATCCCTTTCCCTATAATCTTTATCAGTGCATGGATTTATCCTACAGATAGAGGTCATGTTAACCTAAAATGGCCTAGACATGGCTTCACTTCAGGAAACTTTTGGATTTATTGTGCAGGAATTTGCACGGCACATAACTGGGAGGATGCCAGATGTGACTGGATCTGGATAAAAAAATCGTATTGTAATAATTATCACTGTAATTAGCAGATGAGAATTAATAGGGCTTAAAAAAATACACATATACTTAACTAAAATCTTCAAGCACTTCAACAGAAACTCAGTTTGGTAAACAGAGTAAAGCATGAGTAAATAACTTGAAAATATGTGGCAGTCACAGCACTTACTGAAGCAGGATGTTACATTTCTGTTTTGCAATCCATGGGGAATGTCTGCTGGACAACATTGGTTAATTGGTTAAGTAAAGAACTTATTAATATTCCTGCAGTAACTAAAATCCCAAATGTTAATTTAGTTTGTGTTTGTCTTGTCTGGTGCATGTATAGATTCAGCCTAGCCTTGTCAAAAACTTTAAAAATACAATTTAAAATAATCTTTTTTTCTAGTAGATTATTCTGCATTATGTGCCCTCCGTACACAGTCATTTAAACCACTGGAAAAAAAATGGCATTTTAAGAAAATAATTTGTTTTTTTTTACTACGAAAATGATGATAATTAGTGTAAGCTGTTAGACAGTCAGCTCCATTAATTCAAATACTGAAGGGTTTAAAGTAAAATAATGTTGTAAGATGTGGCTAGAGGAACCCAGGAGTGCAAGACCCTGAGTGATCAGTTTTACTAAGAGTGTTTATTAGATGTAAGACTTAAGAAGGAACGCTAGGAAAGGTTGCTTCTCTTTGGCTTTTTAATGAGTTTTTGCCCAAAAGCTAATCTCTTAATCCCTCATATCTCAAAAAAAGTCTTCTTGACAATTTTCTGTGTAGTTGAAAACACTAAGTTAAAAATTAGCATTCAGGATGTCAGGAGGTGCCATGTAGGAGGAAAAGAGGAGGATGAGGAAAAAAAAAAACCACAAAACCCAAAAAAACAACAAAGAGAAGAGCCTGTGTCACTCGGTCTCCCTCAAAAGGGCTGCACAGAAAATTTTAGAAGCAGCTGGGTGTTGTCTCATTAGAGACTCCACCATCAGACTTTGTGCAGTGACAGGATGCACTGCTGAACTCCAGGCACCAGCTGGGGAATCATAAATTTTTCAAGGGACATACCTTGAACAGGAGGATTTTCACAGCAAAAGACAACGGGGATTTTACTTAATCATGCATTAATTTGGGTAAATAAAAGGCAGTCCCATCCAGGCAGCAAGTCATGAACTACACACTGGAAAGAAAAAATAGATGCCTACAAGCACCCAGGAAGATCAAACATTTAGGTAGAAATCTTCCCTAAAGAGATCAGCAAATATTCAAGACAGTTTGGGAGAGCTGCATGGATACTTAAGAATGTAACTCCCTTTATTACCTTAGTAGAAATAAGATTTAGAATAACCTGATATTGATCATAATACCAATTTCAAGCTAAGAAGTTTAATTGATAATGTGTTTTCCTAAATGTACCCGTGGAAAAATATTACTTTTCTGCCATACTTCATTTCTTTCCTGATGCTGTAACTTTGAGTGTGTCTAAACAAAAATTTATTTAAAAATGCTTGTGACACTAATTTGTATATTTTAAATTGCTGTTCTCATTCTGACCCTGCTCTTTCATTAATGGCAATCCCACTTCATTTCCTCTGTGCACTTGTATACCAAAGTTGGTCGTGCTAAAAGGCTTGAGATGAGGTGATGGATCTGTGATATCACTCTATTCGTGCAGCCAGGTTTTTCAGTGCTCAAAGAGATTTTAAATATCTGATAAACTGGCAGAGGATAAGATAGAGACAGGCAGGAAAATGTGTGTTTTAGTTGTTTTCAGTACAGCACATCCTCTGGCGAGGTGGAAAAGGATTTAGCTAAACAGATAAATGGTGATTATATCAAACATTCCAAATAGCAGGATGTTTTCCAAAGATAATAAGAACATTGTGTTCCAAGTTAACTCTTCAGCACACTCCTGCCTCCACACATGGAAACATTAATTTTAACCTAAATTGAAACAAAATAATTTTCGATTAATTAATATTGGCATTGAAATGCATTGCAGAGAAGTTGACAGACCTTACATCTTTTTAAAATAACTCACAAGCAATTCTCAGGAATGATGTAAATTATTGAAATACAATAAACAACAACTGTTGCAGACAATTAATAGGAGTCTCTAATGAATTCTGTTCTGGAAAACTCTTAATGTGCTGCCTGTCAACTTGGATGACTAATTAGCCATGGACAGCACACAAGGGGATCTATAAAATGACACTGGGGGAAATTTTATTTGAAATAAAAATTACTCCTGTTTTGTTTAGTGTGTGCATAAGGGGAAATGGGGAGAAACACAACCTTGGTGACAAGAAGAAAAGTAACTTTTTAATATTATTATGCCATCAGGCAATGAGAGTGTGTTCCATGGGCTGACCGTGTTCACACTGGAAATCTGAGCATCTCAAAACTGATGGGTTTTGATCTTGCAAATCTGAAACTGAATAACTGCCTGAGAGGATAAACTGGAGAACATGTTCAGTTTATTTAAGTGAAAAAAAAAAAAAAACCCAACCAGGTGTCAAATGGGCTGCCAGCATCCTTTTGGAAAGTTGTCTGTGCCTTTTATGTTGGCTCTCAATGCTTGCTGAGAGGATCTCATTATTGGGAAACGTGGTTAAAAAAAAAAAAAAAAAAAAAAACCCCGTGGGATTTTGNNNNCCTGTGTGCATTTTGGAAGGGTGGAAAGGCAAGTTAATGATCTTATGGTTAATGATCAAGGGAAGCTGGGTCTGAGTGCAGCATGGGGTGAAGGGGAGAAGAGTTGGAAGGTGAACCAGAGATGCCAGTTTCCCATGACATCTTTATTCTGCCAAGTGATTAAGAGGTGATTGGGGGGGTTCCTTGCTTAGCACATTGCAGTTTTCCACATCAGTTCAGTCTTCCCAGTATCCAAAGTAAACTATTTCTTTGACAGCTGCTGTCTCTCAGCCAGAAACACAGAAATCAAAGGGGTTCTTCCCTTTTCAAGCTGTTAAATAAAAATGCAGAAAGATGGATAAGGCCCAGAGTGCTCTGATTTATTTGCTTTGTGGCTTTATTTCCACAACCTAAGTCTCCACTTTTGTTTTCCTGACCCCTGCACTGACAGTACAAGGGCTTTTGAAATAAATTAGTACAGATGAAAGTCCTGTCACTCACCTCCTGTCAGTCTTGCAGATGCTTTTCTATGCCATGATTAGAAATGACTGAATGATTTCAAAGGTGCTTTTATAATCTTACAATACGTGGCCCTTTTTTTTTTTTTTTTTAAAAGGAGGGCTGTTTGCACCACACGTTGAACATATGTACTAATGGATTTTCCAAGGTAGAAATAGTGAAATGAATCCACTCTTAGAAAAGAATTCCAATTACTTACTGTCATGTGCATCTAATATGCAATTGATACGAAATTATTCACCTGAACTGTAAATAAGGTGGCCTGGAATAATGAAAATTAAAGCACTGGCACTCACAAAATCAGAATAGTTGAAGATCTGAGGCACTTGTGGAGGTCTGTAGCCAAAAAAAACCAAAAAACAAACAAAAAAAACCCCAAAAAAACCCAAAAAACCAAAAAAAAAACAAACAAAAAAACCAAAACAAACAAAAAAACCAACAAAAAAACCCACAAAAAAACCAAAAAAACCCAAAAAAAAAACCAAAAAAAACCCCAAAAAAAACAAAAAACCAAAAAAAACCAAGGAAACAAACGGACAAACCCTAAAACCCCCAGTATATTTAAGTGTCATTTTGTGAAATTTAGGTTTTTTTCCCTCATTGTGCTGTCACTAGATACCACTGAGAAGTCCCTGGCTCTGGTGTCTTTATTAGTATTTTCTACTTGGCTTGACAGTTTTATTTTAGGGAAATAATCACATCCCTTGGACTGCTGGCACTCCTCTCCCTATTATAGTCCTAGGCACATGTTGCCCGGGATATTGGGAAATAGAGTGTGGATTTCACACACATTTCAGACAATCCATCTATTGCCACTGCTCTGGGTGTGGTGTCACCCACATTGACTATATTTATTCATATATTATCAAAATCTGTGTGAAGTGACTTACTCACCACGTTTCTTATTGTCAGCAGGGAGATTTTATGACATTATGACTGTGAATTCTTCCTCAGTGAGCTGTGATGCTTTACCCTTCATGCTGGTTCATTATTTGAAAAAAAAAAAAAATTGCAGAGGAAATTATTCTCTTTTTTGCTGATATTCTCGCTCTTGAAAACCATTTCAATGGTTCTGTTGGTAAAAGAAGAATAACATCAGAGGTGAGGTGGGCCTTTGTTTATTTGAATTCAGCAAGAATAATCAGGTTCCATGGTTAAAGGGTAGTTTCTTCTGAGAAAAGAGTGAGAGAGAGTGGGAGGGGAGGGATTGAAAACAAACTCTTCCCAGCATGTTCAGGGCATTTCTGAGTGCTCTATTCTGAAACCTAAAGCCTAGAGCTTCAGGTTTCTGTTACACAGCAGTGTTTTACGTGGAATTAACTGCAAAACACATTTTTTAAACAGAAATTATCGCATAATCAAGATGTTCCCACCGGTTATGGAGCTCTGTCAAAAGCAATCAATACATATTAATAAAAATAATTTGACAAATTAGGCCATAATGTTTGGTTTCTGGGTGGCCTGAAGAGCACATAATGTACAGAAATCTAAACTGAGTAGTCTGAATGCATGCTAGCAGAATAGCTTGATAAAAGGCATTGATTGCAGGGCAGAAAATGTTGTAAGTCATAATTTACAATGTTTCTGCCAAAACAATTGCCTTTGGTGTTGACTGCCAGGAAATCTGTGGTGAAAATAAGGTTTTGAGTCACAGTTGGTGAGGCGGGTGCAATAATGGGAGTTCACAGAGTTGTAGAATCCCAGGAAGGGACTTCAAGGATCACCTGGGTCAAACTTTCTTGGCAAAATGCACCCCAGAATGCTGCTGGCAGTCATAAAAAAAGGTGGCTAATATTCTGTTAGGTCTCATCATAATATTTCTTTTATAAAGCATTTTGAAATACGTGGCTGTTGCCCTTTTGTTTCAGCCTTCTGATTGCTGGCAGATTCTTTCACAGTTTCTCACACTCTGCTCTTATAAACAATGAATGTTTTGCATTCCTCTTTAAAAGAAGAGAAAATTAATGGGCTGTTAATGAGACCTATGGAGTCAAGAGGTATTATCCTCACTAGCCAATCCGTAGTCATTGTTAGAATTCTATAAATAGACATAAAATGTAAATAAAGTGCTTCTTTTCCTGCTTGATTTCTCGGAATGAGTGAGTGTGAGCATCTCTCTCTGTGTCATTCTGTGACACGTGACATACCTTAAAATGGCACCACTGGTCAGTGTGATCCTGCAAAACATTCGTGGGTAGTGAAAACTACAACACCTGAGTGAGGAATGCCCTGTGGAATGAATTCCTCATGCTGGAATTCACATCACATTTCCTAATTTTTCTGTCTGCAAATTTGTTGTTTGGAAGTACAGACTGGCCAGGGATAAGCAGTTCTGGTCACACACCAGAGGGTGAGCAGTGGTACACTCTGAGGGAGATTTTATGCATTTTATGCACCTAATTGAAAGGGAAAATGGAAAACATCCAGCCTCTTGTTGGCAGCCCTACTGCTCAGGATGAGACCTTGCAAAGAAAAAACAAGGTTTGTGATCATGGGCTTATTTGCAAAAAACACATCCCCAGCCCCTGCTTTCTTGGAGGGATGAAGGACTCAGCAGTGCATCGTGTTTTGATTAAAAGCTCCAACACTGATGCCAAGCTCCTGCATGCAGAAATACTCAGAAAAGCATGCATGTAGGTCATGGAGGACTGTGACAAACTGTGAGGCGTGGACTTTCCATCCAGGTGTTATTTAACTGGAAATTCCAAGTACACAGAGGCTGATGAAGGCAGGATGCTCCAGAAACAAGAGTTGGCATCTGCCTGGGCTATGGGTGCTGGAAGAGAGGTGTCTCTGGTGAGCCAGGTCCATTTCCATGAGGTTTTGCCCTCTTTTATGGGGTGAAGATGAAGAAGAGAAAGAATAAGGAACACGGGGGAGAAAAAGAAAGCATTTTCCCCAAAAATATGTTGTGCCTATGGCCTTATATATTTTTTAAACCAGCTTCAAAAGAAGTAGGTAGAATGAACCAGCAATGTTTTGTCAGATCTGCCAGTGAAATAGGCAGCACATAAAAATCTGGAGAGCCCAGGCTGGCAGACAGGGGAAATTGTTCTTTGGGTAGGTGCCCTTAGCATTGTCTGGGAAGAAAAGTGTTCAAATAATTTTGAACCACTCCGAAGGAAAGAGGTCTTGGTGGGCAGCAGCTGCATCTGGATCAGAACATCAGGGCACATGACTCACCAAGACGGAATGAAATATTGTGGTGCACAATATCCTGCACTTTTTCACATCCATGAGTACCTCTGGAGTGGTCCCAGTGCCTGTGAGAATAGCTGGCACAGCTGCTGGGCTCTTTGTTGTGATGCTCCATGTCATGTTGACCTTGTTCTTCAGTGTCCCTGTCCTGGTGTTTAAAATGGGTCTCTCACCACTTTTGAAATGTTATTACTATTATTATTATCATTANATTGTTCCTAATCAATTGTTACTGCCTTTAAGACAGTTCCTACTACTAGATCATTTTTTTATGTATGCCATTTTCATTGACAAAATACCAGAGGTCTTCATGTTCCTGTCTTATTCTAAAGAAATTAATAATTGCAGGACATTCTACACTTTTGAAATACACCACTTATTAGGAATTACTAATTCTTACAGATTAGGGACCAGTAAGCATCGTCATGCTCAGGATTAATTACTATTTGGCTTTGCTAGCAATGGGGTAGTAGCTTTATTTTCCTGTTCTTTTAGCTTCTTGGCTAATGCAAAGTAAATAGTTTTGGTGGCTTTTAGGTGACCAGACAACATAATTTCTCATAAAATCTTGACTTAAGAAACGTTCTTGAAGCACTGCCTCTGTTTGTTTTCCCATTTTATACAATATAGTTTTCTCCTGGATTTTTATGCAGAAGGATGTGACTCAACAGTATGGAAGCAACTTGCTAAAAAATAAAAATGCCAGAAGGAAGCTGATTCTTTAGCTGAAAAAGCAAATTGGTCTTTAATGAGATGTTAATTCTGGCATCCTAGGAGATTCAGATTAGAAGATTTTATACTTCTTAGGAAAAAACGATCAGATGGAAAACCTGGTGGTGTTGAACTTAATGCAAGTTCTAAATGTAATTTGGTTCCAGAGCAAAAGAAACACAAATTAAAAGCTGAATATTCCATCCAGAGACATATGGACATTATTGTTGGGTTTTTTTTTTCTTTTCCTCTTTTTTATCAGATTTTTTTTTTTTCAAAACTATTTATATAAAGGGCTCATTAAGCAGAGCAAAAATACATCATGTTTTGGCATCGCTTTTTCTTACTTTTTTCTCTCCAAGTATGTTTACTTGTTTTTAAGTAATGAATTAAGGAACTACTTCTATGCTACTAAAAAAATAGATGCACTGGTTCAAGAACACTTTTGCTTTTCTCCAGTAATAAAAATACTTCTGTTCAGAAGCAGAAGAATAAGAGCCCCCAAATGTTTCTCCTAATAAATTTAATATTTCTAACTGGGAAAAGTTGCTATTTAGTAGCTCAGAAATTTCTTTTCACTGCATAACTCCTTGTGATCTGATTCCTTTCTATGCTTATTCCTTTTTCTGATTTAAAATCTCTGTTAAGTCACTTGCTTAAGGGTCTTTGGTGTCCATCATCCAGATGCAAAATTCCCTTAAGCATTTAAAATTCTGTGGAATGATATATCTACTCTCTCACAATTTTTTTTGTTATCAGTTCTGGAATAATAAATGGAGTTGTTGAAGATTTTAAACTGGAATATATAAAAGTAGCATTGTCTTGAGCAAATAAACCTTATTCTTTAGTATGTTGAGGACATTGAGGACTGTTGGAAGAGGTTTTTGAAGAATGTGGAAGAAATGTGCTGATATAGATCAGATGAGGCCTTTTAACTTTTTTCAGAAAGGGATTAATTTATTACAAAAATCACATTTTTCCTAAGGAGAATAACTAAATGCTTTAGCTCTTGATTGGTTTGTTGTTTCTTTTTTCTTTGTTTTTTTCCCCAAATAAAAGTGTAACTACAGGAACTCCATAAGAAGTCTATGGCTAAAATTTTTTTCCTATTATGCTACAGAATTAATGCTTATTTTACTGCAAGGAATCAAGAACACAGGGGAATTATAGATGAGATAATACAATAAAATATAGCAAAAAATAGTTAAGTATGCTAATTATCATTCAAAATAACAAGAATAAAAATACCAGAGGGGTGTCTCACCTTTCCTACCCCATTTCAGGGTTTTAGTTTTTTGTCTGGACTTATTGCTCTTTATCCAGATGTGCCTGTGCTGTACCAGTTGTTGTCAGGTGTTGATAACCAGCCTGAAATAGCCCCACTTTTCCTCCTGTATTTACCCAGTAAATTAGCTGGGATGGTTCTTTTGGGGTGAAAAGACACTACGTGCCACGTGCTCATCTTTTTGTGCATTCATGGGTAATGAGGATAATGAGGATTTGAGTGAAATGCTGACTCTATGAAGCATATGAATAATTCAACTTAGAGATACTGGTTTTGAGAGTTTTTTTTTTTTTTTCAGGTTGTATCACAGGTGTACAGCTTTTTTCCCAACTTGATGATGCTATAAAATAATGATTAATAATAATTAATTTATATTAATGTTATATTAATGACCAAAATTATTAAGGCATGAGGTTTCATGCTGAATTATGTTTGCAGAGCTGGTATTTCATGTGCATTACTTGAGCTGAACACCTGCTTGAGAACTGACATTGCACCATGAGTTAGGAGAGTCAATACATTATTTCCTGTGTTAGAAGAAATTAATCAATGAGATTGAAATTAATGTTTCAGCTGCTCCCCCATGGATTTATCTGTAATATTAGAATACTAATAATATTAGAATNACTAATAATATTAGAATACTAATTTTAGGTGCAGACTCTCGAGTTATCAATACCATCCTCACCTTGAAACATGAACTGGAATGGCTCCACTCTAAATCAGGGAATTATGGAGTCTGGAAAATTCAGAAGGTTGACTAGGACATGACCTTGATTTTTTGTCTCTGAAATGAGGAAAAGAGTGAGGTAGAATTCAGGAGCTTCGCGATTTGGTGAAATCACACTTCAGCTTCCTTGGTGTTCATGGTTCTGTTTGGTTTATGTGTCACTTCATGCATACTTGGTGCAAATATGTGCACTCTCCTGACCTGTGCTTTTGACAGATCTCTAATTCCAAAGTGCATCAATGCTTGCAAGGTTTTAAAGTTGGTTTTGTTTGTTTTTTTTTCTTCTTTCAAATGGATGGGTATGAGACATGCATATACAATCTTCTTTGTTTGCCTGTCCATATCCAGAGCACTCTGATCATGGAATCCCAGCATGGTTTGGGTTTGGAGGGACCCCAAATCCCATCCAGTGCCACCCCTGCCATGTCAGGGACAGCTCCCACTGTCCCCAGTGTCCAGCCTGGCCTTGGGCACTGCCAGGGATCCAGGGGCAGCCACAGCTGCTCTGGGCACCCTGTGCCAGCCCTGCCCACCCTGCCAGGGAACAATTCCTAATTCCCAAGATCCCATCCAGCCCTGCCCTCTGGCAGTGGGAGCCATTCCCTGTGTGCTGTCCCTGCAGCCCTTGGCAATTGTCTCTGTCCATGTTTCCTGCAGCTGCTCCAGGCACTGCAAGGCCACCCTGAGCTCACCCCAAATCCTCTTTTCCGGGCTGGACAATCCAAATTCTCCCAGCCTTAATGATGCCCTACTCTTACCTCCCAACAGACTGGCAGAAGTGGTCAAAACGTCCTGGAATATTTAGTTTTGCCAAACAAAGATCTTCTGCATAGAGAGTGGGATACAAAAGCTCAGACCTCGTGCAGATCCTCACGAATTGCATTTCCATTCACAGACAACTCTTCCTGGCCCTTTCCCTTTGTATCAGTGCATCCACACAAACATGGGTTATTGCAGAAAAATGTGACTTCTGGAAAATACAAATTTTTGCTCCTTTTATGCAGCAAAAAAAGATCACAGAAAGAAGTTCCAGGGCTTGCAGACATTTACCCTGTGTAGGATCCCACGTTCTGGAAGACAGGGTTGGGAGTGATGCTCCTGTGGTTTCAGAGGGGAAATCTGTAAATTCCAGAGCCTTTTCTCTAAATCCCAGCCAGTATTTTTTGTAGCTCCTCATGGCTTTGAACTGCAATAATTATTTGGTTTCTGTTGACTCTGCTCAACTGGTCTCCCTAAATGCAGGTGTAGGGAAAATTGGAGAGGAAAGAACAACTGCTGCTGTGGCAACTGCCTTAGAGTTTTCTCTTAAAAAATAAAACTTTTTCTTCTAATCATGCTTAGGAGTTTTCATGGAGTCTGATGTGTTTCCAGATGCAGACAGAACCAGGGCAGAAGAAAAATTTCTCATTTTTTGATGATGCCTTTTTCTCCTTTCCAACATAGACCGGAAGCAACTTCAGCTTCAAATTCACATTTAAAGTTAAATGAATTGGCTATGAATGAACTTTTAATGTCCGTTATAAAACCAAACCAACAACAAAAGGACAAACATCAAAACAAAAATAAAAGCAAGAAGGAAAAAAAAAGTGTGTTAGTGCCCAGACTGTCAGATGTGTTGCTGAAAAAGCCATCAATGGGGAGGTGACAAGAAAGGATAAACCTGAAGTAAAAGTGATATGCTATCAGAAATGTGCTGAAGTACTGAGATATTTTATGCCAATTTCTTCTCCAACATGACACTAACATATTATTATGTTATCCATATTATCATTTAAGAAAAAATCTTGTTTCCTAATTTATTAGCAGCTGCAGTGACTAGAGGTTTAGAAAAGGTGAAAAGCTCAGTTCCAACAACTTGCATTTAATGAAGATGAAAATTATATTCTCAGTGAGAACCTACGGTGGAGTATTATGGGACTCAGCAGAATATACTTGTCTAAGTACTAATGCTGATTAAAAAACATCATAAAACACTGCCTCACCATTCTCAGATTTTCCAAACCATGTTTTTGAGTTTAGTTCTGCACACAAAAACCATGTTCCTGTGGCAGGTGTGTCTTTCCCCTACATTAACCAGCTTTCTCCTGTTGGGACAATACAAACTAAAAATATTCTTACTGTGGCAAAGAGGAGTTTTCACCATTATTAAAGATTCTTAACTACTTAGATACACCTGAGAAAGGGTTCTGAGAAGTTTTTGCAGCCCTGTGTTAGCACAAGACCTGCATTTGTACAGGCAGTGATGGCATCAAGGCTTGCAACAGAACCGTGGTTGTGAATCAAAACTTAAAACCCTGAGAAACCAAGAAAAATAATTTTAAGACCTAAATCTCAGTGTATTATATTACCATTATCTGGAAATATAAAGCATCCAGTTTGTATTAAGTACTCAGTTCCGTCAAACTCAATTTGAATTGACATTAAATCAAACAGAAATCATTTTTTAAAGTTGTCTTGGTTCTCCCCATGTGTTGACTGAGATGAGGGCTGCAAGGGTGTGAAATAATATGAAGACAGATGTATGCCAACATATTCGAGTACAAATGTAATCTTGCTGCAATTGAGAGAGAGAAGCATGTCTTGATTAAAAAATTCCTATTACTTTCCTCTTCTTCTAAGGCAGGTCAACTTTTTAATCATCAGTTATATTATTCATTATGAACAGCCTAATGAGGCCAGAATTTGGTCCTTTAAGATTAATTTTTGCAGATAGGAAAACTGCGTTGTCAGTGTCATTTGATTTATTCAAAAATATGACTGAATGAGCTGTAATTTATAAGGGGAACGATGACAGTCATAAAAAGAAAATATTTAATTTCAGCTTCTGCTTTTCCTGGCATGAAATAAGAAACATCTGCAGTAGTCATTAGCTCGTAGCTGAACAATGCATTAGCCTAAGTCAGCAGCAAAAGTGAGCAGTGGATTAACTTTGTCCTCACTGGTGGTGACTTTGGGATCAGTTTTACTTTTATTAAACCAACAGATCCTGGCCACTGTGGCATAAACACAGTAAATAAATATATCAATCTGAATGCAAGGTGGTGGATGCTTCTGGAACATCACTGCCTTCATCACTTGCCCTCTCAGGGTGGAAGAAGGGACCTGAGCAGTTTAGAAGAATCACTAACTCAAAATAAAATAGGTTAATTGTATTTTGAGCATTGCAGCTGAATAAATGAATGCCCAAAGACCACAAAATAAAAAGTTTACTAAAATAAGGAATGTAAATATTAAAATAGCAGGCTATGAATCTTGATACTGATTAGAACTGGGATGTGTCAAGCATTTCTTTCATGTGTCTTACAGTTAAATACAGAAATAATTAAGTTACACAGGTTTTGTCTGGGCTGGCTGGAATCAAACTGTCGGCAATACTTTAGGAGAAATACCTGAACCTTGTTTAGGAAAAAAATATATTAAAACTACAATAATCTTATTAATCAGCATTGAATTAATTGGCTTTTTTTAAAAAATATAATTTCATTTGCCACTGATGTTAATTTCATATTCTATAACAGGGAGTGTTGCATCTGGGTTTCTCATGGACTGTGTTCATTCAAAAATGCTCCATGGTTGCTGCACTGTTCTGTTTTGATTTGGCAGCCCTAAAAATCTACACTTTCTGTGCTGAAGGCACTTGGCTTGGTGTGACAGCTCTGCTTGGAGCCTGAGAACTCTACAGGTTGAGTAGGAGAGGAGACAGGACTTGTGGGTGACACTATAAATCTAGTTTATTTGCATTTTTACAGCCTTCACGACCGTACTTGGATAGGAAGGAGGCAGTTTAGCACGATGAACCTAGAATTTTTATTTTTTTTTCATGTTGTTAGCCAGTGTGTGTTACCTGAATCACAGTGGCAGCACCCTGGAACTGGAGCAGCAAAGAGGATGAGATTAATAGAAAACCAGAGTGCAGTACAGTGAAACTTAGCAGTGATGGCCTGCCTGGTGAGAACAAAGTGATGAAGGGAGCCTGATTAAAAGAAATCAAAACAGCCTAGCAAATCAGCTGAACAGCATCACAAGGGAAGGGATGCACAGTCCAAAAGAATCTTTGGGTAAATTGAGTTTTTTTGGTGTTTAATGGGATCTGTAGGACTAAATCAGCTGCAGGGCCACACATTTCCATTGTTTGGGAGCAGAGGAGGTGTCCTCTCAGACTGGAGAAGTTACCAAACTCTTTGGCAGAGGGGCTGAGGACACAGGTGCCATGCATTCAGAGACTAGAACAAATTAAAAAATGTAAAAAAATAGTCCACATGTGCTTTAAGATTTTTATCATGTGTTCAGGGCCCATTCCTCACCAGCTTGTAACTTGAATGCAGTTAGATTTGTGGCTGACTGTGAGGATTCATCCACGTCAGGAGCAGAACAGGGCATCATTAGGACATGCAGGATGACCTCTGTGAATCACAGCGTGCCATCACACCCAAATATTGCTGCCTGCAGCCCAGTTTACCCAGGAAACTTACAGATAGGATCAATCCAGGAAGAAGAGAGGGTTTAGGAAGGGATTTTGATAAGGTGAGGGAAGCCCATCTGATCTAGCTGGCAGTCTGTGCTCTAGAAGTAGTTGGAAAATGGCATTGTTTATAACATGCATATTTCAGAGAATTTTTTTCCCCTGTTCCTTCACCTGAGTGCCACTGTGGTACAATCTGCAGTTACAGCTTCATCTAGAAATATCACTTCTTGTTTTGAGGTGGATTTCAACAATTAAACAAACAAACCAACAAAGGTAGATTTTCAGCACTGGATTTATTTTCTACATATAAAGATTGCTCAAGTGCTTCTCTATTCATGTGTTCATCAACCAAGTAACAGAACACTCTAACCCTTACTTCTGATTATTTCTACTGTTTCTTGTTCTGGTAAAATTTATGTTAATTTTCTCTTTCTTTGGTGTTTTCAAGCCTTTGCTGAAATGTAGACACAAGAACCAGAGAACTTAACCTAAATCTGTTTTAAAACCATTACAGGAGGTACAAAACTAATTTTATGTGTGCACTTTTCTTTTAGCATGTTTTATATCTCAATATTCAGGAATTGCATTGACTGCAACATTTGTTCTTATTACTGAAAAAGAGTGAGTGAGATGATGGAAAAATGTATGATATAAAACACTAGCAGGGTTTGTATCAAAAATAGTGTGGACAGAAAGAGCAGGGAAGTGGCAAGGTGGGGTTAGGCCACAGATTGGTCTCTATGATCTTGGAATTCTTTTCCAGCCTAAATGATTTTGTGATCCTGTAATTATTTGATCAGTGGGTAAATAGGAAATATTTAGAGTGTAAAAGATTACATTTACAATATAAATTGCTGATGGAAAAGCCATTAAGCAGGAAAATATGTTAATCTGGCCAGCAGACACTCAGCAGGACCACTGCCATGTAGACAACTGCATATTGCAGATATTATTCAAACACAAATATTAGCAATGACTGTAATTCAGCATAAAACTGGATGAGAAATTGTAATTTTTCAGTACTGTTGAGCATTTGCAGCACATTTTAGAAGGTATTCTTGAGCATGGGTCCAGATGAATCCTTGAGTCATCACAGCACCAGGTACGACTGGCGCTGTGGCCACAATGTTCTTACTGGAAAGAAAAAGAAAAAAACAACGTGTGAAAACAAAGCATAAGGTCATGGCAGCTTGTAAGTATAATTTTATTGCAGAAGTAAGAAAGAAATTCCAACTGATTGTCAAGGTTTTGATCAGGATTTTTTTTGACCAATAATTTGGACTGTTTTAAGAAAAAACAGCATCTCCCACGCCACGATGCAGTGGAGAACAAGAAAATTGATCAGAAATATCCTTTACAGGCTTTAAGGTGTTTTTCTGGGTAACATGGATATGCCATTTACGTCTTTCCTCCTTAATGCTCTTTAAAAACAGAGAGCACCTGCTATTTGTTAGTTTTTGCCAAGTTACTCAATTTGCTGTCACTGTTTAATTGGTTGGTAACTCAGGTGTAAGACTGAAGAAGAAAAGTTCATCAAATTGAGCTGTCCTGTCCCCCAAGGAGAACAGAAGCTTCTGGAAGTATTAAAAAAGCAAAACAAAGCAAAACAAAACAAAACAAAACAACCCCACAAAATAAAAAAAAAAGGCCAAAAAAACCCCCAAAAAACAAAAAGAAAAACAAAAAGCAAACCAAAGAAAACCCAATCAAACCAAAATGACAACCCCAAAGCAAAGTAAACTAAAAACTCCAACCAAACAAAAAACCTGAAAAACAAAAAAAAACCAACAAAAAAACCCAAAAAACCAAAACAACTAAAAAAATCAATCAAACAAACAAAACAAAACCAACTAAACAGCCAAAACCCCAACCAAAAACAAGAATAAAAAAACAACAACAACAAAAAAACACAACTAAAGCAAAACAAAACAAAACAAACAAAAAAAACCCCAGCCAAACAAAAAAAAAAAAAACGAACAAACAAACAAAAAAAAAAATTGGGGAGAAAGCCAAAAGGGGGTGGAAAAAACTCCTCCTCTCAAGACCTGACTGATGACCTTTATGCAGAGATGAAAATATTTTGGGGAACAGCTAGAAAGAACCTCACTAAGCCTTTCTCTCGTTGAGGTTTGCATCAGTAATGGCAAAATGGTAGCAAAATTTACATGATCACTTCCTACTGGGAAAGATTGACCTAATTGCAGAGGAATTAATTATCCTGGCGTTGTAATCTGGAATTTGGTCCTGGCTAAGCTAAACTCTGGTGATTTCAGAGGGTATCTACATTATAAAGTAGTGTGAGGGGGCATGAGAATGAGTCTCAAGCTGCAAGGTAGTACAGTAAAAAAAGCACAGCTAGTGGAAGGTAATATAAATGTGTATTCCATTGATTTATTCCAGGTCAGCAGGAGACAATAAATTCAGTCACTCACTTTTACACTTATAAAATGGATCTCACCTAAAGAGCTTTGTGTGTTACAGAGAATCAGGAAGAAGATAGACAAGTGGAAAAAAAAAAAAAAGTCCAGCCAAATATTGGTTGTTTAGTTTTAGCAGACACTTTTCTCTGTCAGCTTACACAGAGTAGGGCATGTATGTTTGTATATATGTTTTTGTGGGTTGTTTTTTTGTTTTTTTTTTTTAATTCTATAGCGTGTCATTGTGTCCTTTTAATGCAGAGTCATGGATAAAATTCACTAGGTTAAAACATGGAATATTTATGAAGTGGAGTGATTTGCTCAAAGGATGAATATTTCATGACTGCTATTTTTTATGTCTGGTTTCTTCAATGTACCTTCTACTTAGTCACAACAATCTTTGATGTAGAAAGAGCTTGCAGAGTGCTGTATACAGTAATTAACATAGATTTTAAAATAGGTGGTATAAGGTAAATTTTAATATTCCAGTGGATTTCATTAAGAGGAATATTTTCTGTTTGGTGAGATGATCATAAAATTCCTGGTGAAAAAAGGGTTTTGTGGGGGAAAAAAATCAGTGTTTGGGATTAGTTTCTGTCTTTTGCATTTTGCCTTTGTCTTTAATTTAAGTCCTTGTTAGATTTCAGCAGCTCCACTGACTTAGTTAAGTCAGTATTTCATGTTAACATTAATAATGCTGTATAAAGTTGAGCAATTGACAATGCAGTAAAACTGCATCTGTTAGCATTTGGATCACCCAACTCTGAACCTGAACTTTTCCTTGCATGAATATTAACTGGAAAGTGCCACGGGGGCCATGCAAATTATTCATGAGAGCGTGTTAAATTCAGAAGGAATTTTTAACTTTAAAAACAAACACATATCTTTGACCTAAAAACTAACAGAAAGAAGTGTAGCCTAAAAAAAAAAAAGAAAAAAGAAAATATTTATGAAAATATATTGCTTTCATTTTAATTTTTTGAAACAGCGTTTTTTGATGCCTAATTTTGAATTTTTAAAAAGAATATTCTGAGTGCTCTAAAATGGGTGAGTTTTTCATTTTTTCTCTTGAAAGGATTGAAGCTGAGTTGGTTTACTGCAAGCATGGAAGTTTTTTTTGGTTGACCCAAATAAGAAGTTTTCCACTTATACTTAATATATACTTCTTTTAATATATAGATGTTGGGGAAAAAAAATAAAAACCTGAAAAAACAGGAAAGCAAACAACAAAGTTTTTTTTTCAGGTTTTGTACTGAACTAAGCAGTTGATGAAGAAGGCAAGCTGATAATTTCTTTTTTGTTAGTGTACTTAATTGTAATGGAAATAAATCAAATTCTCTCCCAGTCTTTCTTGACCATGCATCTGCTGGTCATTTTCCCAGATTTCCAGGATCACACACCTCAAGAATTTGCCCTCAATGCTTGAGATGAAGACTATGGAAGAAGAAACGGAATTAGTCCTTCAAAGTTAGCATATTTCAATAACCATAGAATCCCAGAATGGTTTGCATTGGAAAGGACTTTTAAACCCAACCAATTCCACCGCATCCATGGCAGGGACAGCTCCCACTGTCCCAATGTCCAACCTGGCCTTGGGCACTGCCAGGGATCCAGGGGCAGCCACAGCTGCTCTGGGCACCCTGTGCCAGGGTCTCCTCACCCTCACAGGGAATAATTTTTTCATCAAATCTAATCTCACTTGTAGTACAGCACCAACCATCCTTTAGAATTTCAGAAATCCTGGCTCTGTGGCTTACCTAAGTTTGAGACGTTTAGGATGAAAACAGTAACACGCCAAATCCTATGTGACTCACAATAAATCTGAGAACAACAGAGATTTATCTCTGATTCTTGCAGTTTCTTAAACACAGCTTCCCCAAATACCTTCACTTAGGCTGAAGGAGTATCAGGCTGTGAGTTTGTTACTGCTGTTGTAGAGACGTGCTGCATAAACAACTAATTTAAAGCATAAAAATCTGAATTAAAAGTAGCTGTTTTTTAAAATAATTGCCAGAGTGGATANTTTTTTTGTTTTTTTTTTTTGACGGACACAAGGCACTGCTGAACCCAGAAGCAAGGAGCAAAAGTATTGATTTTCATTGTTCTGACCCGAAACGACCCAAGCTAAAAGCATTTCCAACATCCCCAGTGCCCAGGAGAACAGATGATAACAGCAATCCTTGTTTTTGTGGTGGGCTGTGCGCGCTGAGACGGGAATGGGTGGAAGAGTTCTAGACTCCATCCAACATGGGCTGGAAGGAGGTGGTGCAAGGAGAGGTTTTGCCACCTGTTTTCAGAGCAGAAAGAGGGGAAAATCCAAAATTAAGGGCAGAATTTTAGCACAGCACTCCAGAGCCTGGCAGCTCTTCTTTTTCTCAGAGTGGGAGGTGCTGGTTGGAGAATATTTTTTGAATTGCAGCCACAAGGAAGGGTGCTAAGCACCCCTTGGAAACCCAAAACCCAGCACTGAAAGTGAATAAATCTGCTCTGAGAAACACACAGGAAAGTAGGTGAGACACGGAAAAATCCACATGCTCAGGATGAAATAAAAACATCTTTAAAAAAAAAAAGAAAAAAAAAGAGAGAAAAACTCAAAATCAATAGGCCTGACTCCTACACTAATGAAAAGTGAAGGGCATGGAGGAGCACCAGAGTGCTCACTGATGGCTGCTGTGAAAATGTTTCTTTCAGGGGTGAATTCAGAGAGGCTGATAAAGTGTTGGCTTCCAGTCAACAGCTTCATTCATCAAGAGAAGAGAAAAATCCGTGTAAATGATCTTCCCTTGTTCATGGGAATAAGCCCCAATTTCTAGTTATCCTCTGGAAAATTAAGAATTACACAGATGACAAATAAAGGGGAAAAATGCAGAAGAATAAAGGAATCTCACACCAGGTGTATTTTTTCTATTTCCTATCACAATCCTTTTGCCTAGTTTGCACCTTGCAAAGCCACACTCGTGTGAGCAAGGGAGGAAAAATCACCTCTTTTTAGACTTCAGCATGTTTCTTGTTTGGCATTCCCGTTTATTGAAGTCCAGGTGTCAGCAAAGAAGTTTGTGTGCTCAGTGAAACCAGCATAGGACACGGAAATTTGCTCAAATTGGCCAAGGCTCAGAGAAAGCTTCCTTGCCAGTTGTATTTTAGGGCAGAACAATGTATTATTTTTGAAGAGCTCTGGCTTCAGCATAGCCTCTGCACATGCCCTTTGACAAATTGATATATGGCCTATTATCACTGTTTTTAACCCCAGATCTGTGGTAATAAATTTTTGAGATCTAGATTAGGGCAGTGTTTTATTGAAACTGGGTATTACTGACACCGCTTTGGCACAGTGTGCACCACACATATTTTTCAACACACATTTTTCAGTGCTAAACAATAATGGGTTTAGATAGGTGTTTATTCTGGTTGTGCTGAAGTTGAATATAAACCTAACATTGGCTGCAAAGTTCATAGGATCTTCTTTTGTTTCTACTCAATCAGTAAATTTAGAATAGTTGTGTGTCTGTTATTCCTCGAGCACTAGGTTCCAGTCTCCAAACCCTACCTGAACAACAAAACTAGTGTTTTATTCATTAAAAAATATCTTCTTTGCCTTTCTTTCACCAGAGAAGACTTGAATCTTCTCCCACACCTGTGCTCATGCTGTGTGGGTTTACGGTGGGGCATTTTCTCTGTTCCTGAATTTACTGAAAAAAGATTAAAAAACCCCACACACTGAACCAAAGGGACATGCCTCCCTGCATGGGACCCCTCCAACACCACATCTCTCATTTTATCTGCCATCTGCTCCTTGGAATTCTCCTCTTGGCACCTTATGCAGCTTGCAGTTCAGGTTTCCTGTGTTGGAGACCGTGTTGTGTGGAAATTATTATTTAAGCAGCATGCTGGTCCCCAGTCATGCTGGACAGGGTAGTATAGACTTATGTGAATAAATATAAGAAAAAAAAAGCAGTTAATTATTTTGTAGGGCTTATAATGAAGCCAGTTATTTGCACCAAGAGCTCTATGCCCCTGGTCCTGTGCAGCTTTATTCATTGTGATTTATTTTCTGTGAAGCTGTGGCTATTGAATCCTTTCCATCTAATTTCAAATTAAAGACTTTTATTATTGGTGGCTCAGTGTTTTAAGAGGTGTTGCCCAGTCTTAATGGTTTTATGATAAAGTTGCTCTCTGCCTGCTGGTTTTTACAGCTACATTTCCCAGAAAGGATGGCAGCACAACCTTTTAAACTGGCACATTAGGTAATTTGCCAAAACTCACAAAATATTTGGGAAAGCACTGAAAATTGCAGGATTCGTATTTATCCTGAAATTTTAGGGTTTGAACGTCTCTGGGGTTTCCTGTGTATTTATTTAACTTCCCAGTGTGTGTTTCCACAAGGCAAAGTGGACAGTCTGGGTGCAATTGCCTGGCAGCAGCCCAGCTGGTTGAGGTTATTTTGGGGTTAAAAATGGCAAATACTGTCACAGAAAGCTCATGCATTAAGATTAGTGTCTGGTATTACCAGGAGTGGATAGAGTTGGTGGGGTTTTTTTGTCTAAACTGCTGTTTTCTCATCTATTTGGGGCACTTTTTATTGCCTTCTGAATCCTTTTTTGTGGTGTTGGATGTTGCATATTGAATCTTTTCAAGTGGTGTAGTACAGATAAAATACCACACAGAGAGACCTAATCCAGCCTCCTGTACCAGTCCTCAGCCAGGAAACCCTCTGTGAACATCTAAGTGGGCTTTTATTTTTATTTTTTTTTTCTTTCTCCCCCAGGTGGGGGAATAGCCATAAAATAAAAAGTATTATCACCATTATTACTTTGCAGCATGGTATGTGATGTAAAATTCACATAAGAGCAGGTAGTAAAATTTCTCTTAAAACACACAAAACAACCAAGTGAAACAGCTTCAGGCAAGTGACTGAAATATGAAAAGATGAAATTGTTTGGCTTGAAAGGCAAAGCTTTCTATCTGTGACTATGGGGATTTCCCAGGTAGGTTTTTGCATCCACAATAACAGATGCTAGCAGGTACCAGCTTCTATAATTTCTATGCCTTTTTTTTTTTAGCATTTTATTTTAAGATTATTCATTTGGTTGCTGGAGATTGCTCGCTGATACTTAAAGAAGCAAAGGCATTTTCACAGTGATTTGCAGCCTTGTCCACTTTTACCTTTTTGAGTTCACTTATTTTTTGGGCACCAGAGTGCCAGGGGCACCTTCTCGTTACATTTTCTGCTCTTTTGGAGCATTCACGTATTCTCAAAACTGCATATGGCATCGTGTGTTTGTGTAAAACTGTGTGATATTTCAGGAGTACTCCTGGTTTCAGAATTGCAACTTTCAGTGGTGTTGTGCCTTTGGCAGCACTGGAATCCTTGGCAAGAACTGGAGCTGACTAAGAACTCAAGAATTGCTTTAAAGCTAAATATCTTTATACTATTTTCCATAAGAAAGATCATCCTGCCAAATACCAGGGCACTCCTGCCTTGTTGTAGAGAGGTGTAAATGTGAAGGCATTTGCAAAAAAACCCAAAAAACAAAACAAAACAAAAACAAAAACAAAAACAAAACAAAACAAAAACAAAGACAAAAACAAAACAAAAAACCAAAAACAACAACAAAAAAAACAACCAAACAAAAACAAACAAAAAACCAAAAAAAAAAAACCCAACCAAACAAAAAAAAACCAAAAAACCAAAAAAACACACCAAAAACCAAAAACAAAGCACACACGAAAAAACCCCATTATCTAATCTTGTCTTCTACAAAATGCAGTATTTCACCTAATTTTTTTCTTTTATTTATATATTTTTCATTTTATTTAAACATCCTCTCATTCATCACTGATGGCCCTGGTGATTGGTAAAAAAGGAAGACCAGTGGGAATGGATTAGATGCCTTTATTGGCATTTCTAAGACTGTCATTTTAAAACACAAGTATCCTAGATTTTATTTAATAGTTTAATTAGATTATTTAATAATACGTTGCCTTTCACTCAGACACCCACTTTTTCATTAAGGTTTCTTTTTCTTGATATAAAACAATGAAGAAATAGTAAGTTTTTCATAGGTTTTAAGTTCTTAAATCTATGTGAAACTGTGAAAAGTGATGCATCTTCTCTACTAGGTGCCAAGGGCCATTTTTGGGGTTTCTTAATCAATATATTTGTTTTCCATGGAACATCTGTCACCCAGGCAGAGTTTCATCAGTTCATGGAGAGTTATCTCTGCCATGCACTGCTGAGGGGCCTGGTGTGTTCCTTCTGGCTTTGTTTCTGCTCATGTCTGTTTGTTCTTTGGTGCCCTTTTTTATCTCTTTCTTTGGGATATTTGTTGCAGTTTTTGCTTTGTTTTGCTTTTTTAGCATTTTTTTTTTATCATTTTGGGGGTTTTTTTGGTTTTGTTTTTTTTGGGTTATTGGGTTGGGGTTTTTTTGTTTGGTTGGTTGGTTTTGGTTTTTGTTTTTGTTGGTTTTGGGGGGTTTTGGGGGTTTTTTTTGGTCTTTTTTTTTTTGGTTGGTTGGTTGGGTTTTTTGTTCTTTTTTTCGGGTTGTTTTTTGTTGGGGTTTTTTTTGTTNTTTGGTTTTTTTCTTGTGAATGATTGCAAAGACATCTTGGCCAGCTGAAGCAGGAAGGAAGCAAATGCTGCTCCAAGGGCCTTTGGATGCTGAATTCTGTCAGATGTGGGGAGAGGGAAGAGACAGGGTTCTTAGGCACATGTTTTCAGTAAAACATCTGTAGCATTAAAATCACATTCTTAATGACTACAGCTGAGATTTTGGGAAGTCAGTCAGACTTCCTTGCACTCAGGTCCTCTGAGACCCCTGAGATTTGATGCTGAGCAGAATATAATTTATTTTTGATGTTGCATTCAGAAAAATGTTATTTGCTCTTGGAGATTGCTCTTCCTTTGGATAACTTTGTGGACCACTTGCACAGATTTTCCATAGGGGTAATGCCATATATATCTAAGTTTATTCTTTCATATACGATTCCTACACTTTATTTGAATGTTAAAAACATAAATATTTCATGTTAATCTAAAGTTAACACAAGCTTTAATATAATGCAAAGCTGATGTAATGTGTCATAAGATACAATGTAGTATAGCAGGTTATACTGGATCTGCCTAAACCAAGATATTTATGCTTAAAAATTCAGATTTTTTTTTTTTTTTCCCCAGGCCTGTCAAAGTTTCTGCCACTGTAGCAGAAATATTCAGGCATAGATATTCAGATACTATCCAAGCATTGCCTTCCTGCATTATCTCTCTAAAGCTAATGTTGGATGACATGTACCCTGGTGTAGGCTTTCCAAACCTGCCCATGTCTTCTTGGGTTTTTTTAATCCCACTTGTGACATGCAGCATTATTCTAAGAAAATACCCTAAGAAAATACTCTAAGAAAATACTCTAAGAAAAACAAAATTAAGTTTTCCCAAGTGACCATCAGGTTTTTTCCAAGGAAGATAAAATCCAACATTTCTCCTGCCATATATCTTATTACATTTTGTCAATGATGCATTAAAAGGGGAAGAAGTGGGTTGTGGAAAATGCTTTAAAGCTGTAGAGTAATTTACAGCTTAAGGTCATGAAGTGCTATTATCAGACTGTGACTTGGGAATGTCTGTGAATTTTTTTTGGGAGCCTTTTTTTTTGGTTTGGTTTGGTTTCGTTTGGTTTGGTTGTTGTGATTTTTTTTGTTTGTTTTTTTTTTTGTGTGTGTGTGTTTTTTTGTTTGTTTGTTTTTTGGTTTTTGGGGTTTTTTTTGTTAAATTCTCCTCCGTGGGAGTCAGGAGGGTGCCAGGCTGATGGGGACCCACCAACCTCCCACAGCAGTGACTCACCAAATTCTGCCAGCCCAGCTGAGCAAGGCAACTCTGTCTTGCTCCCTCTGCACTCCTCTGAAACAAGCAAAGAGTAAATTACAGATAATTACCCTGGGGATGAGTCACTATATAAATAGATTTTTAAAATAACTGTTTTAAATCGCTGCTGATTAAATATATATATATATATATATATATATATATGGTGGTGCCTTGTAGGGAATTTTTGGAATTTTTGGTGTGGTAATTTAATGCATTTCCTTAGGTGGAAAGCAGAGTGCTGATATTGCATTTGAGCTGGTCTGATAAAGCAAAAGTGGATATATTCTTTGAGTACTCAAGATCTTACTGAAGGCTGGTTTTTAAAACATGGTTTATTAAGCTAAAGGGAGGTAAAAATATCCTGTCACAAAAAGCAAGAATTAAGTTAATTTAATTTTTTTCTAGAAGTCTGTATGAATTGTGAAAAAGTTCATAACTGCATTTCCATCTCCATTGTTAATACTTATATTTAATTTCTGTCTAGCATTAGGAAATACAGTATTGACAAGTAGAATTAGGTCTCTTTTGCAAAAGGAGTTCTCACTAACTCTTACTGAGACAAGAAAAGAACATAGTCTATTCCTGGATGAGCTTAAACCAGCAATCAAATAGCCAAAATTAATTAAATAAACAGAAAAGTGACATTATTGGCATAGCTGTGTTGGCGTCTGAGTGATACATCCAGCTGAGATCCAGCTATCCTGTTTTATTTAGATGTGTACCTAAGTGCAGAGTGGTCCCTCTGAAACAACCACCAGAGTAATAACAGAATCCAGCTTTGAATTGCTAATGATGCTATTCATCCCCGTAATTAAGTCTCAGAATATTATTCAAATAGCAGTCTGAAGGAAATGGTTGCTGGAATAAATATTCCTTGTGTAATTGGACAATTTTTTTTAACCACTTTTAAAGCAGAGTTTCCAGTGCTTTGAATTATTTTTCGTTCAAGAAGCAGTAGAGCTGGAAGCTAAAATGGATTTGGAGCATTTGTAAAATTTTGACTTCCAGCTTTCATGTTCTGTTCTGGCTGTGCAGTTGTCTCTTCCACTGGTACCTTGAGAAATTGCAACATACTTTATTGACTTAATTTGCAGCTTGTTTATTTACTTCAGATTCTGTTTTTCTAAGATTTAAATATTAGAAATATTCTGGTTTGGGGGCTTGTTGTTGTTTTTGTGGGGTTTGGGAGAGCAGAGTTCTTTGGCCTTTTCTTTGATTGTCTGGTTGGTTTCTTTGGTTTTTGGTTTCTTTTTGTGTGTGGTCATAACCAGCTGTCATTTTTTTTAATTAATGATTTAGCTGACTGGCTCAAGTTAAAAACAATGGCATGGTATTTTCCCTCTTTTCTTTCATTACCTTGAAATCCTCTACTACCACAAACACATCTTATTTGTATGTAGTTTAAGTAATAAAAGAACATGCTGAAAGCTTGATGTGATCTTTACACATGTAAACTGCATAATGGATTAATCTAGTTTTGAAACACGCATTCAAACATTAAATAAGGAGTTGCAAAAGGCAAGGCTCTGCTAAGTACCATATTTAGGCCATTTTAAATCATGTCTGACATAACATTATGTTTTTTTCTGTGTAGCCTTCTTCAGGGTTTATGTGAAAGCCAAACTTTAGAAGTAAAGTTTGAAATAAAATCACCTGTTTACCCCCAGCAACTGTGGTTAGAGACAAGGTGGTTGGCTGGTGCTTGAGAGAGTAATTCATTATTTCCTCTCGATTAGATTTGACAGTCCCCAAAAGGACACCGTGCTCCTCTGCAATTAGGAATAACTGATGTGTTCAGTGCTGCTTGTCACATACAGTTGCATACAGAATATTGTGCTGAACTAACCAAGGTTTGTGGCCTCTCTCAATTGCACTTGGTGTCTGCTGACAGTTTTTTGCCA
>VWZS01007044.1:96789-112748 GCA_013397075.1 Rhabdornis inornatus
AAAAAAAAAAAAAAAAAAAAGGAAGGTCTCCCAGCTCCTCTGCTAGTTTCTCCCTGCATGAAACGTGGGGTGATAGCAAAGGAAAAAAAAATAAAAAATTAATTTACCAAGTGTGGTGGTGGCCTTTGAGGAAATGTTTGAAATTTTTACCCATGTCAATGTGCAAGCTCTGTCAGGGTGGGTCAATGCCTGCCATGGATGAAGGAATGTTGTTTGGACTGGTTCTGCCAGAAATCAAAACAGGAGGAGCTTCCATTTCAGCTGGTGGCAGGCAGTCGTTGAAAAAGAAAAAGTAAAAAGTATGGATACACATGTTTAATATCTCAAGAGGGCCTCTATATCACATTTATGGAGAATTCTCTCACTTCCAGGTTCTTTAACAGTATCCAAGTGAAAAACACTTAAATTCTGCTTTTGCTGTCAACCAAAGGTTTTTCAAGGCTGTGAAGAAAGAGACCGTTTTTGTGATGCATGTGTATATAAACCACACTGACTAAAAGAAGAGAAAGAACTGGGTCACTGATGCACTTTTAAAATGCACTTTTGCTGGGAATATGTCTGTTTCCTTCTTTTGAATGTGAGGGTAATAGGTAGTCCAGAGCCATCAGTGCTTTTTGATGGCAACTTAAGGCAATTTAATGGTTATCTGTCAACAAAAGGGAGAGGTGAAGACAGGATTTTTATTGCTTTTCCCAGAAAAATAAACATCTGGAAGGGAGAGCCCAGTGGAAAACTGTGTCCCTGGCAGACCCACACACACACACACAACCCACCCTAGAACAGACACTTTGGCTCCCTAACTGCTCAATTTCAGAATCAGCAATTCCCACTGGGCTGGGAAGAAACTGAATGGAACAGAAGGGGTAGAGGATTATGAGAATAAAGTTTTTTTTAATATTAAATTGCTTTTATATTAAGAAAATATAAATAATACAACCATTAGCATTACATGGCGTTCTTCATTTGTTTTTTCTTTCTCTTTTTCTCTCTCTCTTCCTCTTCCTCCCTCTTCCCATTCCCTGTCCCTGCCTCCCTCCCCTCTCCTGACACCTTTCTGCACAGCCTCCAATGAAGAGGACCCAACTTCAGCAGGTATGAATTATTTACATTACATCTGCATTGTAGTAACCATTTCTTGAGAGCTGCCTTTGCTGAAACCATGTTAGCCTGTTTCATTTTGTGTATAACTTGGAAAATAGACATATCACAGTTGGGATGTATCCTCCTCTGTCTGTTCCATCTTTTTTTTTTTTTTTTCTTCCTCCTCAGCTTGGACTCAGTAGGACACATAATCCTCTTGTACCATTTAAAAGTATCAGTGGCATGTTCCTTCCTTTTTCCATGCTTAAGCTGGCACATCAAGCTTCAGATAACAGAATGAGTCAAGCAAGAGTTGAAAAAAAAACCAAACCAGTAATTTACTTTTTTTTTGTTTGTTTAAATGTTAGATTTTTCTCTGGCCAAACTCAGTCACTTGGATGATGCCCCAAAACTGACATCCTTTTAAAGACCTGTGAGCAAGCAGTGAAGGAAGGAAAAAGAAAGGCAGCAGATGCAGAAGCATCCTGCTCAAAGCAAACATCCTCCAAATGATGGCTTGGGTATCTGCTCAGCAAACTTTTATTTCCATTGACAAGCTGCCAAGCAGGGAGAATGGTTACCATCACAATCATAAAAATTAGTTTAGGAGCTCCCAGAGAGACACAAACGCATCGTGTTTATTTTATTGTGAAGATTAACTATTTCTAATTAATTGGCAATCCATTAGCTGGGGAGTATTTAAAGGAAAAAGAAGACAGCCTACCAGAGAAGAATGCCACTGAGCAGCCTAACATATTTGAAATGGCACTGAGTTGTACAAACTCAGCGAGCTAAAACATCAAATAAATGGGGAATCACTTTATAGTGGCTTGTTAAAAGAAGGAAAGGTCTCCAGAGGAGCAAAAGAGAAAAGGTGAGGAAAGTGAATGAAGAGAGGAAGATGGCAAGGAAGGATTGAACACTGTTTACAACACTAACCTACAACTTGGGAGCAATATAAGTAATTAGGATACAGCAGAGAATAATAAATGAAAGGACAGAGAACAAAGCCAAGAGTAGAATGTGAGAGAGGGAGAGTAGCTGAGACTAGAACTGAATACAGAAAGGAGCAAAAGGGAGCTGTAAACATGAATGTAGCAGCAAACTGAGCAGCAAGCAGGACTGAGATGAGAAATAACACTGCAAAAGGGAGGAAAAAGAGGAATTTGGGGAAAAGCTGTGGAGTACTCACCCCCATGGACTATGCATTGGAATTACTAAACATCAACTTTCAACTCTCCATTTCTTGAGAGGCCTGTCAGTCTTGAGGTTTTCATGGAAAATGTTTTAGCAGAAACCTGCTGCAGCCATTCAATAGAAAGTTTAGTAAGAAAATGATGGGGATTTACATAGGAAAGAACAAACCCCCCAGCCTTTTTCCCTTTAGGGAAATGGTTTAAATACACAATTTTTTTTTTTTTAGAGCATCTCCTGAAGACATGGCCTCCCTCTTTGAACACCACTGCTCTTTTTTGTGGGAGCCCCTAGCTGTGCTCTGGCCAAGCTGCCCAGATAAATCAGCTGAAAATGATCGAGTGGAGGGGAGTGGAATTCATAACACAGCCACGTGGGCTGCACTACAGAAATGATTTATACTAAGAGAAAAATCCATGTATAAAGTGCAACCTAACATTAATTTCTATCTTAAAACTTTAGAAGCAATGCTAGCCTTTCGGATGCTCCATAATTTATGGTTTCTATTGATTTTGCTGTAAGATACGACCAGACGTTGCTGTTCTGAAAGTAACAGATTAGTTCTGCACTCTTACAGGATTGTTTTAATACCACTTATTTCTCAGATTGGATTGGCATTTGTAAAACTCTAGGTCTTGTTTAAAGCAGGCTCCCCTCCCTCAGGCTGGGAATGCTGTTGTGCAGTCTGGAAGTCACAGGGGTGCAGAAAAATAAATAGGAATTGCATTCAAAACCTCATGCATTCACCTAGAGCCTTTCAGTGGCGTGTGCCTGGTACAGGCAGTTTTATCCAATAGCAGGTTTTGCTCTCTTCCACAAAAAAAGGGCAGCAAGTTTCCAACAGTTCATGAAATTTAGACATGTAATGTTTTTCCAACAAATGCCTTCACCTACAAAAGAGCACGAGATAGGATAAATGGCATCTAATATTTTTATGAAACAATTTTTATGCTTAAACATAATGTATAAACATTTTTATGTACAAGCAATTTAAAATTTATAAACATTATCTCAACATTTTATGGAAATTACAAACTTTTAATTGGCCTGTGGCCTGGACCAAACTTTAAATTTCTTTTCCTGTTTAATCAAAGGGTGAAACACTGCTATTTCCTATTCTCTGCTTTTTGGGATAAGGGCTAGCAGCTCTGGGAATGCTATCTTGTGAGGAAACTTGTGGAAGAAAAGTCACTAAAATTTTACTTTGAGTGTGGTAACCAGTAAGTTGAATATTAATAATCCTGTAATAATAAGTGTCCTGTAGTTACCTCTCTGTAGAAATGATATTTCACTGGAGTTCCTTCAGTTTCAGATTGCTTCAGACTAATGAGCTCTAATTATAACCCGTTGTTTTTCACCCAAGTTTCTTTATAAGCAAAAAGAAACCAAGGAGTTTTTCCAGGTACTCCTCACAGTTTCAACAAAGATTTCCTTAGCAATGCCTCTGAGTAAGCATTTTTCTAATTTCTTTTTTCTTTACAGTTAAATACCTGTGATTTTATGTCACTGGCGACATCTCAGTGATGATAGTGACTCTATTTTGACACTTTGCAGTCTTTCTTCACTTACTTTGACTTATTTAAAATCAAATCTAATAAAATAATTTATTAAAATTATTTAATAAAATAATTAAATCAATTAATTTATGTAATTATTTATCAGTTAAATCGTTTTACCAGAGGCTCACACACCAAAACTAGGAAAATCTCAGGAAAACCCTCTATTTTCCATGTGTTCTTTATCCCATCCATATGTGGCATGAATGTTTGAAAGCTGTTTGTTGAGCCAGGAGGAGATTCCTTTGTTGACAACTGTTTTTGAAAGCCTAACGTAGCAAGCACGTCCTGTTGGATGTCCTGCTTTTTGAAGCTTTTCATCCCAAAAACGATTCCCCGTGGTTTTATGGATTTCCTCCCCACCTCCCACATCTCCAAAAGGAGGCTGGAGTAGTTTCTACAGTTATTAAAGAGTAATTCTTCCAAGACCTGATGAGACAGAGCACAGCAGAGCACACAGCAGTTTGTGCACTTGTCTCTACAAAGGGATTTTGACTGAGGTAAAAAACACATCTCCTTTGAGATCATCACTTAACTGGAGCCATCCCTTCCATCTGCCATTGATTTTTATTTTTTTTTTAAATCATAATGCTTTAGGAAACTGGCGTTTTCGTCTTTGCATTCCATCTACATAATATATGCAAACACATTTAGAGTTTCATGGTAATAAAAGCTCTTTTACAGTGTGAGTTTTGCTGCTGTCTTAATTGAGTTTAGGTGTTGTAAAGAGTAAAGATTCACTATGTGACAGAGCCCCCTTCTTCAAAGACATTACTAAAAAATAATTCCTTCAACAACTTTGTGGCAGAGTATATAAGCTGCATTGAATATTTGTGTATGTATTTCTTCCCCTGGGAAATTATATTACCCCTCCAAAATTCCATGTGCTATCTGCTCCCTCTTTATTTATAAAAGTTATTTTAGCATGTTTTCCCTAAAGAAGTAAATAACGTGGGGAGAAAAAAAAAAATCACTTTTGAGAAAGAATAAAAATGGTAAATGCAGCATCAAATAAAAGAGACTTCTGCTGGTAAGAACCTGTAGAATTAAGTCGATTTCATCGAAGGAAACTAATGGAATTTTAGAAAATAATTAGAATAGAAGAGTGCAAGTTCCAGGACAAAAGCTGTGTTAGACATAATACTTACAGTTATCAAAATGTAATGAGACACAGAGATCTAAGACTGTTAGGAGTTGCCCATTAGCCTTACTCTAGGAGCAAGATGTGAAGTAATACCTGAAATCTAAATCTCAGAATAAAAATCAAAACACAAGTTACATGATTTGTTTTGTTTCTGTTAGGAGAACTCCAGGTTTCTCTGGTGCTTGCTTTCTTTCCTGGATCTCCTTTGTTTGAGAAACCTTTTAAACAGGGACACAAAAACACATTGCCTTGTTGTTTGCCATTTTATTCACAGAATAAAAAAAAAATATGGTTTATATAAAGAAAGCAAGTTTTAAAAGACAAAAAATTAAAGGTAATAGTAATAATTTTGGTCAATAGATATTTCAAAGCTGACTTGCTGGGCATAGCCTTGATGACTCTTAGGAGAATATTTCTGGTGGAATTATTGGATCCTCAGAAATAAAATGGTTCATGAGACATGTAGAGTTTAAACAAAACCCAAACAACAGAATGGAATTTGTACTACAAAAATGTTATCAAAGAATGAGTTTTCTCTTTCTAAATAGCTTTGCATTTAAAAAATTACTGGATTGTCATTTTCTTTAATAGATTTAAAAGACTAGACATATTATTATTAAAATCACAGGTTTTCCCATGTAGCATGATATTCAGAATGTCAAATTTTCATGGTTTTGATTTTTCACAGTGGTGTAAAGTGGAAAGGAGAAGGGTTCCATTGGGCAGCAATCTTAGACAGATTTATATTAGATAGTTTAAAATAATTTTAATTTTAATAGGAAGGTTTAGTTCTGGCTGCCCCTGGATCCCTGGCAGTGCCCAAGGCCAGGTTGGACACTGGGGACAGTGGGAAGTGTCCCTGCCATGGCAGGGGTGGGAATGGATGGAATTCAAGGCCCCTTCCAACCCAAAACTGCCTATAATCCTGTAATTCAAATATTAGCTAGGCCTTTTCTTGGACAGATGAATATTGTAATCAATTTTTCCATGTCTTTCCTTGCTTCCTGCCAGAAAATGCTTTTGCCATTTGGTGCTGCCCTGCTCATCAAAGAGCAGGCGAGATCCATTTGGTTAAAGTACTGGGCACATGTCCTTGGTTCTCAGAGAATGAGACTAAGACTGGAAATTAAAAACTTTTGGGATCATACTGGCATTAATATTTAAATGAAAATTATCCTTATATGCCTATATAATAACTACACCATGTGTTTGATGTGGGTTTGAAATTGGATTTCACATGAAAATAATGCCCTAGAGGCTTTTATTGATTGGGAAAACAAAATGAAACAAAACAAAAAACAGAAAAAACAAAGCAAAACACAAAACCAAACCAAGCCAAACCAACAACAACAAAAAAGATAAGTTTTGGACCTGGATGATCCTTTTGGTCTCTTCCAACACAAACCATTTTATGATTCCATGATGATCAGAAAAGAGAAACCAAATCAGATTTTTCTGTCTTTCTCTCTCTCTCTTTTTTTTTTTTTTAAAGTTATTGAAATGAAACTTTAAAAATAAAAGCATGACATGTTTAGTCTGCTTTCTGAGTCACCCTGAAAGCGTCAAGGATGTGTCTGGTCAAATCTCAAGGACTTCAGTTTCCTGCCCACTGCACAGCAGGATCTGGAGTTGTGGTTTTGTGATGGCTCCCAGGCTGTCTTTGGGGCCACAGTGATTTTGCTGTGGTGTGCAAAGCTCTTCCATTTCACACATTTTGAAGAGGAAAATCATTTTTCAGAATTATTCTAAAGGAAAAGATTTGCCATTCCCCCAGGGACTGTACCACAGATTTACTGTCTTGCTGTACTTGGTTTACGCATTTATGGCAATTCCTTTTCTTTTTTTTTTTCCTTCTTGAACTGCATATTTTATTTTTTCCAGTGCCTGGAGCTAGCTTGCTAATTACTTTTCCATCTATTCCAAGCAAAATATAGACTAAACCAGAAAATTTTATAAAGGTCATATTGAACCCCATTCTGATGGAAATGAGGCTTATGCAGTAAAAATAGTTCTAGATGCCAGGTGGCACTGAAGGCTATTAGAGTAGCCTGTCACATTTAAAAGCTGGAAATCTTACTTAGGTCAGGAATGAAAATTAATTATTATTTTTAGCCTATCCCTTAGTGACTGTCCTTCCATATATCATAAAAATAACACAGTTTGGCAAAATCCCTCACTTTTCGAGATTGACAAAAAAGGGAGCTAGGAGTTTGAAATTATCCTGCAGTGCTGGCAGCTGCCAGAGAAACTCATACACGGGCATTTTTCCATAATCTGCATAGTTTCAGAGAGTAGTATCTGTGGTGATTATACAACAGTCATCCCAGTGTACAAATAAAGTGGGAGATCATATGATATCCCCTAAAACAGATACTGATTTCTACCATGAAATTTTCCTTCTGTCTGCTCTTCCCTTTCTCACCTGAATTTTGAGCAGAAGTTCTTCAAGACTAAGATCTTCAAGCCAGGCATTTGCCTCAGACTGAGCTCAGCTCAGGTCAAGGCTAGGTCTGATGGGGGTCTGAGAAACCTGGTTTAGTGGAAGGTGTCCCTGCCCGTGGAAGGGGGTGGGACTGGATGATATTTAAAGTCCTTTCCAACCCAAATCCTGTGATTCTGTGACTCTGTGAAACCAGGTGAATACACAGTATTTTGGTACCACGTCTCTATCAGCAGGATACTTTTACACAGGTGCAGCTGCTCCCATCTGGGAAGCAGTGTTCCCCAAAAAGAGGTTCTGCAGGTGTCTCGTCCTTTCCAGGACAGATAAAAAGAGCAGGACTAGCTCTAGCTCTGGCCAGCTTAAAAAAGTGAGTAAAAAAGACCAAAGATTATTATTTGGTGTTTGTTTCTTCATCCTCTGAAGATGGAGAAGGAATGAGAAGATGAACGAGCTACTCCTCTTGTTGCTGCAGGGATCTCAGTGTTGCTCCTTGAGTCCTCTGTACTCCTGACAAGTAGAGTTGAAACACAGGAGAATTGTGAAAAAGGAACACCTTTTTGGGGGGAACCACAATGTTTTGGAAGTCAACCTTTTCAAGGAACCTTTGGATGAGGCACCGAGTGCTCTGGTCGGTTTGACAAGTTGTGAGCTGGCCACAGGTTGGACTCATGCTCTTGGAGGTTTTTTCCAACCCCAGTGATTCTGGGAAAAGGCTAAACACGACAGAGAAGAGTTGACAAAATCCTCTGCTGCTAGAAAGGACAGATTTTCATCCGAGAAGTGCTGAAAACCGAGACGAGGAATTACTGGGGAAGGAAGCTGACAGGCAAAGAAATGGGATTAATGAGTTGAGCATGGGCACAGAGGGACTGGCTCTGAAGGCAGGGATGCAGGGAGAAAGGCAGCAGTGGGATGACCTGCACGGGGTTGGCTGCTGCTGCAAGGGCTCTTTCCTTCTCACATTTCTGGCTCCCCCTTCCAGCACACCCGTGCTCTCCTGCTCTCCTTTGTGCTGGCCCTGCACAGCTGCATCAGGAGGCTGTTCCAGCTCAAAGTGCCTCATCCACAATAAAATTTTCCTGATAGAGTCAGTTCTCACTGGGTTCAGCTCCTTGGTCTGCCTTGCCAGGCAGTGGCATGTGTGCTCCCAGTAGGAAGCAGGATTTGCTGGGAATGGGCACTGAAAGTAGGAGTGAAGATGAAGAAATTGTCTTCTCTGGTAAAATACTGGGATTGCATTTCACTAAAGACTCCCATCCTGCCACGGGATATACGGAAAGGGAAATAAAAAGAAGCAAATACTAATGAAAGCAAACCAAGCAGGATTAGGGGTTGGTTGAGGATTTAGAAGCAGGTTAACAAGCCCGATGAAAAGGACTCTAATCAAAAAATAGCAGCACAAGGAGGCTTACTTTAAGCTTACTTTGGTTTTAAACAGTCTTATGGCCATCTTTAAAGCACTGGATTGACTGTGAAAACATAAAGAATACTGAGGTAGGAATTTCACTTCTTTACAGTGCAAATTCAAGTGATTTTTATTTGCCAAGGCTTTGTATTGCACATCAGTTCAGGAGGCAAAAAAACATACTGAATAATGAACCATTTGTAGAAAAGCTGCTCCTATTCAAAGATAGTACAAGAGAGCAAAGTTAAAGAGCATAAAATAAGCATGCATTTAAAGATGCTAAGTGTGTTTTTCACGGATGACAATCCAGACCCTTCCATGCAGACATTTTAACCCAAATATTATTCCTTATTTTGAGGGTTGAGTGGTGGAATACATGTTGTCAGTGCCTGTTTTGGCAGTTGTGCATTTGACACCAAATTGTGCCAACACTGTTTGTTCTGTAGCCTTATTTTCGGGCAGCAGCTCAGCAACAGATTGGGTAGATGCCACCCCATCCCAATTTCCTCTTCAAGACAGAAGATCCCAATTTAACTCAGTCTTTGCAGTCAAAGAAAACAAACACAAACTGGTACAGGATGAGTCTTCCCAATCAGTTAGATATTTAAAATAAAGACAGCATCTACTGCTTTTTTTTCTCTACATGGAGATGTAGTGTACGTGCTTAGGAGTGTGTTTGCTCAATGTCAGTTAGGGATAAACTCTTAATTTAAATCCCTTTTTCTAGTTTCTACAGGAAGGACCACAAGTGAATCTTGAATTTGGTGTCTACACATATATGAGCATACACACATTTAGGACTTGTTTCCTGAGGTTTCCAGGACCTCACCTTCTGTAAAGCTGTTGATTTCTTATTTTTATAAAATTTCTTCATTTTATTATTCTATGGTATCTCTTCCCACAATATGTAGTTAACATTTGCATATTTAATATTGTATATTTATATATATATTAAATGTTCTGTGCTTCAAAGCTTTCCAGGCTAAAAAATCTAGATCCATATATAACTGTGCTGATGCAAGATGCTGAAGATCAGGGTGCACATAATTCTAGTTATATAAAATAAACAACAGTGATGAGGCTTCCTGAAATTCAGTGATTTTCATGTGGAAGCTGTACATTCTTCTTCCTGATTATTTCAATGTAAGATTTGTAGATTCTCAGCAAATTTAACCAATGTGAGTCCTGAAAGTACCCTTGGCATGACTGCAGTGCCCCAGTGTCATGTTTGAAAAAGGTACCAGGAAAGACTTACATTGGGAATACAGTGAAATCAATAAATAAAGAAACGATAGAAAAAATAATCTAGTTAGAAAAAAATGGAAAGGCCTAAGCAAGAGAAGGAAAAGAAAGAAACCTCAATATTTTAATATTAAAACCAACAAGAAATTGCCCTTGTAAATTATTATTATTAATAAAATCCCTATGTTATGATATTAATCAGCAGGATAAATGGGAAATACCACTTTCTAATAACTCTCTTGGGAATGCCTATATTGCATAATGTCTACAAATTTTGAAATGGGTTGATATCACCCAAGGAAAACCTTTTCAATAATGGGCCTTTTATGTTTGTTGTCCTAGGATCTTTTTTTTATCATTTCATATCTCTCGTCATTATATTATTTTATTTTTTTATCAACAGCTCTTGTTTAGTAAAACACAAGAAAAGGACCAAAAATCTACTCTGAATTTTGGAAAAAAAAATATTATCAGTTCTTAAAACAACACCTTTTCAGTAATTAATATTTTGTTATATCATAGTGTTTAAAAAAAAATAAGCTTAAGCAGGTTAGATGGCTGCTAAAGAAAGCATGGAGAAAGTGCCAAGGAAAGCTCTCTGGAAGGTGGCAAAGTAGAGGGAGCACGGCTGAACTGAGAGAATCAGAGAATTTGGTACTTCTGTTAAATTCAGCCTCCTTTGAGGCTGATTGTATAATCAGGGAATTTCTATTTTGTGTGTCTTGTATTTTGAGATCTTTGAGTTTGTTGTAGCTTGAAGAGAGAAAAGATGTTGAAGGAAGATTTGGCCTTATTTTAAAAAACAGTCAAATGTTTCTTGTCATTAATACTGGGCAAGACTAAACACCCCTCTTTATATTGCATCACTGAAACAAAATAACAAGTAAAATTCAGATATATTTCTTACAATAAAGAGAATTTAAATTGCTTTAGGGGCATGGAAATATCAAGCAAAGGCTTGAATGATTTCGCTCAGACAGGTCCATGGGGATTTCTGCACATACACAGCAACTTCTTAGATGATTTCTTGCAGTAATAAATATGTACCACTTCATTCACATCATTTGTACTCATATATTGACTTTCCATATGGCAATGACTGTTTGCAACAGCCAAAACCTTCCTGTTTTCTTTAGTCTTAGAAATGGAGTAGATTCTTTTTTTATAGTACATTATTTTGAAGTTTTACTAATGCAATTAAAATGCACTTTGCTTTTTTTTCTACTGGAAATTTTTTAGATAAACTGTACTTTACCTGAGAGCATGAATATCCTTTATTAGGCCTGACAAAAGAATGATATGTGGCATTCAGCTGCCTGTGTATTGAGCAATTATATATATACATTTGTAGTAATTAAAAAAAATTATTTTGGAAACAACTACTTTTTGTATTTTTTGCTTTTCTCTCTTTTTTTTTTTTTTTTTATTTTATATAAAACTGCTGTTTCCAGTCGTCTTCCTTACAAATAAATGCCATGTGGCTTCAAAACAAAATCCTGGCAAAAAACATTTATATAAGATACACAGTACTGTAAAGCAATAAAATGCTAAATGAAAATTATCAGAGTGACTGAAGATAAGAAAAAGGCCAAAAGATTTCCCAGTCCAGTTCTTATTTGAGACACAACTTCTAAGGCTGCCATGTGGCTGTGTGGTAACTGTTGAGATAAAAATAACAACTTTTAAATTGCAATATGCTCCAATTACAAAGACGAGTATGATTTTAATTGTAACATGCTCTCATGAATGTCCAGTTGTCTATTACTAAAATAATGTTAACATCAAATCTACCTTTATGCACTTTGAAAGTTATTTGTGTCAAATAACCTGAGAAATGCCTTGGAATTCCTGAAGTTTTATTGGAATGCCTACAATGGAGAAGGCACAGCCCAAGAACAAAAAGGTCTGGGTAGAGATTTATGTATTCAATTTGCCTGCAGAACTGTATTTTAACAAAGCATGAATTAACACTCTAGAGTAATACTACAAGTCAGTGTTACAGTTATTCATGATTTCATTAGTTTCCACTTTTTGACAGAATTTCATCCTGTTCAAACTGCAGAACAGTTTATTTATTAATATACACTTAGGGAAAGAGTGGGAGTATTCCAATATCTTTCCATCTTGACCAAAAATGCCCCAATTTTATTTTTTTAATCCAGCCTCCTAAATGGCAAAATATTTCTACTATTTTTTTTTTTTTTTCTGCAAAACAGTAATGCTGGGCTTTTCTTTTTTAAAACAAAATACAGCTCAAACATCCTGCTAGGTACATGTGTTCTGCCCTAACCTCCATGAGCAGGGAGAGGGAGAGAAGCTGTGAAGCAATGTATTTTTTATCAGGTCTTGTTTCCATCTCAATTTTTTCTGGCACAATACAGGCAATAAAATAGAACGTCCTAAGAAATTCAAAATAAGTTTTTTGCCTCAAGCTGTTTAAGTCCTGCAGCTGGATGTGTCTGGAGAGCTACCCATGATGCAGCTGAGGGTGGACACCAGGAAAAGCTCTGTGGCTCTGATGCCAAAAGATTTTTGCTATTTATATATTTTTTCATATCTTCGTAGCTCTGTAGAGTATTATTGTATAATTCTACAGTTTCTTCAGCAGGAGGCCAAAACAAGGGGGGGATTACCTCATTAAATGTCCTTTTAATTGGTGATTCTGATCAATTATGCTAATTTGATAAACTGATAAAAGTGTCCAAGCCCTGTATCACATGTGCTTTCAGCCATAAGTGCACCTGGAGGACCTTCAATAAACAGAAACATCTTTTTACCAGTTTAATCTTGCTTGGCTACTTTAGGGGCACTAAGGCAAGATCTCCAGTGGAAGTTTCCCATGCCATTCCCTGAGGGAATAAATTATTCCCCTGGGGAGTGCTGCAGCTCAAACTCCAGACTTGGAAGGCAAAATTTACCTGTGCTGAGAGCTGTGCTTGACCTTCTCATTGCACACTATTGCACTGTGTGTAATGACATAAGCAGGAATTTTAAGTTAAAGCATTTCTTATCAGAAAACACCAACCTGCAGTATTGCTGTGCAGGACTTAGTACCATTAAACACCAGAATAAGTCAGTAATTCCATCCAGGTGCAACTGGCTTCGTGTGAACCACAGGAATCACAAGCAGTTAATTTGTATTTGTGCTGTGGAAGTAGCTGGTGCAGAGGAAGCAGATCTCAAGTGATCCTGCTGTGCATCTTCCAGAATGAAGGCTCCTGACTGCAAACATGGGTTGTGATTTTAAACCGGGATTCTCAATCAGTGGGGGTTTCTGGGTTGCCAAAAAAAAAAAAAACAACAATGTGNTTCATGTCCTGAGGATAACCACCCTCTGAGGTTCTCTTCTGCTGTTTCTGTGTCATTAATGCAACACGAGTAATTAAGACCTGACTCATACAAATATGAATAGCCTAAGTTTAGGCTGTGGCATTTTTAGTTCCCACTGGAATCCTCAGCAAGAGGACTAACTGGATTTATTCTATTTGCTGTTATAATTAAGGTTCACATAATCTTTGCAGGTTTTTTTTCCATTTTCCAGTTACAGAGGCAAAAAAGGATGAGAAGTCCTGATCATTGGCAGTTTAAAGTACAGTGAAACAATGAAAAATGACATCTTCATACATGATGACAAGAATTACAATGATAAAAATAACACTGTTGCACAGAAATCTCAATTGCAAGTGAGGTTCTGCATTAGGTACCAAACAATATATAGTTTCTTTATTGCTGGGTGTGTTTAGCCATTACCAGTGCAGTAAACACAGACATGGATTTGTTCCAACCATGTAGAAAATGGATTTGGAGAGTTTATTTTAATGCAGAATCTGTAGACATAAGCATTGTCAGGACTGCACTTTTGAACTAAATCTTCCAGACATCCCAGCTGAAATCGAATCTAATATTTCTCTGAATATTTTAACATTAAAAATTCAAGTCTGCAGTACTTCAGCAAAGTTTTTACAAAACGATTCTCTCTGTTTGCAGAGGGCGGGCATTTTTTTTCTGTTTGATGTAAACCAGAATCAACTGAAAAATAAATTTGGAAAATATTTCTAAAGTAAGTTGGAAAATTAATCTGGTTTTAATGAGACACAGTAAATCACAAAAGGAGTGTAGCAAACAAGATGGCACACCTGGGTCAGAAAGAGTGGGAGAAGTCAGTGACAGACAAAGGATGATCTAGGAGAAAAACAGCAATGATGCTGCCTGAGTGGAAAGTTGAAGGAGGAGGAGGAAAAGGCCTTGAAAATGTATTTTCTGTAAAATGATCAGGTGTTCTCTGGGAAAATAAAATCCTCCTGTGAAAGGTGATACAGAGATGCAGAATAAGTCTCACATTAACACTTGCTAGGGAGGTTTATGGGAGAGCTGGTGGGGGAAGAATACTGTGGGCATTATTCAGACTTACATATTTAGGTGTCAAAGGGTACAAAGAAGTGAAAAAACAGCATTGAAAATTGGCAAAAAGAGTTCCTAGCCTTGGAAGGTGAGGAATATGAAGAGAAGTAATAGAGGAGGACTTGGAGAAAATTCCTTGTAGCGCACTGAACACCTTCCCCGGCTTTTAGGGTATTTTAATCTCACCCTCTGTAAAATCACTACAGTGCCTGCTACACTCTCCATGCCTCAAATTTGGGTCTAATTTGCCCTCAGAGGCTTGGGTGAGAAGTTTAAGACTCTCAAGGAAAGGCATTGTATATCCATCAAGTATAAATTGCATCTTTTCAGAAAATATTCTAGCTATTCAACTCAAAAAAAGGTTTGGGAGATGGCTGGACAATCACGTTAAATTTCTTCCCTGTAGAAGAATTCTACAGAATAGAATTGGAGGGATATGTGTAGAAATGACCCAAAAGTGTTTTTTCACTCAGGGGGTGAACTTTATCTTTTGCTGCATCCAGATGGAGACACCTTGATCATTATAATCAGCACGCTCCATTTGCTGCATTAAAAACAAGATAAATATTTAATCACAGTGCAATTAAGTCTGGATCTCTGCCATTAGTTTATAATGAATATATAGGCAGATAGGATCTAATACACTACTAATTCACTTACAAGCCAGGTTGAACAGATTTTTTTTTAATTTTTTTTCCCCCCAAAGCTGGATTTTGTGAATGTTCATGAGATGACAGCGTGTGTCATCTAATTACTTTTTCTGCTTTCATGCATTAACTGGAATAACTTGCAGCAATCAGTTATTGTTATCAATATTCCACATAAACTGTGAATGATTTTCTGCAGTGCCTATTCTTTTCAGGTTGAAGTAACCAAACAAAAAGCAAGCTGTAGGTCAATACACATGTGTTGATGCAAAGTACATTTGTATGCTAACAGTGAAATAGAAGCAACAGTAGCAAATTCAAAAAGGAAATTTTTGAAGAATAGGAAGGAGCTGTCTTGGTTTAGTTTATTTCCTTTTCTCTTTACTTTAGAAATATTTGAGTAGCAAGAATTTCTTGTTACGCTTCAGAAGCTTTGAAGGATGAGTTAGCTCAAAATGCATCTTTATTATGATCATCATCATTAACTGATGATGATCAGTTTTTTATGATGCACCGGTATAACNGGAGCAGGAGTGGGAGATTAAGAGAAAAAAAAGAGAAGAGTGGTCTAGCTTGGAAAGCAGAAAGAGTTGGAGAATAGTGACAGGATCTGGAATTCAATAGGATTTAGGGTTGGGGTTGTTTTACATGGAAATATCAGGTTTTGATGGCAGCTTGGGAAAAAAAAAAAGTGGAAGAGGAAAGGATATATTTCCTCTGTCCCACATCCTCAGGGAAATAAATGACTGGTGTGTAACTCTTGTCTATTTCCCTTGGTTTCTGCTGTGGACAGCTTTATGCCTGTTTGGACTATATATATATATCATATATATACATATATATACAT
>VWZS01007044.1:114838-126245 GCA_013397075.1 Rhabdornis inornatus
ATATTTTAGTGGCAGAATGAGCATGTTGTCCAGAAGATATTTTCATGATTGCACGGTGCCTTCAGAAGGTCAACAGTACATCTGCTGGGAACGTGCTCCTCAAATGTCCCCAAACTCTGCGCTGCAAGGCAGGCACCTGGGGGCATTCAAAAACAGCCTCTGTGCTGGGAAAAGCCTTCACAGAAATATTGAATTAACAACCAAAGTAGTAAATGTGAGGAAGATCAGAGACCCTCAAAAGATTTTGTTATATCCCTGACCTTTTTGTGCAATAAAGCAGTTTTCTGTCAGAACCTGTAAGGACATTCCTGATGAATTTGAATGCTCGTCTGCGTTTCTCTGTGGAATATGGTCCCTTTTGAATAGGATTAGGTTATTCTTTGGATTTGTGTCTGCTGAAGTGTGAATTCTGCAATCTCACATCTGAAGGGGCAGACCTTTCAAAAATCCATTTTGAGTTTTTAAAAGGGTGATGAGGAAAGAAAAAGGTCAACATAATTCTGAAAAAAAAGTAAAGATGGTCTATCATTCATGTGTGTAATGGTGGTCAAATTTTTAACTGTGTGAAGAAAACATCTAAGTCAGTCAGAAAATTATATATTATTACGAATATTTGTAAAATATCTAGTGCAGATTTTTGCTTATTTCCATGGCGGGGTAGCTCAGCTTTGTCCTCAGGTTGCAGGAACTGCTGAGCAGAGGCAGGGGAGCGTTGGATTACCTGGACACTGAGCCTAATTCAGGGTGATAAACCTTAACTCTCTCACCACGGGCAGCTTGTGCCATTCTGCCTCCTCCTGCAGCAAGGAGGCTGATTCTTGACTTCCCATGGAGTTGAAATAAGTTGTTTGTGACACTGGCTTCCTTTCCACACACTAATTTCAAAATACAGGAGCTCCTGCTAAGCGAGCTCTGTCACAGTTTATTTTGAAGATTCTGCTTTGGCAGAGAAAGCATATAAGGTATCATGTATTATCCAAACACAGAAAACTTCCAGCTACTGATGTCAAAACCGTGTGAGAAATCTCTGATGAAGATCTTGATTTATCAGATGAGGGAAAACCCTATTTGGCATTCATGTAAAGCCAAGAGGAACTCAAGAAAAGCTGGTGCCACAAAGGCACGCAGCTGGAGAGTACTTCTCTTTAAAAGCAAAAATAAAATTATTTGATACCTTTTATTAGTTTGATGATAGCTCCCAATATTTGTTTTGATGGGATTTGCAGCTTATTATATCATCAGAATAATGTTATCTATTAATCCTACTTCAGTAATATTCCTCAAATAAAATGAAGCAATTATCTTTGTATCTTTGCCTTGATGTATATTAAGGTCAATATCTAATTTAGTACTTTTCATTAAAGTTATATTATTTCTACATGAAGAGAAAATTGATTGATACCATCAAAAGTGCTAGCGTTTCTTATTTCATTTTCATTAATTTTACTTGTAAAAGATGTGGTTATTTTGCATGTTTTACTCTATTGGAGTATACATTTTTTTACTTTATTTTCTCCTTAAATTTTCCATATTTGTCACTTAAGCTTGACTTAGCAAGAAAATATGGACCTTGATTTCTGGTCACCTGTTTTAGCACATTTTTAAATTTGGAGAGTCCAACTGTGTGATGAGGATGGCCTGATGTTGATTTCTTGTTTAATGAAATCCCCTGTAATTTTGGAATGCCTTTCCCACCAAAGCATGAGCAGATTTTATATTTGGCAAAGCAAATGCTTATGCTGTTTTTTTTTTAGAGGCAGACAGCTATCGCTAAACGGGTTTCCTTGCTTTTCCTGGCTTTATCTTCTATGGAAAAGCTTCATGGTTTCTCTCAAATATGCAGTTTCCACTGCAGTATGGCACAGTACAAGTTTTTATTATGAAATTTTTGTTGACTCTACTTGCCAAGGGAGAAAACAGATAGCATGGTTCTGCCTTGAGCCCCTTTGCAGCTCTGCTGAGGATGCACTTATTTGATTCACACATCTATGAAGTCTCGGAGATTTTAGTAACATCTAAGATTTAAAACCTGCTACACTTTAAGTTAACTTCCAATATTTTGTCAAAAACAGCATGGGATTCCAATGAATAAAAGAATTATGTATTTTGGAATATACTTATTATGTTGGCTGATACCCCTGGAACTGAACAAAGAGGGACTCCAAAGAGCAGCAAAGTGAACAGATCTATTACTTTGAGTGCACAATTAATCTTGCTGACATTATTTTATATGAACATGGATAAAAATGCCTGGAAACCATACCATTGAATTCCTCTGCTCATTAATATTGATCAAATGTTGTTGCTCTCCTTGTGTTGGAAGCTACTTAAAGATTACCTGTAAAAGTATTACAGCACTATTGATTTAAGAAAACCAGTCCCTGAAGTCCACTGCTTTTGAAAATTAGTTGACATATTTGGTTTGTTCTTTTGTTGGTTTGTTGGGATTTTTTGTTGGCTTGTTGGGGTTTTTTTGTTTGTGTTTTTGTTGTTAGGTTTTGGGGTTTTTTTTGTAAAAAAGGATATTTGTGGACTTGCTGCTATAGATCGGAGTAACAGACCACATTAATCAGGCTATCACAGAATTAATTATCCAGAGTTTCATACCATGTTGTTTAAAAGCCTAGGCATCCCTATGGAAGTTGGCTGGGACCTCTCCTCATGCCATCTGTGCCCAGATCTTACACTTTACATTTTTGGTGCTTCAGTGGAATGGTGGCAGCATTAGGCCCCAGATCCTTCAAGACACTTAAATCTGCCGAAATAGCATCAGGGATTCTGTAGACTCAGTTAAAATTAATTAATTAACTAATTAATTAATTTTAAAGGATCATATGTTAGGGCATTCATGCAATTTAAATAAGCTCAAGATGTGTGAACTTAAATTTTGGTCCTTTGAAGAATTAGGAGAAACAATGGTAGGGTGGCACATGCTCTTTAATTTTCAATCACTCATTCATTTAGAGCACTGAGTTTGTCTAACACATGTCTTTATCAAATAATAAATGTTAACTAGTCAAAACTAGGTGACTGTAATTTTTTAATTTGAGCACAAATAATGAGGATGTTTTGTTGCTCTAAAAATCATTTTTTAATTACCAGTTTCTATGAGCAACAGCAACGAAAGCAAACAAAAGTACCCAAAGAAAAATATCCAATATTTATATTCAAAATAATGATATTATTTGTCCATAACAACCATAATCAGGAAAAAAAATCTTCATCTTGTTGTTGTGTTTTTATTTTTATCCAGAAGAAAGGCTTCATAGAAGAAAATCATTAGTTAGAAATACTGTCATGCACCAGTATATTTATCACTATGCACCTCAGATGACCTTTTAAGCCTTTGCAGTTTGGACTGATCTGAGAAAATGCAAAATATAAAGGAAATCTATAAAAGTAGGCTGAACGTGTGCTTAACAAGCCATACAGAGAAAGTGGAAAGCAAAATGAGAAAGTAATTATTAAAAGATTTATTATTCTTGGAAGATTAGAGATCTTGCTTGCATAGAAACAATTAACATATGAGGCTGCCTGCAGGTACTCTCCAAACTGCAGCTCTGTGATAGAAGCTTAGAAAAAAAAAATACACAGCTCATATTTACTGGGAGGCTAAAAGTGCAAATTATTAGACAGGTTTCTTCCCAAATTATTATGTAGGAGAAATAGCATGAAGTATTAACACTTGAAAGAACAGAAGCTGTAATACTTGAAAGACACGAGTCTTCCTAGAAATAAGAATGTAGTGTAACACTAATTTTAAATTGTAATACAACATACAGAATACATTGTAATTTGTGTATACACAAATACAATGACATTTGCGTGTGGCAAAAGGCAAAACAGGCAGCAGTCATTCTCCTTGTTTTCATCTTCACTTTTTTTTGCCCTTTTTTTTGCTACTAATTCCATTTGGAATTATCTGCAGTACATTCATGTCCATTATTTTTTTGGTTCAGTGAGACATATCCCATGTTCAATGATGTACACCAGAAAAACCTCTGCAGGGCTGTGTCTTGGAACAGGCTGATGACAAAAGTTGTAATAGAAATGTGCACCTGCGTGGCTTCTTAAATTGCAATAACCACATTGGCAATAATAACTGGGGAACATATTCTGACGACCTCATAATTCAGTTAATTTTTATGCTTTGCAAATTAATATTTGCTTGGAGAACGCAGTTTTCACTGATGTGACGTCTGGATGAATGGTGCTGCTGTGAGAATCTTTCAAACCTGGGCTTGTAATTGAAAACATGAACGGGCAGACACTCAGAAACACTGAACTCACAGTTCTTCCAAGTCTAAATCATTCTGTTCATTCACTTGTTGGTTCACTAAGGTGACTTGTCAGGTCACAACAACCCCATGGAGCACTCCAGGGTGGGACAGAGGGGCTGGAAAGCTGGGAAAGGCTCCTCAGGACAGGAATTGAGGGGCTGGAGCGTGTCCAGAGAAGGGACGGGGCCGGGGAAGGGTCTGGAGCCCCAGGAGGGGCTGAGGGAGCTGGGAAGGGGCTCAGCCTGGAGAAAAGGAGGCTCAGGGGGGCCCCTGTGGCTCTGCACAACTCCCTGACAGGAGGGGACAGCCGGGGGGGATTTGGGATCTGCTCCCAGGGAACAGGGACAGGAGGAGAGGGAACGGCCTCAGGCTGGGCCAGGGCAGGCTCAGGGTGGACAGCAGCAGGAATTTCCCCATGGAAAGGGTGGGCAGGGATTGGAAGTGCCCAGGGAGGGTTGGATCCCCATCCCTGGAGGTGTCCAGGGAATTCCTGGAGGTGACACTGGGTGCTCTGGGCTGGGGACAAGGTGGGGATTGGGCACAGCTGGGACTGGATGGGTTTGGTGGTCTTTTCCAACCTCTGCGATTCTGAAATTCCCAACCTTGATTGTCAGTAAATCGTGCTCTATATCCATTTTCTCTTTTGTTTATTTCTTTGGGTTTTTTTTTGTTTGTTTGTGTGTTTGTTTGTTGTTTGTTGTTTTTGCAAATGCCATTTAAAGTGAGTGAATTATTATGACACTGCATTTCAACAAGCAGCAGTTATCACCTTTCAGGGTACAGGTTGCAAATAACATATATTATATTGAATTTGCAAATCACGGACAAACTTGCACATGGGGCTTTCTAAACAGAGCTTACCACTTCTTTAAAATGAGATTGGGAAAAAAAAATCATCTAAATAATGTTTTCTTCTGGTAGGAGTCATGTTGTGGGTAGTATTAGTAAGATAATAAAATGTAAGTAGCTCTTTTACAGTGCTGTTAAATGAGTAAACTCAAGACCTCAGGTCAAACGATTCCATTTTTCAAAGGTATTTAAAGTTATAGTAATTGCAATCCTAACACATCTCCGTGCTGAAATTTTATGCATCCCAGCATGTGGCATGCTAGGGAAAAGAAAAATTTAGTCAGAAGAGCTTTTTCAAATCATCTTGGAGTGGCTGTGCCACAGAGGCACTGAGTGGAAAGGAACAGTAGGTTTGGTAGCTGCTAACTGCTGGCCCAGATACTCACATTTCAGAAAGTCACCCGGAGCCATAGCAAAGATCTCCTCAGAGTGCTAACTTGACATGTAGTGATCATTCGGGGACATTGTACATGTCACTCTGTGCATGACAGGCATGTTTGATTAATACCTATTTCCTCAGTGGTGCAAAAGCTAGAATACCTGTTATCTTTAACAGAAGAGCAAGATTTAGCCTCACTGTCTCCTGTCTTATCTCATATTAAAAACTAATGCCGTGATTAATGAGTAGTGACACGCTTCATATTTTTTTTCTTGTTCATAAAAACCCGTGCTGGCAAGTTATCTGAAGTAAGTGAAGGGTGTATTTTACTGAGTTAGTGGAATATAAAGGCCTGCGTAAGGCATTTTATTTGTTTAATGAATGCTTATAAACGACTGAAAGTGTTATGGTTGTTATTGTGGATGTGTACATACTTCTCTCTCCTTTTTTTTTTCTCTTCCTCTCAGGACCCTGCCTTCCCAATCCATGCCATAATGGTGGGACGTGTGAAATTAGTGAAGCGTACCGAGGTGACACGTTCATAGGCTATGTTTGTAAATGTCCACAGGGATTTAATGGGATTCACTGCCAGCACAGTAAGTTCCACATGGTAAATTTTATTGTATTTATAGATAGGAGCCTTTTTATTGCCTGCACTGTTAAGGATTAATATCGGATCTGGTTTTCTGGAGTATATCAGACTTTGGCCTTTATATTATGAGCAAGCTAATGCTACAGAATGCTGCTGCTGCCTTCAGAAAATGACCTGACTGCCAACCCACTGGACATAACAATACATGATTTGCTATGCATGTTTTAGGCCATGGCAAGGACAAAGTAAACATATTTTGCAGGGATTTAATCCGGAAGCGTATTTGAAATAGAAGGGCTATCTTCTTATCTCAGTAGTGTTTGTGGGTTTGCTTTGATTAATGCTGAAAAAAAAGGAAAAAATAACTGAAATTTCTGAATAAATATGTCTTCTACATTGTTCTTTACCTATGTCTCTATAAATAATGAAGAAATGTTCTGAATCACAGTATCTAAGTTCAAGGGCAGAACCTCCAGACTCACATCAGATGTAAATTTAACCCTGTTTGAAATACAGTTTCTGAATCTCTTTCTAATCCTTACCATTTATTTGGAGACTATTTTGTATTTTCAGGTCAGATTTTGAACAGTAGGTCACTATCCTCATCTTAGTGTGTAGTTAGGGAACTTACAATGAACCACATGGGGAAAGAAATTTTGGGTGTGCTGGGTTTGTCTGGAGCAGAGTTAGATGTCTTCACAGTAGCTGGTGTGGGCCTGTGTTTTGAATTTGTGCTGGAACCATCATGGATAATTCAGGGATGTTTTAGTTGCTGCTGGGTAGTGCTAGCACAGAATCAGGAGTTTTTCTGCTTCTAACTCCACCCCACCAGCAATCAGAACCAATTAGTGAGGGATATTGATCTGCTAGTGACTGAGCAAGTCGTGTGCTAACCTATAAACGTAGTCTGCATTGTCTGTTACTTAAACAGAAACTGGGTCGTTGCTTTTTTTTTTTTCTTTCCACATGCAAAGCTCATTTTAAACAAGTGCTTGCCTGAGGGGAGGCTCACGAGAGAAATGTTGGGGTTTCTGTTTTGTGCATGAATGGCTCTTAAACCAAGAGCAGCATGGCTTTTAAAATCCTATGCTGTTGATGCCTTTGGAAGCCAGCTGTTACTCGGAAGGTAAAAAACTCAAGGAAATAGCCAAGAATACAGTTCTACTCACATGTAAAAATTAGTTCAGTCATTCAGATCAGAGTGAATAAGCCCTGAATCCAGCCTACTGGAATTAATTGCTCCTTTTAGATACTTGTCTATAATTTGAAGTATCAAGGACCAATGCAGTCCAGCTCAGCTAACATCTTCATGTTTGTTATGTCCCCTAAATACTCAAAGTGTCTCCAAAGACTGGAATATGGATACTCAATTCCATTACCTTTGGCCACACTCTCAGTTAATTGCGTGGGTAACGTGGGCAATGCCACTGACTTAATCTAGTGAAAATACACACCCACCTCCTGCACTGGGAGGATAAAAATGCATGGTTGGTGTCCAGCCACGTGGATGAGCTCATGTGAAAACACCCTCACATGGATTCATGTGCTCAGGGATGCTCCCTCACAGGATCTGTCATGTGGCCCACAACACTTCTGTCTAATATCAAGGAGCTGACTTTTATTAAAGTAAATAATAATACAAGTTCTCATCAAGCACAACGTGTCTCTGAGCATGAGCTGTCTGTGCAGTGCCATCTTTTGTCACCTAATTAATGAGCAAGGAACATACAGCTGGTGCATCATGGAGTGATTCACCAGAGTTGTTTTCTGGGGCCACAGCATCCTTCTAAAAATACTGAGGTATATAGAGTTAGCTAACCATCCTGATAATCAGCAAGGTATGTTAGTGTCAACTTCAGGGCGAAGAAAAGCTCTCACACAGCTGACCCAGGCTCACCACAACCTCAAAGGGCAGCTGAAGTGATTTGAGAAAAGTCAAGTTTATGTGAACAGTTACTCTTTGGGGGAGAATGAAATTTAGCCCTTTTCAGATAATCTGATTTAAGGTGGGATGATAAATCAGACACCCTATCCAGGTGTTCAGAGGGTCTCTGGGGATGGGAGCTGCGAGAGGCAGCCACGGAGCTCTCTGCAGTCAGGGAGAATTGTGGGATTTTCAGTGGTGGACTTAATTTCACATTTATATACAATATCACCTTAGCTCAATTCACAGTGTTCCTTTGATACAAATTCCTCTGCTTCATTAAGTTTAGCAATTAAATTCTGAACTCACTGTAAATCAGGTAAAAAGTCTGTTGAATTTATCATAAAGAGATAAATTAAAATGACCTCATTGCAAGGCACGTCTCTCCTACACTGTCGAGAATTCCAAAAGCCACATTATGGTTCTCTTGTACAAAGCTTTTTATCTTGGATTTCTTTCATGTCTAATATTCTGTTGCCAAATCAATTAAGCCAGGTGATTGATTTTGCAGTCAAGATACATTCTCAAAGCTGGTATTTTATCATTCACATCAATAAACACCCTGTCAGTATTTCTGAGATTTTGTTGAGCTTTTACCCATGTAAATAATTAATATGTAAACTATAAAAGAGATCATAAGCAATTTTACTGACTGTATATTCTCGATCTATTGCAAAACTGATATTAATTGGCTGTGGTTGCCTGAAAAGATTCTGATAACCCAGTGGCAAAAAAAAAAAAAAAAAAGAGTTTCCCATTTCAAAACTCATAGACTAACCAAAACCAGGAAAGTCTGCCTCAGGTAGAGGCCTGGACAGGGTTTTGTGCTGATACCCACAGCAAATCTATTCTTTAAATATTCCTCTATTATTTAAGGGGCATTTACTTATCTGATTGGAATGAAGATTCATCTCAAGGGCTTTCCTGGAGCCAGGCTGGGAGAGCTGGGGGTGCTCACCTGGAGAAGAGAAGGCTCCAGGGGGAGATCAGAGCCCCTTCCAATGCCTTCCAATGCTCCAGGAGAGCTGGAGAAGTCCCCATGGCTGGGGTTTGGAACTAGATGGTCTTTAAAGTCCCTTAAAACCCAAGCCAGTCTTTGATTCTATATTAAAACAGCCTAGAACAAGTCAAAATCCATGGAAATATCCCAAAAACTGAAATGGATAGCTTCTCCACCCAAAAAACCCCAAAAAACACCAAACAAAAAAAAAAAATCCCACAAAAATAGTCAAAACAACAAACAAACAAACAAACAAAGAAAAAACTCCAAACCCAACAAAACCTAAACCAAATCAAAACCAAAAACAAGAAACCCAGAAAAACCCACAAAATCCTCAAACCAAACCAAACCAAAAGCAAAAAAACACCAAAAAACCCTGATACAAACGAACAGACACGAAAGAAAAAAGAGAGATAAAGCACCCTCACAACACAAAAACCCCCAGATATTCAGAGATATATACAGTATGCATTATTGTGATTATCAATTAGAGACTGCCTACTGGAAAAAGCAGGAATCTGAGACATTAGATACAATATATGTTACTGTCTGCCACTCAAGTAGCTGAAAGGACAGAGATCCAACCAGGAAAATTCACATTTGAAGCAATAAAGGGTTCAGATTTAAGGGTTTGATTTGCATGTGGGTTTATATTCTGAGGATCATTAACTCTGCCAGACATAACTAAAATCCTTACACTCCAAGAATAAGGGTTATTAATCAAACACATTTAATAATGTAAGCAAGCCCTCCCCAGGGTTTTACTGAGATCTCTGCTTTCTTCCTCCACATCATGGGTGGCCTGTGATACTCACATTTCTGGCATAGAAGGATTGGGAAAGTGCACACAGGTGGGAGAGCAGGTTTCTGTTGTACCTTGAGGCATCATCACAGCTATCCACAGAGGATTTTACCTGTGGTGGCACAGCTGGAAAGGCCAGTGGCCACGCATTTCTGGCCAGCTGACCTGATGCATAATCTCTACCAGTTCCGGTGTGCAGTCAAAGAATCTCCTGAGCTGGAAGGGACCCACAATAATTATCAAATCTAAACCTTATCCCTGCATGGACACTCCAAAATTCTAGCCTGGGCATCCCTGGCAATGCTGTCCTGAAGGTCTGGCAGCCTCAGGGCAGGAACCATTCCCTGGGCAGTACTCAGCCACCCTCTGGGGGAAGAACCNTGTCAGGAAAATTGATCCACAAACACCAGAGGCTCATGTCCAAATCCTTTTTATGTCCATCCCCTTTTTATCCTATTTTCCCGGCTGCATTTCCCTCTCTCTTTCCCCATTGCTGAGGTACTTGAGAGGTACAGACTTCCCACAACGCCTGATACCTGAGATTGCCCTCTAATGTACAACCCTCCCTTTTAATTTTTAATTGTTATAGAATTCATAGTTTTTCCCCATTGCTTCTTTCATCTTTCAATATCCAATTTCATTTATCAGCAAACCTGCAGTTTGTCTGTCGAGGCAAACATCGTTTTTTCCTTTCATCAATCAGTGGAAACCATCCCATTGTTTCTTTTATCTCTCAGTGCTGGTTTTATCTACCAGCAGAGCCACAGCTTGTTTGTAAAGACAAATCCGACATTCCTCTCACTCTCATACCCCACTCTGTCCCTAAATCCAGGGCTGCCCCATCCCAGAGGCAGAATCACAGCTCCCAGGAAGGAATTACAGTGAGGAGGATGCAGGATGTGCTGTGGGTTTTTGTGTTACCATGGATGATGAGCGCCCTTTTTAAACCACTCCTGGCTGCAGCTGGATGACAGGGCACTCCAGAAACCATTCCCCACACATGTTTTTTCTGCAGCTGCCCTGTTTTGAAGACTAAACCCCATTGTTTTAGTCTTTAGGCCAGCCATCCCAAGACCAAGTAGGCAAATTTAACACACCAATGTGCATGCAGTTGCACCACACACCAGATTTTCATCCCATGCTGCTCCTGACACACACAAACTGTCGTTCTTCCTTTGGAAAAAAATATCTGTTTGGAGTCTTCTAAATTCAAACCAGGTGTTCCTTTTTATTCCTGGGTGGGAAAGGGAGGTTAATTTCCATCAAAATTAGCACTGTGAATAGTTTTAACAAATTATACTGCCAACAAGATACTTAATGCTGTACTAATCAACTGTATGGTGCAGTAGCCAGTTACATGTGCAAGTATGTCCTTGTGCCTCTAAGCATTGTAGAGCTGAACTTTGAAAACTGTTCTTGTGTTTGACCAGTGTCTTGGACAAGAAAGGAAGGAGGAAGGATGTATCATTATTATTTGTGAAACTTCTAGACTTAAAGTCAATTAAAATGTGACAGAAAGTGGGTAATTTGAAAGACATCTAAGAGGGATCACCAGTAAAGAATACAAAAAATATAATAATT
>VWZS01007044.1:126794-140176 GCA_013397075.1 Rhabdornis inornatus
ATATATAATCTGTTGCCAGTGAAGGCTGTTGGAAGATGTTCCCAAAATTGATGCTGTACCAGGGGGCTGAAGGAGATGGCAGAGCCAACAGATGTGGGAGCCCCTGCTGGTTTTGCCCCATTCACGGAAATCTGGGGAAAATTGTGTGGGAACTGTCTTGAAAAAGGAAATTCTCTTATGAGGTCAAAAATTACAGGTTTGTCAGCTGAAAATGGAGGATGTTTTGTTGATGGATCCTCTTACAACAAATGTGTGGTGAAACTGGACAACAGCAACACCAATTTGGGGGCAATTGGAAAGAGCTGTTTGTTTTCCATGAAGTCCAAATAAATTTTATCCAAATAAATAAAGCAGTAGGTGACTGGGCTGAGGCTTACCCCTACTTGAAGATCTTATTTGATTCAGTAAGAGATTGCCTTAAAGTCCCAGGTAGGAAGTATAATATCCCCACCAATTTTGTTTCACTCTTCTTAGAATTTGCTTGTATAGCATTGTTTATTCTTTTTCTTCATACACATTTCAAATAGCTTTTTTATTCTTGTTGAATTACTGATCTTAACAATTTCCTCATACACAGAATTGAGTTTCAATAGTATATTGAAAAAAAAAAAACAAACTCTTTTCAATTTCAAACCTGCTGTCTTTCAGCATCTTTAAATTTTTCATGCTTTGTCTATTATAAGACTGGAAGAAAAGCAGATTTTGAATGCCTTGTGTACACCACTTGTTTTTCAGACATTTGTTATTGCCCTCTTACTTTTCCTGTGAAGCCGGTTAAAATCGTTGTCTTTTCTGTGCAGTGTGTTGGTTTTTCTCGCACTTTTAAATAGTTTCTCAGTGGCCTTCTCAAAAGCCTCTTTGTTCAGTGGTGTATTTTATAGCAACAGTGACCTAACTAAAGAGAAAGCTGTAAGATTTAATTGTCAGAAGATCTTTGCCATACTTTCTATATCCTTTATGCAGCATTTTGTTGTTAAATTTCCTTCTGATTTTTTTTTTTTTTTTCCTGTTTTAACCCGAACTGGGTATGGAGCTGAGGCTTTTTTTAAGCAGCTCTTGGTCATGGCTAAGTTTCTTTAAGGTGTCATAGTGGGAGGAAATAGATCTTCTTGACCAATTTGGGGTTTTATGTCAATATTGAACAAAGGGGTTGGGTTCCTTTCAACCTAGGCACTGGCTGAATTACATAATGAATGGTGCTTTTAAGAAGATGTGTGTTTCTATGGTGTAAAAGTCACTTAGATTGTCAATAGCAATTATAAACTTTTTTTGTGGGCAGGTAAATCTGTCTTCCCCTAATTAGTGTCCTTCTTAAGGAGTAGTTTGTTTTGGGTTTTTTTTTATGGTGGAAAGAAAGTAATGTTCCAAAAATGCAGGAATTGCTGTTTGATTGCAAAAGAGATTAAATTTGTTCATGTTCTGCATTAAAAAGATAGCATATAGAGATGTTTTATACATACAGGTTTCTCTTTATATTTGAATTAAAAATAAACAGTGCTGAATAAAAGGAGTTCACTCTAAATTTGAGAATAGTTATCCCATTGTAATGTCTACATCATACATTGCTCTTTTTGTGACAGAAATATTGTAATGAACTGAGGGTGCACTGAGTCCCAGGGAAGAGAAGAGTTGATGAATCACAGTGGAGAGGTGTATGGTTAGAGGAAGAACACATGGAAACTTTGGCTGGACAAAGCATCTATTTTCCCTTTTTTTCCCCCACTTTTTTGTGCCCATTTAGGTAGACACAGCAACCCATAAGTCAATTTCAGCCACTATGGTGGTTTAGGGTCAACACAGCCACCTGAAGTTTTGAAAGAAGAACTGCTTTCAGTCTTTGTTTCACCAGCAGTTTTCTTACGGATATACCAGCTCATTCCTGTGGGGAAGACAAAGAAATAAATGAAATATTGAAATGAAATCTGATTATTTAACAAGACAGCAGTTATTACATAGAATTTTATCAGTTAGGGATGTGGTCTGATCCATCTGTGTAGGTAGCAGCAGTTAGGGAAAAACAAAAAAGAAGATCACTTTTGTAATTCAGATCTTTTTCTTGGTTTTATTGTTCTGCTCCTGTAAGAGCTCCTGTGCTCAGCCATCTGAATGCACAGGTGTGTCAGGGATGCAGAATTAAAATACTATTTTTGTGTTAGGAACTGGTGCTGGCACGTGGCTGTGCAGTTCCCTGTTACTGTATAAAATATTGGTACTGTTCATCAAACTAGCTAAAAATTTGATGAGTGGCTTTATTGTTTGGAAATTGAACAATTTGCATGGCAATTTTTTCTGAAAAATGAAAGAAGGAAAACAAATTCCGTTATCAGAGCATGTTTTTATCCTACAGACCCAGTGAGAAGTTTGAAGAAGTCAAAGAACTTAGAAGGAAGATCCAGGAGCACCTTCAGTAGTCTAGCTACTCTTTTGAAATTATAAGCAGTATTTTTTCGTGTAGATACACTTTTGAGAATAAGTGTTGTACAGAGGGAGAGAAGGATATTGCATCAGCCTCATTGCCTGTGTAAGCAAAACTTGAAAAATCACTACTTGTGCTTGAAGCTCAGTATAATGATAAAATGGTCTAATGGCAGAAACCAGTCTGCATCACAAATTAATCCCTTTGTATTCATAAAATATCACAAGCAAAACCCACAGTGCTGTCACATTTTCATATGAATACCCAGGGTATTCACACAGTTTGCATTTATTCTGCATTTATTCTTAAATAACATACAATTATTTCTGTAGATCATCTGGCTGAGAGTTTTAGTTTGAGTCAGGAGTGTATTTTTAAAGAAAATCTCTTGATCATCTCTACTTATTGTGCTTTGCTTCATGTGACAGCAGGCTGAGAGCACAAGAACTGGATCCCTGTGAGATTAAAATAATCTAAAAGAAAAGAGCCCAGCAGTCTGAAATTTCTGGGATTTGACATACTGGGAATTGACTTAAAACATTCCAGAAGGTAAATGGAAATTCAGCCCACCCAGACATTCTAGAATTTGTTCAGAGAAAACATGCCTGAGACCAGTATAGGGATGTGTAGATATTGTGCCCTCACCCCTAAGGGTTTCACTCTGCACATACAATTCTGTAAGGCCATGCTCCTTAAAAATGTAGGCATAACCTTTGTTTTTCTCAAAGTACACTGAAAACTATTAATAGATCTTGTTTATCTTCCCTTTCTTATTATATGCTGTCTCATGTCATGAGACTCTGTCATACTTTGGCTTGTGATTTTTTTGGTTCTCTGGTGTGATTGTCTGATTCTGCCAAAATAATGATGCCCACCTTCACTGAAAATTTATCCCCATCGGAATTCTGTTTGAACCAGCTCACCAGGATTGTCTGGAAGTGCACAAACTAACTGCACAAAGGGACTTTCAGCGGGATCAGGTCACAGAATATGGCCAGTGCCAGGTCCTGGAGAAGTGAGGAGATGGGAACATGCAGAGGGACATTAATGGCATTAATTGTGGCTGCCCCTGGATCCCTGGAAGTGTCCAAGGCCAGGCTGAACAGGGCTTAGAGCAACCTGGGATAGTGGAAGGTGTTCCTGCCCATACCAGGGGGTTGGAATTAGATATCTTTAAGATCCCTTCCAACCCAAACCTTTCTGGGATTCTAGGATTCTGTAAAAAGTGAAAGTGCCAGCTCTGCATTTCCAATAAATTCAATTCAAGAATTACATTCAGGAATTGCCCTGTTACAACAAAACATTAGCAGCAAATTGATGTTCCCTGGTCCAGATGTGTAGGCATTGTACCATAAAAGATTATTTAAATTGCTATTTACCTCCAAATAATAGGTAAGCTTTGTAATCTTGTCAGATCTCATTTTGCCCTCCCCACAAGTCAGTAAGGTGGCATGTGGCTGTGAAAATGTGTTCTGTGTGATCCTTTCACATACCTAGCAGAGCTGTTTAGGCATACAGTCATTATTCTTATGTAGTTTTTACAGTTTACTTAAAAGGAACGTTCTTTTCCATACCAGCAGTTGTCACTCTCAGAGAGAAATTAATCTGCTCCCTTCTCATCCTCTCCATTTTCTTTGTCACTGAATTTTTCAGGGAGCTTCAGAATAATGCTGCAGAAGACATACACCAAAATTAGGAAAAGAGTGCAAGGTGAAGAGAGTCTCTGCCCAAATGTAAAATTAGGAGTTTAAAGTGCTTGTTTCTGACCTCATGATGTCAATGCTCATGACGGAGAGAGAACCTCCTCCCATCTCTCAGCAAAAGTAGAGATTTTTACAGGAATTGTAGCACCCACACCCTTAGGTTATGGTACAGATTTTATGTACAGACTGCAGGGGGGTATTTTTCTTTCTGAACCAGACAGTCATCGCTGATGTGGTGGAACTCCTGCATCTTTTGTGGGGAGGGATGTGGGGTCTTCCCTGTCACCCTTGCAGAGGAGGCAAGGAAATCACCACAGTCCAAAAGGCAGAACTGGTGATGAGCGTTTCCTTCCTTGGTGACATTCACCAACTTGCAGTTGTAGATTAAATGTAAGATCCTTTAACAGTAAAACATGCATATATTTATGAGCAACTAAGAGTATGAATTTGAAGACTATCAGCAAAGAGTAGAAATTACATCTATGTAACACATAGATGTGCACTTATGCAAGTTCCTCAGACAGATTTCTTTTATTTTAAAATGAGATTTATACAGGTTGGCCATAAATGAGTAGACTTCATCCTGTGTGTACCAAATAAAGACACATGGAAAAACCATAATCATCTGGCTTTGCCATTTTAGAACATCCATCTTTGTACCTTCCAGAACTTTTTTGTCTAATGACATTTTTAAAAACCTGTGCCGTAGCCGTGCTCACATAAAAACAATGCAACCCCACCCTTTCTATTCTGAAATCCATAAACTGCATTTTGAAGTGATATGATTATTTTGGGATATGTGAAGGAAGATAATACTAATTTACTGATTTGGGTTCAAATTCACAGTGAAAATAATTGGGCTAATTGCCACATGCCCACCTACACTCTTAGCAAATCATCCAGTTGCTCCAATGCTGCATAATTTAACTTTCTCCTGAAGCTGAGATTTTTGGAGCATTGCTTGTGATGAAAAATGATTCAACAGTTGATTCACTTTTTAATAGGATTTTTTTTTTTTTCTTTTCCTCAACTACAGTTTAAATGATTTGTCAAATGCTTGTTATATAAATAGCCAATTATTTTACTAAGGTTCATTGGAAATGCCAGGAATAGTTGCCCCGAAGATGTAGTTCTACGGTGTAAAATTAAATTGTAAGTTACTTAATGGGATGAAGGTTTTCATGCCAGTATTCATTAAAAGTAATTAAAAATGAAAAATCTGCTTCAATACATATTAAAACTTTTAAAGTGCCAACTCCTTTAAAACTAATAAGGAACATCCTGGCTAGGCTATTGCAAAATTCCATTAGATTAAAATTACCTCAGATGAAAAGCCATTAAATAGGCATTTAAACAGGTAAATAGAAGATCAGGAAATACTGACTAGTCCAGTGTTGGAAGTATGACTCCACAGAGAACATTGTAATAACTTTTCAGTGGCTATAAGGAAAAGATAAGTATTTTGCAAAATAGAGTAGGCACCTATGCAGAGTGTAATTTCACTGCATAGTCTATTTTATGAGAGTTCTCAAAAATGAAATAGGGAAGAAAAAGGATCTAAAAATATAAAAAAAAAAAAAAAAGAANNNNGAAAAATGCTATAGATAATAAATATTTTTTTAGCTGGATTTCCAAATACATGCCACTACTCATTTGAGTGATACTAAAACTATAATAATGAACAGAAGTGTAAATTGTAGGTGGAAAAGATGACAAATTAGCTGGTGGAGAAAGAAATTAGTCATCATAAAAAATGCCAATTTGTCTAAATTAAGGATTTTACTTACCACAGCAAATTTAAGAAGGTATTCATTAAAATAAAACTTAAAAATAATCTTTACTTTTCATTTTCTTAGAGCCTGAATTTTTTACAAATCAAAGTGAAGAGGATCATACTATATATTCCAATTTTCTTGAAACAAGTTGACCTAGATTTATTTCAGAACCAATAGGATGGGCAAAAACCACTGGATTGTTACCAGGTAGCAGGAAATATTTTCTTCTTTTTTAATTTTTTTAAGAAGTCTAGTTACAGGAGTATATTTAAAAATGTATAAATTGGAATTTTTAAAGAAGCCTAAGAGATAAAATTGGTCTGAAAAAAGAATGTAAGATTGCTTGAGAAGCAGTTTCTGAAGGAATTCTAGACAGGAGTAATTGAATTTTGCCCAAAATTGTTTTTGTTTTGTCTTTAGTTGGTAAAGTGTTCTAGTGGTGCAAGAGTGTCTCAAACATTCATGCATCATCAAGGAAAAAAAAAACACCTCTGACTTATTTCCAGATATAATTTTTATTTCCATGTCTTGCTTGTTTAGAAGGCTTCTTTTGAGTTTAGAACACAACTTTCGTAACTCTCTTACCTGACTTGCTGTCTTCCAAAAGGGTCATGGAATGGGTTGGGTTGGAAGGGACTTTACATCCCATCCATTCCCACCCCCTGCCATGGCAGGGACACCTTCCACTGTCCCAGGCTGCTCCAACCCCAATGTCCAACCCGGCTTGGACATTTCCATGGATGGGTCATACAGGAATTGTCTTCTTTGAACACTGAGAAGACCAACAGCCATTTTATCTACACTGAATATTTCAGGAAGAATCCTAACAGACAGTCCTGTGGTGAATTATCCTGGGGGACATTTACCACAGCATCTTGTACCAAATATTCCCAGGAGGAGGAAAACTTTATATGNTCTTCTTTAAAATCCTTTGAAGCAGACAATTTAAAGTGACAATGTATTCTGGAATGAATTTAATTATGTCTTTTCCTTTTTTTTTTTCATTATTATTTTTCTAGTAGTTTTGCATTTAATCCTAGAATTCTGAAACCTGTGACTATAGTTACTATTTGATGGACATGAAGTCAGTTCAAAACTTTACATTTAATTTCAAATTTTTCAGGTGAGGATAGCATAGGAGAAGTGCCACTGTAGAACGCAAAGAAGAGTAGAAAAATGCTATNATTTTCTTGAAACAAGTTGACCTAGATTTATTTCAGAACCAATAGGATGGGCAAAAACCACTGGATTGTTACCAGGTAGCAGGAAATATTTTCTTCTTTTTTAATTTTTTTAAGAAGTCTAGTTACAGGAGTATATTTAAAAATGTATAAATTGGAATTTTTAAAGAAGCCTAAGAGATAAAATTGGTCTGAAAAAAGAATGTAAGATTGCTTGAGAAGCAGTTTCTGAAGGAATTCTAGACAGGAGTAATTGAATTTTGCCCAAAATTGTTTTTGTTTTGTCTTTAGTTGGTAAAGTGTTCTAGTGGTGCAAGAGTGTCTCAAACATTCATGCATCATCAAGGAAAAAAAAAACACCTCTGACTTATTTCCAGATATAATTTTTATTTCCATGTCTTGCTTGTTTAGAAGGCTTCTTTTGAGTTTAGAACACAACTTTCGTAACTCTCTTACCTGACTTGCTGTCTTCCAAAAGGGTCATGGAATGGGTTGGGTTGGAAGGGACTTTACATCCCATCCATTCCCACCCCCTGCCATGGCAGGGACACCTTCCACTGTCCCAGGCTGCTCCAACCCCAATGTCCAACCCGGCTTGGACATTTCCATGGATGGGTCATACAGGAATTGTCTTCTTTGAACACTGAGAAGACCAACAGCCATTTTATCTACACTGAATATTTCAGGAAGAATCCTAACAGACAGTCCTGTGGTGAATTATCCTGGGGGACATTTACCACAGCATCTTGTACCAAATATTCCCAGGAGGAGGAAAACTTTATATGGAATTATGAGAGCAGGGGTAGTAGAACATTTAACCTGTAAGGGTGGGGGAGTTTGTAATTTTTTTGTCTCGAGTGTAAAGCTGTTTCCTTCTCTTTCTGAAGATCACGTAATAAGGATATCTGAACAGTGAATCCTTTCAGCATGACACATAGCCCTTGAAGTTTCCTGCAGGTTCTTTTGGCACAGTGTTTTTAGAGCCTTCTGTGGTCAGGAAACTGGCTTTGAAAAAGCAGTGAAACCTCTGAGTTCTAACAGATGCCTGTCCTGTGTTGAATGTTAATATATCCAAGTCACATTTAACAATATCGACTAAATTCCTGTATTTCACGGGAATATGCCCCATTTTTAAAAAATGTTTCACACCGCTGTTGAGCCAAACATGTTCTAGTGCTTGTTTTTGCATAATCCTAATTAAATCAGGGATCAGTTATAGCTGAAGTCACAGTTTATCTGTTTGCAGAAATTACAAACAAACTTTCATTTGGAAACATGCTAGAGACTTTCTTAAACATTCAATTAACATGATTAAAATAAATTGTTATCATTACAATTATTTACATGTTCTTTATGTTCTAGCCAAAAATTGAAGGTTATCCACCTCTGCTTTTTCTGATGCACTTTCATTCTGTTTAAACACATTTATTTACTTTTTTATTTATTAGTTTTCTAGGGGAAGTTAACAACAAGTTAACCTAATTTAGGAGATCTTTACAGTTTAGGCTTGTTTTTATAAACCATATGAATATGAGGAAGAGTGCTTTGATTCTAGTTTTTTTTTTGGTAACTATTTTAACAAAAATGTCCTACATTCGAAGAAAATATGTCTTTCTATGCATGAATTGCTGTAATCTTTCAAGTTTTATCATATCACTGAGTAGCTCACTGTTAAGATAATTTTATTACATTTTAGTTTCTCATAAATCAGATTATTTACCAAATAAAACCGGTCTAATTTCGTGCTTTTCATCAGACCTTTGCCATTTAGTATTTCATAAAAATATTTTGTGCTTGAGCAACTTGGTGAAAATAAAATAAATGAGTATGTAAGCTGAGCTCTGTGATATGAGGAAATTAATAATGAAAAGTTTGACTATCTGAAAGCTCAAGCTTAAACAATAGCAAGATACTACAAAATTCTGCATGCAAGATTGTACATTTTGTGTGATCATACTGATATAGTATTGACTTGTGTAATTAAAACATTCAGGATCAATACACCATAAAGAAAAGATACCTAGAAAGCATTTTAAAAATCTATAAAGAACAATCAAGCAACTACAGGAGTAGCTTAGCTTAAACCCCAACTTAAAGACAATTATTCCATATTACCTTTTTCTCCACAATATGCCATATCAGTTTCCAAATGTGAAGGTATTTGAACACATTGATATCTACATAAAACTTTTATTTTGAAGTAGAACTGAGTAGGGAAGTATTTTGGGTTTTCTTTGAAAATATTAAAATCTGAGGCACAGGAGGGAGTGTGAAGTTACTCAAACTGGGAGTTGATCTTTATCCAGTGTACGGCTGTGGTTCTTCACAGAAGCCAATTATTAAACAGATATAGGTAGATGATTTTTTGCTCTCAAATTGTACTAAATTGTATCCTAAATTGACTTTATTACAGGGAAGAAAAATATTTGGAATTAGTAAAAGATAACTGGATAATGTTTGATCAATTATTCTAATAAAGGCCATGTTAGCTTCCAGTGAAGACTCTTGAACATAAATGATGTTTCTGTGATAGGCCAACCACTTTATCACGATAGAAGACTGATTTTAAAACATGACTTAAAGTTGAGATGAGCAGCCTGAGCGTGATCCAGAAGCCAAAAAGAGGACAAAACCAAAGGATAAGGAAAGAATGTTCTGGTCTGCAGGAGGGAGCTTCAGGAAGCCTGCATGGCAAAAGGCAGCCTGGACCTGAAACAAGGGTTCAGGTGGCAGGAACCAGGAATTTGGGCTGTGAAAAGAACAAACAGGCAGGGGACAGGAACAAGACATTGGTGTGAGCTCACAGACAAAGCACAAGATGTGTTGGCAAAAAAAAAAAATGCAGTTAAAATGAGCTTATTGGTCTGCTCTTCAGGAAAAGTCAGGTTTGTAACAAGTAACTTGCTGAAGGACTCATATGGCTTTACATAAGAATTATTTTTTTTTTATTATTGCAGCTACATAACTTAAATACTCATTTCATTGTGGGGGGGGTGTGATTTTTTTTCAGGAAACTACATGTGACTGTATTGAAAAGAGAAAACCCAAAATGAGGGCTAGGTATTTTTAATTATATTAACTTTGCAACTACTAGTTTTTATTCATGTTTTATTAAATACTTAGAGGATTAAATAAATATATGTATATATATATATATAAAATCCATCAAAGGAAGACAAAAACACAGAAACCTGCCACTTGATGGTTTTCCAAGTCATTATGTGATATAGCCAAATTCTCTATTACTTTCCTAGTTTCTGACAGTGAGGTTTTGTTCCAGGGTGCACCATGACTGTGCTTCAGAGGTCTGCTTAATAACTTTGTGATTATGGATCAATATTGGGAGATAGGAAATTTAAATTTAATCATCTGCAGCATAAAAAGAAACCTTGGCATAGCCTTTACTTCCTAATCTACTCTCTGCCTTTCAAGGTATTTCATTCAAGGAACAATCTGTTTTCAGAGAATGGTGAATTTCCCTGTTCCTGCATCACCTTGAATTTTAGAATCCCTCTTCATAAGAGAAATTTTGGGAGGTTGGGCATTCAGGTTTTTTTGAGGCTGGGGGTCTTGGGTAGTTTTGCTTGGATTTTTCATTTGGGTTGGGAATATTTTTGTTCTTATTTGCCTTTTTTGTTGTTGTTGTTTTTTGAGTATTGTAGTTCCTCTTGGTTTTCTTTCATTTTCTTTAACGTTGTTTGTTTGTTGGTTGTTTTTTTATCTAACCTGGGCACTATCTAGAAACCCAGACTTTCCCTCTGCCTTTTGATGAGACCTTTTCACTCAGTGTTTACCAGTTCTACCACCTCCTTCTGTGAGGAACTCTGATTTCTCTGGCAGCACCCAGCTCTCTCTATTTGTTGTTTGTTGTTTTTTTTTTNAAGCTAAGACCTCAAAAATCATGAGCAACCTGCAGTGATTTTTCTGTGCATTATTCATTTACATCAAAAGAAAACCTCCATCCTTCTTATGTAGGTAGATTATGTGGTCAGTGAAAAATTAGGATCTGATAACAGAAAAGGGAGTTTCTGTATGAGTCCTTATTGCCTGTAGGAGCAACTACTCAAGAAACTCTGGCATTTTAAAATTTGTAGTGAAATTTACTTCTTGTCATGATAACATAATTTCTGTTTTTCAGAAGGAGGGAGCACACCAGCTGGTGTAAAATGTGCTGTCAGAACTGGCACATCTAGGAATTTGAACATAATCTCACCACAATTCACAGGAGCCACCCTTAATTAAATATTCTTCATCTGCATGTTCAGTTACATTAAATAATAACAGGAAATATATATAATTCTGTAGAAATTGTTATTTACCACATGTTAAAGAATGCTCTTTACTCTTTAACATAGTTTGGTTGATTTTCTTTTCAACTAAACATGTCAGACCTGATGCAATGAACAATCTTTCCTCATTCATTCATCAAATGTGACATATTTGTTTGAACTGATGGGACTCAAGGTTCTGAAATTACTGGAAAAAAAATCATTGTAGAAGCTAAATAACAAGGATAATAATTAACAACTTCCATCTTTCTGCTCTGATTATTACTGATTGCTCCATGGGGATGGAATATGAGAATTGCTTTAAAAGGATGTGGTGCTTCAAGCTCAGTTTGTTTTCTCCATCACTACACAGACAATATGAAATATTCTGGAAAGCCATGCATTTTCTCCTAGATATTTCAACAGGAATGGAAAATTAGGAAAGAAACAAAAATCTTGAGTAGATATTGTCTTTACAGAGAAAAGCTTTTAGGAGGATAAATTACCACCTGCATCTCACCAAGTGAGAGCTAGTTCATATGTTCACTTAATGTTTTTCATTTCACAGTGACCTTGTTTTTTTTTTTCCCCCACAAATGTGCTAACCTGTATTAAAATGATGAATAACCTGATAAAAAAATGTAAGGTTAATGGGTTTTGCTTAGAAAGGCAAATAGGGAGCTGAAGAATCTTGTTAAATTTTATAAATACATATAAAGAATTTAATTTAGAACTGAGCAGGTCTGTTCTTTGGTCATTTCCCTTGGCAGGTTTTATTTCTTGCACTCTAAGCTGTTCCTCGTCTTGTTCAAATTTAATAGAAAAAATTCAGCGAACTCTAAAGTTTTATTATGCTGGTATGCAATATCTTTATAAGTGAAAAATAGTAAAACATGAGGGATTAAAAAGAAGCCCAGAGATCCACTGCCATCATTAATTTTAGCATAAAAATCTGAATTTTTTCTGGTTCAAACCATTGAAACTAGCCTTCATATTTTGCTGAAGATCTGTCTCTGCATTTCTGTTCATAGCAATGGCAAGATTATCCTATTCACTGTATAAAACACTGGGTTTTTGAATACAGTCCTGGAAAATAAAAAAAAATCAAGTAGAAAGTGCAAAAGTCAAAACTCCCAAATATCAAGCAAATTTTTTGACAGAACTGAATTCTGATTCTCCTGAGCAAAGTCATGTTGCATAAGTTTTGGACATTTTTGTAACATTTTCTTTAGTTTGTGTATGCCAGAAGAAAAAAAAGAAAAAATTTGCATTTTGTGGACAGAAGCAGATTCAACACAACAGCAAGGAGGTGACTTCAATTCCCAGTAATTTCCCATATTATCAACCATCTCATCTACCATATTTACCACACCCTCTACCCTTTTTAAAATATTTAACTGCAGAGGTGCAGCCCTTTTGAATTCTATACAACATTTCTGCTCCATGCAGAATAAATATAAATGAGGAGAGTGAGAAATTTAATTATGGCGCATCAGTATCCTCCCTCTGCCTTTTTAATGGTGACTGAAAAATTCTGTGTCACATTTGAGAAAAGGAATCTGAAATTATACTTTAAGGTTGCTACATTGAAAAACACAGGGGAGTTTTATTTTTGCAGCATTTGACCAAGTGTACTGGGAAAGAGGAACTCAAGTGAGATTAGCCACCTTTCCTGTCTTTTGAATTTAATGAAATTTGCTGGCTTCTAGATTGAGTTATTAGTTTCAATTTGCCCACTAACTCATTCAGAGGAAGGGAATTTTTTAGATGGTTAAACAACCTTGTCAATTAGATGTTTAATGAATTAAGATGAACTGAGACACATCCTTAACTGGCATCTGTCGATAAAGAAGCAGCTACATTCCTTGAAATTGCAAGAATCACTGCTGATTACTCCATTAGAACTACTAAAATTTGGGATTTTTTTAAAGGCTAAACTGTGGCTTTTGGCCCTGATATCCACTGGAATTTACACTGGACATCTTTGAGCAAAACTTTAAATTATATTGTATATTGTCTATAATAAAACTTCTCTCTCA
>VWZS01007044.1:145209-155907 GCA_013397075.1 Rhabdornis inornatus
CCTACAGCTCAAAACATCAGTTTGACTCATTCTGTGAATAATGCATTATGAAGTTTGAGTTTAAGCTTTATTCTTGATTGTTTTGAATTGTGCCTGTTCCGGGATCTCAAATACTGGTGTTAAATATAAAGTCAGAAATCATTGGAATACAAAGCTGGACAAATATACTAATGAAGGAGTGTCAAGGGGAAAAAAAAAAAACAAGGTAATTAATGAAGCAGATCAGTTCTTTGATCCAGTGAACTTCACAGCCACACAAATATTGGGCTGGTACAAAGGAATGTCAGGGGAAAGAGCCTCGGCATGAAATCAAAGCTTAACACCAGTTAAAACATGTTAATCAAACCATGGTCTAATCAAGAAAATAGAAACTCTTCTTTAATTAATTTTTAAGGCAAAGAGAAGAGTTTATTTAAACGTTAATATTTTTCTTGCTTTGTTTTGCTTCAGAGATCATAACATCTAAAAGTCAGAGTTGTTCAGCTTATTCACTAAGAATACCCTGCAGAAAAATTCAGTAAATAGGTACATTCCTGCTAGTCACTATTTAGATGACAAATTCAGGACTTCCATGGAAGAATTAATGTGGTTTTATAGAAATGCATATTTCTGTGTGCATGTGTAGATGCATGTATACAAAATTATTAATCGTAGATAATTACTTTTTTAACGTCCTCAGGGTAGTTAATTTGTCATTCACATGATATCCTTGTGGATTTATGAGATTATGTGTGGTTAATTTCATACAAAAAAAAAAAAAAAGGAAAAAATAGGTGCCTAAAAGAATTTTATTCATTTAATATCAAGTTAATAGTACTAGTGTGAGCTCCCTGGATTACAGAAATATCTCAGAGGAGAAACATATCAGAAATACACTTTGAAAGTGCAGTAGGGAGAATTTTTACATGTCAAATGTGAGTTTAGGCTGTGTAATTCAACTCAACCTCAGTAATTTCTCCTTTTCTGAACATGCCATAAGAATAGAAGCAAAAATTATTCCAAAAGTTGAATTGCTACTTGAAAGAGAGTAATCAGTAATAAGATTTCTGCTCTGTCCACATCTTTAACTATTTCAGCTAACCTTGAATGGAATACAATTTCTATATTTGCATTGGAGAAAACCCCTCTTGAGTCTCTTGCTGAAAAAAATGATGATTTTTGCTGAACCTGCAGCACTCTGTCAATGTTGTCTGGCGGGCATTTCTGTGTGTCTCATTGGTACCAGAGTGCAAAGAGGCAGAAAATGTCATAGAAGCGACAGAACGCATTGTTAACACTGAAATGTTCTCCCAGGCATTGCAGTGACCTAGTGAGAAATATTAATCAAACCCCCAACATTTCTAACATCAACTCTTCAAACAAAGCTCCACCCTGGTTTTGTTCCACTGGGGATTCTCTCTGCCCAGGCATCCCGTGCAGGGCACGGAGGCGTTTGCAAAACTGCAGATCAGAGCTGTAGTTCTCCTGTTCAGCACAGAAAGGGGAATGGGACTGATCTCCCCGTGTTTGGTGCTGAAGCCAAGTCCTCAGCCCTGTGCCTTCGGGTACATTTCCATCTCTCTGCACTGGCACTGTACAGCAACGTCTCCCTTTTGAAAACTGATTTCTCAATATCTTGTTTGGATTAGGCAGGGGAGGATTCAATCTTTACTGAGACACCTGTCACAAACTCAATGTAAAACACTCAGGCAAGCCCTGAAGACCCAACAGGAATATTTTAAATGCATGATCATTTCCTTACTCCATGAGTCATCAAGTGCAGTAATAGCTTTTGTGAGGTGTCAAAACCCACAATATTAACTCAACCCTGTATTCAGTCCTATATTGTTGACTTTAGATTGAACCACCTTGTTGTGGCAAATTTCTTGCCATGTTTCCTTACTTTAACCTGTGGATCTGCTTTTCTAAAGGGTTTGTGTCATTCTTGACTCAGTCACCCTTTGTAAAATGAGGATGGAGTCAGGGATTCCTTCTATCTCTTTTCCTGCTGAGGGAGCAGGAAAACCTTTTCACTAGAATCCTAGACACTCACAAAGAGTAGAGGAGAAAAAAAAATCCTCATCTTATAAACATGATCCACTGTTCCTTTGTTGGAAGAACTTTTATGTGCATTTTTATGTGTGGCAAAGCCTATGACAATGAATATTTCAGTATTTCTACACCTTAAAAGAAAAATTACAGCACTCCATTATTCTCAAAGTAGCCCCTCTAGCTCTTAAGTTCCTGTTCTGGTCAATAATGCACATTCTTTTTTATGTCCTCACAGAAATGAAAAATAATTTTCAGGTAAGAAATTGGTACTATAAAACAAATAAAAGCTGGACTGTAGACTATAGAAGGAAACTCAAAACAAATCACAGGTTATTATGACCAAAAAAAGCCTCCTAAAAGTATGGAATGAAAAAACACTAATGGTTATAAATGTATGAAAGGGGTATATATAAAATACAAACATATAAGGGTATATTAAATACAAAAAAATTACAGCTGCAGTCAGTTTAGAAAAGTTCCAAATAGCCAAGTCACAGGAACATTTTGAAGTACCTTATTTCAAGGCTTATTACATAAGGTACAGGGTATTTATTTCCAAATAGATTGATTGTGGAGGGTGGCTTGCCATAAGAATTAGCCTGGTCTTGTTTGCTGCTGCCCTTTGGTGGACACAGGAATCATCAATTTGAGTAAAATCATCTGCAGGGCTGCACAAATTCCTCATAATGAAACTGTCTCGAGCTCTGCAGTAGTTAACAAACCAGGCACAGAGGAGAATTACAAGTGAGCACGGCATGAACCTTGCACAACTCGGAGGTTTGGAAGATGACTCACATTTTTGGAGTTTCATTTAGTCTTGGAGCTCGAACCAAGCTGTGAAACACGAAAACCCATATGAACTACAGNTTCCATGAGCTATAAATGAACTAAAATCTCCAAGCTCAGCATAGCTCCCCCACCTGCAGCTTTCAGGAGGAGAAGGAAATGTGATATGTTGAGTGGTCAGCCTCCCAATAAGGGAAGACTTGGCTGTTCCAGTCCCCAGCTGCCACTACCACCATTTGTTCATTCCATCAGGTGGTCCCAGGGCTTGCAAGGGGATGAGCTGACGTGAAAGATTTGGTGGCAGAGCGAAAGGGAGAGAGAAATATTTTGTTTTCTTCTGGTCATGGTGATGGTAAAGAGGGACTCATGATGGTACAAGTGATTTTGTGAAATGGAGTAGAGCGAAAACTTTAAATATTCACAAGTGTGATAGAGTGCTTTCCAAGAAGAGCTGACAGAATTAACTCTTAATTCAATTCTCCTTTGTATCAGTGACTATTTTCCTGTATTCATGCTGAAAGTAATTTGGCCAGCTATTCGTTTGCTGCAGACAGAAATTTTCTTTACAGAAAATATAATGTAAAACTTTTACCTTTTAAATCAATACATTAATATCCATTGCTGATCCAGCAAAATCTGATAGACCTCACCCATAAACATGATTTCCCTCCATTGGCAGATCTGTATATTTGATAGTAACATTGCATGCCTTCACTGAAGATCGGTTTCAGTGAGTAGTTTGCAATATTTATTGTTATTCTAATAATGTCAATTCCATTTATGCTCCTGTTGCTGAAACCTAATTTTGTAATTACACTCTTCCTGTTTTCTGCAAAATTCAATTTTACCCATCTGTGATGTGAGCTTTCATTGCAGATGTAGCACAAAGAGTAATAGTGGTGTAATTCATTACATCAAAGTTAGAGAAAAACAAATAATGCTTGGAAATTTACAACTTTGAAAGCAAATTTGAATCCTCATGTCCACTCTCAAAAGCAAAGAAATGACTATTTTTCTTCAGAAATTCTGAAAATTTTTCTTTTTCTTCTGGATAGGAACTTCCATACAGGAAGGTGAATATAAATTTTATTTTTATTATTGAAACCGCTTCATCTTCTTTTTCTTTACCACCTAGTCCTTCTGCAATCTTTCACAATGCCTTTTTCCCTTCCATCAGCTGTGAATTTCAGTGAGTGTTGGGTTTCACCCATTTTTAGGAGTAGGAAGATTTCTTTTCATGATAAAAAAGGTCAGGTGGAAAATCCTCAAGAATTAAATATCTTTCCCAAAGTGCATGATGGAATCAGTTCAGCCTCATCTCTGCTGAAGATGTGGTGGGTTTTCCACCGAATTTTCTGCAGGTGAAATGGGGCACAGGTCCTTTAAGAGCTGTGCTTAATCTTAGACATAAAGATATATCTGCTGGAAATAAAATGGGATTTATTAATGAAGTGCAACGTGTTTGCCCCCTTTATGTAAGTTACATTTCACTAGAATTGGCTTTACATTCTTTTAAATATTGAAACACTGTTTTTAGGTTGTTTTTTATTAGTATTTAGTGATGGAGAGTGCTAATTTCAGAGACTTTCCACACTTTAAAAAAGTGGGGTGGGTGGAAAGCCTAATTTTTAGCCACCAATTAGCCCAGTGACTACAGCAGCAAAATACAAGGAGAAGCAGGTCCAAGGGATTCACCATGACAAGTTACTGGGTAGGAAGTTTGGTAAATTAGTGGGAAAGAAAGGTGAGAGAAGAGTAGTTTTGGTGAACAGCAAAAACCATACCTGCCCAATGAGCCCAAGAAAGAAATATAAGAAATGAAATATAAGAAATATAAGAAATATAACGCAGAGGAGTGTTTCCTTCTGGGAAAAGGCCTTCTGAGAGGCCACCATCCTCCTCTGTGGCTGGAGAAGGGAAAAGCAGATTCCAGCCTCTGATTGGAATTTTTGGGATTGGAATTTTTTTATGCACTTTGGAGCACCTTCAGGAGGCAGTGTGAGTCTCTCAGACAAGAATTCCCAGGTCCCTGGGACCTGGAGCATGGAAAATGTGATTCCAGATCTGATCAGACAGGGAAGGAATTTCCTTTTCATGAACTAGTCTTGTTCACTTGAACTTTACAGCTCCTGAAAGGGGCATAAACCTGCCCCATTTCCCTGCAGTTCATTGTTATTCACAATTTTGGATGCAAATGGGGATGCTGAAGAGACATCACAGCCAAGGGCTCACATTCCTCCCTAGATGCTGGGTTTTGCTGAGATTAGGTCTTCTTGCAAAAGTCATCTAGGGAGACGAATTTCCCCGCCCTGTCAATTCCTGTGGCAGCTGAATTAGCAAAACAGCACCCAGTGTTGTGATGCTTTGGTCCCTGTAAACCCCAGAGGGATTGGAAGTCACAAAGAAATTTACAAAGTGAGACGTAGACACAAAAAACCAAATAAACAAACAAACAAACAAACAAAAAAAGTTAGGAATTTTCTGGGGTCATATGAGAATTTTGCACTTGCAGTGAGGACGTGGGGTGAACAGGATATTGAGAATTGAAATTTATTTTTTTTAACTTAAGGTTTGGTAAATCATTATGGATAACTAATAGCTTAGTTTAGTGATATTGTTACCTTTTTAAATCAGAAGAACCAAGCAGGTTGCCCCTGGTAATAGCACTGCAGTTTTGCCTTGTGCAACTTTATATGGAATTTCTTAATACAGGTATTATTGGCACAATAAGGTCTCCTGGCTCACATTCAGTCATCAGAGGTGAATGAATCAAGGGAAATTAGTGGAGTTGCAACTGTTTTATGTATTGCTGACAGGTAACTTCACATTTGCCTTTTGTTATAACATTTATGGATAGTTTTTGTTTTCACATAGATAGTAGTGAAAATTAAAAAATCAATCCATGCCTCTTCAAACGCCTTTAAAAAGCATTTAAGATTAGATGAGAAGATTTTCTCCAGAGTAAATTCAAATATTTATGTATATTTTATTCTTAAAACAAAAATGCAAAATTATTTGGATTTTGGTGACTATATGATGTTACCTAAACACCTGAAATATGAGTGCCAGAGTTATCTACTGACTTCATTGACCATTTTTATTTCAGGAAAGAGGGTATTATTACTTAGCTTTTCAGCTGAGAAATACAACCCTCCTCTTGATAGTCTCCCAACAAACTTTATTTTTTTTTTCTGTATAAAATCAAATTATTGGATAATTAGATTTCTTACAGAACATCAAGTTAAGAGCCTATAAACAGCATTAAAAGGATATGCTTCTGAAAAAGTACCTTTTTAACACTTAGTTTCTATTCTAATGGATGTATTAATTATGTATGCAGAGTGTTTTCTTGGAGAGTTTATTTTTAAATATGCCACTTGTGTGAATAAAAAAAGGTATTCTTAGCTAAATTTCACTACCATGCTAGCGGTAAATTCTTAAGAATACAAAAATCCTTCAGATTAGGTCAGGTGTTCCAACAATTAGTGGCTTAACGTGTTTCTGGCAGTGGTAATGACAGTAATTTAACAGGAATATTAAAAGTACATCCCTGGTCAGTTTCTTTAGTGTCATCCTTGGACCTGCAGTGCCTGAATTTATCGAGTTCCTTTTTGAACTCTTGGGTGCTGCATCTTATGGAAAGCTCCAGAAGATCACAACCCACCATGCCAATAAGTAAATTTTTTCTTTTTTTTTTTAACAGGCTAAGCTGATTTCTTGTGAATTTGAGTGAGTGCTCCCTAATTTCAGTAATGTCAAGGTGATGAGCAGCACTTGCCCATGTTTACGTAAAGTTGTGTCCCTCCTCAATCTCCAGCTTGAACAATCACATGCTCTTTGCTGCTGCAATGGCCATTTCCAAGTTCAACACAATGCAGATATTTTTGGGATTTTGTCTCTTCCCTTTGTGTACGCTGGGGTTCATCTGTCCCCCTTTTGACCACTCACTCAGTTTTCCATGGCCTCCTGGAGCTGCTCATCATCAGAGTGGCATTTGGTCCAGAGAGCTCCAAACTGGACAATTTCCCCACTCACAATTTCCTCCAGGCTACTGATGAGTAAAACTGGCTCCAGCAATGACCCTGGGAGAGTGCCCCTGGAAGCACTTTGTCCTGAAAAGACATTTTTTTGTTCTGTAATTAGACTTCTGGCTATAGCAGGGCTATTTTCCCACTCCCTGGCAAGATCCTTTCATGTGGAACCTCATCAAGTGCATTCTGATAATCCAAGTGTGCTGTTTCCACTGTATTTCCTTTAGCCCTGTGCACATCATCTCTATTAAAGGACTGCAAGAAGTGAGGCAGAACTGCCATTTGCAGTGGGAATATTGTCTCTTTTCCACACCTCTTCTTAGGTTCCTTGTGATCTTAATTATAGAACTATCTGTCTACACCTACTACACCTGTAGTTCCTGAATCTTTTTCTTGGCCCAGTTCTTAAAAACACTATGCCATGAAATCACCACAAGAAAAAGTGGTTTAAAACACATCCTGAAAGAAGCCTAAAATAATTTCTGCTTCCTGTTTAGTTTTTTTTTTTTTTTAAATCTCAGACTACTCAAGAGTTGCCTAACTTTATTTTCAGTCTGAGTCCTCAACATGGAGCCTGTAGAGCCCATAAAGGCCCAAAGTTAATTTTATGACCTTATTTAAAAAGTGTGAAAGAGGGTTTGATAATGGAAGCGCAGGAGAATCACTCAGCATTAATGGCACTCTTGAGAAGTAAAAAATAACATCCAATTTCTTTTTTATTTGATTAGTCCTGATGGCCACTGCTTACACACATGGACCATGCTGGCCAACAGAATAACACACTACTTTTGAAGGAGATGCTACATCAGCCTAAAAAGTGTTTAATCTCTTCGGACATTTCAGCAAATCGGTGGCAATTCTTCCCATCACTGTCTGAAAAACTGTCTTCTGCAGCATGGAATGTAACTAATCACCACATTTTCATGTCACTTCCTGCAGACCCAAAGCTCAACACAGCATCCTTTGAAAAGTCTTGCTTGTCTGAAAGTGTCTGTGTGCTCATTAGCTGCTGCTGATGCAAATTGGTGAAGATGTTGCCTTGGACGTGCATTATTTTATGTGAAGGCATAAAACAAGATTAATCATACCCTGCACCTCAGTGCTGCAGTACCACACTGTCTACTAACATCCTTGGGAGTCACACTTCAGAAACCAGAGTAATAATAATTAAAATGTTAATAGGTCAAGGAAATCCATTTTGTTTTGTTTTAAGTCTGTGGAGCAAACTTATGGAGATAAATGTCTTCTGTTAATCAGGTTTCAGAGGTAAATAGCTTTCTAGAATTACCACATCCAGGAATGTGAAAATGTGCTGTTTCATGATGTAGTTAGGAGTCACCTTGAAGCTACAAAGCCTGTAACTTCTTTTTTATCTAGTAGTAGACAAAAAAAAAAAAAATCTGACATAATCATTGGCACTGTGTGTTCTTGAAGTCTACTGAAGCAAAAAAACCAAATAAAATTAAGAAAAAAAAAGGTGTTTTTAAATTCTATTTTACTATATCATTTGCCCTATGATTGACTAGAAAGAGGAACACATGATCTGCTTTCTGCCTTGTCCTGGTGGAAATGCTGATTAAATTCCTTCAATAGGAATGAAAACATTGATTTGGTCGTGCCCGCAGGATGAGTCCTCAGAACAGCAATTAGCACGAGTCATTACAACAGAGCTGCTCAATATCTCCCAGATCAGAACATTGGATTGTGGGGAAAAAAAATAATACAACACTTGAGCTAGCAGGACTGAGCAAACAGTTTGATCAGAATGATTGAAACACCCAGCAGCTAAAACGTGCAAAGCTGAGCTGTGCTGGGGTCACAAGGATTCTCCAAACACCAGCCCATAAAATGAGACACTGAATTCTCAACCCCAAAGCAGCACCAAAAGGCTGAAGCTAGAGATTTTTAGTTACTGGTGATGGTCTGATTAGCTAAATCAGATTTATAGCTCACATGACTGTGGTATTATACCGTCTCCTTTGGGCAATGGTGATTTTAAATTCATTTTAGAGATCTGCAGAGTTTTAAAATTTTAAAATTTAGTGTTCCATGCACAGGTCTTGTACAACCTGGAATTAATTCCAAGTAAAAATCTGTTGCTGTGTGGGAAGGCTTAGGCTTTGCTTGTATTTGAAAGTGATGTTTTGAGAGGAGGCATAAGAAGCAATAGCTGCTCTTGGGGGAAGAAAAAAAAAACCTGTCATGAACTCAAGAGCAGATGAGATGGCAGTAGGAATGTGCCTGGAAAAAAAAAAAGTCAAAATAGTTTTTTTTTATTTTAAAAGGAGGAAAATGCATTTCAAAAAAGGAGTATTTGGGAATATTCCTGCTGTGTCTGTGTAACCTCCATGAGTGCTGCTGGACCACTGCAGCCCAGCCATGAAACAATTAATGGGATAATGAGCTGGGATGGATGACTGTCCTTCACACAACGTGTGTGCTCTGTGCAAGCAGGATTGAAGTCAAACCGAATGTACAAAGCCAAAACAGTGCTTCAAATAACTTCAGATTTTAGCTCCTCTTCAGTCTGTCGTGGTGTGAGCTCACACATATGGTCTGCACACACTTGCAAAGGCAGCAGCTTCTGGAAAAATGAAAAGTCTCCTTGGCCCTCTACCTTCCCCTGGAAATGGAGATGTAATCCCTAAAATTAGAACTTTTGCTTTTTAAAAATATCCTGATTATCCATACGGCTTCCAGGAAAAAAAATTATTTGGCATAGGAAAACAAACACAATTTTTTGTTTGTCAGCTGTCATTCCAAAAGGTTGAGACTGGTTGGAACTGAAATATTTTCATATCTAAATTTATTTGAAAAAAACTGGAACTGCAAGCACATTATAAAACTATACAAAATGTGTTTATATATATATGTGTGTGTGTGTGTGTGTGTGTGTTCTACTTATGACTGGCTCCCAGGGGAGAAAAAGTGCTGATGAAAAAGTTATGTATTATTATTTAATTTAAAACTGTGTAGTGCTAGATAAAGCCAAGTTTCTGGGGACAAATCTTCACCCATTTTAAATAAGAGAAATGAAGATGTGGTTCCAAAATCAAAATAACAATGTCTGATTATTCCTTCTTGGGAAGGAATCCTCTGAGCTGCTTTGGTGCCAGGATTTTCCTCTCTGTCAGCATTGATTTGGAAAGAACTGGAGCTGCAAGGATTTGGAACCAGAACATCTCAGGAAGGATGAGATTGGCAGGGCCAGCTACTCCAGCCACCATCCTTGAGCAGGGACATGTCGAGCCAGCTGCCCAAGCCTGTGTCCACTCAGGCTTTTAGTGTCACCAAAGATGGGTCTGCACAGCCTCCTGTACAGCCTGCTGCAGTGTTTGACCATTCCCATGTTAAAACCCCCCAAACGCTGCCAGGAAAAACCCAACAAGAGCAAAAGAAAAAAAAAAAAAAACAAAAACAAAAAACAAAAACACACACACACACAAAAAAAACCACCATAAAAACCCCATAAACAAACGAACAAACAAACAAAAAAAACAGCAACAACAAAGACAAACAAACAAAAAAAACCCAAACAAAACAGAACAAAGCAAAGCAAAACAAAAAACCGAAGAAAACACAAAAACCAAACAAAATTTAAAAAAAAAGAAGAAACCAAAAAACAAAAAACTCCAACAGCATTAACAAACCAAAAGACTAAAAAATGCCACCAAAAAAATCCCCCAAACAAACAAACAACAGACAAACCAAAACCATGCACANTTCCTTCTTCAAAGACCTCTTTCTGTAAAGCCCAGGTATGTTAACTGCCTAGTTACCTCTAGCTTTGCAGAAAAAATAGACCAACATGTCAACAGATCAACATTTTAAAGCAATGTCTTTTCAGTGC
>VWZS01007045.1:0-10484 GCA_013397075.1 Rhabdornis inornatus
TCCCGCGGCTGCAGGGGGCACTGCGGCGCGAGTTCAGCTGTGTCTCCCTCACGTGGTAATGGCGTGCGGGCTAGATGGCAAAATGTGCTGCAGCAATAACCTCAGAGCAGCGGCTGGAACGGCAGAGGTAGGCACACCCGCGGTAGCAAACAAAATGTAACAGAAAACTCCACAGCTTTAGCAGGAGTCGTGGGGGTCGGGTGGACACTGGGTATTGGGTTAGAGTGTAGTGAAAAAGCCCGAGGCAGCTGCAAAAAGAAACGGGGCTTGGCAGCTGCAGCAGAGCTTCTCCGTAGCAGCTGCAGCATGCAGCCAGGAAATGCACCTTCTGGAAAGGGGGAGGGGTTCGGGGTCCCGGGTTTTCCCCTGAGGCACCCGAGTAGATGGTGAGGGTCCTTTCCAGTCAGATCGGATGTTAATAAAGTCCCAGTGCAACGGCTGCTCTTAAGAGCAAAGGCCCACCCACAGTAAAGAAGAAGCAGTACAGGGCTGGGTAGCAGTGGATTCTCCCCGCGGCAAGCAACAGCTCAACTGTCCTCCTCTGATGCCGAGAGCGAGAGAGCCAAAGGAGCTGAGCCCAGCCCCTCACCCCCCAGCCAAATCCTGAGGTATGTCTGCCTTTCTCAAGAGAATGCCTCTAAGCTAGGATAGTTCAGCCAGTCCTTCCTTACTAAATAAGTAGAATTCTGTTGAGATTAAAGACTCATAAGTTTTGCCTTGCTGAGGCTAATTGCATGAGTTTTACCAAGATAAGAGGTGGACAAGTCAGCACAGATGGACAGCACATGAACAAGCATGGAAGTTCAAGCAGAGGACATGATGAGGAAGACAATGGAATCAAATAAAACACTGCAACCCCCCCAAAATAAAGAATGTACTTCCAAACAACAGACAGTAGAGGACAATCTTACTCCACGAAAACATGAAGTACCCAAAAATCCAAGAAATTTTGAATTGTGTACCCAGGGGAACAGACTTCGGGCATGGCTTGGGGAATTCTTTGAATGTTATAAGGCATATAAACTCAAGGGCACAATGCCCGAGTGACCATGCTTATGGAAAAGGACACCTCCGGCATGTTCCCAGCACCGAATAAAGGAATTCTTTCTTAACAGGTTATGCTGTTAAGTGATTTTCTTTGAATCAGTTTCCAGGGGGGCACATGATTCAGCACCTTTGTATGAAACGCAAAACTGGGAAAGAAAATAAAACTCTATTGTCAGACAGCTACAGAGCAGGTATTTTTTTATTCATCACTGGGAGTGAGGAGGATCTCCACCACAAATTCACTCAAAATTCTTTAGCCTTCAGTTACATTTTAAAAGTCCTTCCACGCTACATCACAATTGCAACATTTCATTAGCATACTCATATTTGCATAAAGCTGTGTTGATATGGGAAACATATATGTATATGATAATTCTGAATTTTAGAAGCATATAATGTGCTCAAGTAGGTGGAAGGGAAAACAGAAATACATAGCTTATTTAGCAATTTTGTAAAAGAAGAGAAACAACTTGTAATAGAACATATAGGAATGTAACTAGTTAGGTAGAAACAATTTGTAAAAGAACACATAGGAATTTTAGTTGCTAGGTAAAGGCCATAAAGATAAGATGTATACTGTGAAAACCCAGTAAAGCAAGACTTAGGTATTGTGAAAACTCTATAAAGCAGAACCTTTTGATTAAGAAACCAGCAAGAACCAGGCTCCTGGTTTTGGCCAAGGCAAGCTGACCTGGGAGCTAGCCAAACCTCCACTGCACCTGCCCAGAGACAGTGGTCAAACAGTGAACACCTGAGGAAGACGTCTTTACTTAATCTGAAGACCCCTGCCCGTGACCACCAGGAGGCGTGGCACCACAGAAGACTAATTATAATATGAAGCGCAAGGAGACAGATAGTGGGTGGGAATGGGCGAGCAGGGAGGTGTGAGTTTGTGGGATCTATGTGTATTTAAACTTGAAACCTGTCCTGACCAGGTACGCATGTAAGGTGGAAATATCCTCCATGCGTCCTAGCTGGAAATGAAATATACCACTTTATAACTTTAAATTGTAAAGCCCTTATTCCGCAACACAGTGTCATGGTTTTACAACAGTTTGTTGCTTTCGTGCATGCATCAATTCCTTCTGTGGTGGTCATCAGTCTTCTGGTGGTCTTTTGATGAAGGCTTCTGTAGTCTTCCTCACGTTTGAACTTTTTAACTCTATCTTCAGCGCATGCCTGGTGCATCTTGTTTTTCAGCCTAACTTGTTTTTAGCTAATTTTGCAGTTTGCAAGTTCCATCAAAACTTGCTGTCTTGTTCTTGATGGCGTTTGTTATCCCACTTGCCCTGCTATCTTGCTTTCTTTGCTATCTTGCTTGCTTTACCTGCACATCTTGTTACAATGTTACTTGTGGTTAACCTTTTGTTACATAGCACTTAGTATTCATGTATCTAGTGGTTATTGCTGTTATCTTGGTTGTTGCTACTTTTCTTTTTAGCAAACTTATTTTTTCACTTACATCTTCTCGCCTTCATCTCTCCTTGTTGTTCAAAGGGGAGTGGTTAAAACTAAAGGGGAGTGTCTTGGGGTGATTCATAATAAGATATCCCAGCTCATCTGAGTCCAAAAATTGTTAGTGTATCTTTAAGACCCTGGCAGCCAGGAATCTTGTGTTTGTGTGGGGGAAGAAGTCAGCTTTCGCGAGGCATTTTTTAAAACCTGCCAGCCTAGGGTCTCTCCTGCAGCTCAGGGGCAGGGTGGTTGTTTCCCTGGTGGTTTCAGTCTGTGGTCTGGCAAGGCGTTTTTTTTGTTTTGTCCCCAGCTTAAAAAAACTGCAGTGTCAATCTTTGGGCTACCTAGAGGAGGAATTCCCACAGCCATTTTTGTTGGAGAGTCAGACGCACCGCACCAAAGCTTCAGCAAAGCCCACTTCGACTCAAGATGCCATTAGCCACATCCAGCTGGGAGGAGGACACATGGAGTGGCCCCCAACCCAGCCACCCTGTCTTGACTGCTCCTGCCATGAGAGAGAATTCCCTCAATGGTTTTCTAGCCCCCGAATCCAAGGAATTCCAGCCAGAGCTCTGGCCGTCGGAAGATAGGCAAAATGAGGGATAAACAGAATGGATGGGGGGTGGTAGGGAAAGACTGACACCATTTTTCCATTTGTCCTTCGATCCACGTGTTCAAAATCCAGGGCATCATCTTGAAGGGTGTGCTCAACATTTTTATGGGGAGGGGGTCTCTGTTTTGGGGAGTCTGCAGCACTGAGCAGTTTGTATCTGTTGGTTATTTGCTGTTGTTTCTTGGAGGTTGCTGTTCTGCTTGTTAGTAAAGGGTTATTTTTTCACTTAATCTACTTGTATTCATTCCTAATTTGGAACTATAAGGGAGACAACTCAGAAGTTTTCTTGTTTAAATTGTCTTAAATCAAGACAGGTGTGGAAGGGGCTGACAGCTGGTCTGTAAGCTAGAGGAGTGAGCTGACAGAAGAAGTTGATAAGATTCGTGTTTACCCATGAAGGGAAGAAGAAGACAATGTCGTTCACATGGGAGCCGAGATAGCAGAGATAAACAATGTATGCATTGTGTTAAAGAATGTGTAAAAGTGGACACACAGGCATAATAAAAAAGCCATTTTACCTGTTGCTACGTGTTGCCATGTGTGATGTGTCCATCCCAACAGCGACATCTGGTGACTGCCTATGTGATTAGCAATTGGAGACATTGAAGGGGGCTGTCAGGCGACAGACAGCCGGGGACAGAGCCCAGTGGAACAAGAGAGCAGTGGGACTAGCTGCCAGTCTGGACCGGATTCTGACACCTGGAGGTTATCCAGGTGAGCCACTGGGAACTTAATGGGAAATAACTTATCAAGTGAAGAACAGACTCTTTTATCTACATGGAAAGCTCTGTTGAAAAGAAAAGGTATTAAGACTGTGGACTATGCCCTTTGTAGTATGTTGTTGTGGGCAAAGTCACAAGATTTTGAAACTGGTGGAAGTACTGCTTTTAGTGTTAGAGTGTGTAAAGAGGTTGGGGAAAGATTATGGGACGTTGTATCGAAAGAGGACAAAGTGGCCGCAGACTTGGCTACTACTTGGAGGTTGCTTTATGAGACTTTAAAAGAATGGAAAACAGAGCAGGACAAGAGAAAACAGGAGGTGGAAGGAGAATCAGAGCAAAAAATTGAAGGTAACAGTGAGACAGGGAATTGAAGAGTACAGAATAGTTCATCAAAAACCAAGACAGTGAGGAATGCCTGACATTTACTATGCTTGCAAAAATCGAAAGGCAGACTGGTTTGTGATAAACGGAGCCAGAACTTGCAAACAGGGTGAGGGGTGCAAGGCTACCAGTGATAAGTGATAAATCCAAAACCCTAAACCAGCGAGAACTACTCTCAGGGCCTGGAATGTGCCCAAAAGGCTAAGACGCATGGTCCAGAGACAAAGTTGAAAAGTTCAAGTGCGATGAAGAGTTTGGAAGCCTTCGTCAGAGACCCCCTAAGACCCCTAAATTAGGGAGGCGCAAGCGCAAAAGGACTTTTGGTTCATTTTAATACAAAGCGAGAATAGGCAGGACTAGGCGCGGCTAGGACATGAATATGTATTAGGCATATTGTGTAATCCTATGCTTTTAAAGAATAAATAGAGCAGTAGTTTAAAGTTTTGGTGTGCATGCTTTGGGAGGAGCTATCCCCATGCACCTCAGTGCTGAATAAATGCATACCTACTTTATAACTCTCATTTCTCACAAGTTATAGAGTCTTTTCCACATATGAATGGGGAACAACAGACAGCCGAGGTCCTGCTCGGTGATAAGCCTCTCCCTAAAGTAGAGCTGGCTGGAGCTGCTTCTACGGAGGGTGCCCTGGGGTCTGTTGTTACAGGGAACGAACAACAAGCTGATAATGCCTCTTGATACTTGTCCTCAAAAGCTTATGTTAAGCCTGTGTACCTTTCCCCTCTGCAACAGTTAGCTGAAATGACTTTAAAAGAGAAACAAGCAGAGCCGTCTGCCCCCCCCCCGCCCCGCTCCTCTTCGAACTGCATGAACAAACAAAACTGTCAAAGCTGTATCCTCCCTTGCCTAATAGCTATAGTGAGGATGATAAAATGCCAGTGCTAAGAAAACCTGAACTGGAGCAAGAATCTGTTTGTCACAAACCCCGCAATAGATCTAAGCCTGCTGCCCTGTGGACTTTATCTCCCTGTCAAGGAACTGTAACTGCTCGACAACCTCTACAGTTTTTGGACCATGTAAAAAAGAAAGCAGCTGAGGTGGGGGACTGGGATTTGTTAGAAAAAATAGGTCCACCAAAAACAACTGATATGCAGTGTTTATATGAATGTTACTTGTGATGACCCTATGGCTTTTCCTGTCTTCAAAGTGGTCCCTAATTCAGGGCAAAATGATAGTCATCAAGTTTTTGCATGGAGAGTCATTCAAGACCTCCAAGCAAAGGTGGCTAAATTTGGTATTAATTCTCCAGAAGTAATGCAATTAATTCGTGTTATTAATGCTGATGTACTTGCTCCTTATCATATTATGCATCTTGCTACAATTCTGTTTCAACCGGTACGGTATAGTGTATTTCAAAATACCTGGAGACAGTTAGCCGAGCGAATGGCTTTAGAGAACATACAATTGCCCCAGCAGGACTCTCGTCATGCTGTGGGAGTTGATGCTTTACTGGCTACTGGACCTTTTACTAACCCGGACTTACAGGCAAGGTGGGACCCTTTAGTTTTGGCACAGGCTCAACAAATAGGTATGAGTGCTTTAATTAAAACGATGGAAATGGCAGCCCTGAAACAGAGGTATGTTACTATACAACAAGGTAACAAGGAACCTTTTCTGCAGTTTGTGGAAAAGGTTGCTGCAGCTATTGAGAAACAAGTAGATGATGAAAATTTGCGGCAAATTTTGTGTAAACAATTGGCTAGAGATAATGCGAATGAGGACTGTCGGAAAATTATTGAAGCCTTGCCAGCGGATCCCTCATTAGCTGATATTGTAACTGCTTGCTCGAAAGTCGGGACAGTAGAGCATAAAATGGCTGCTCTTGCAGCAGTCCTAAAACCTTCACCAAAATGTTTTAATTGTGGACAACAAGGCCATTTAAAGGCACAGTGCAAACAAAATGGTGAACAGAAAATAGCAACTAAGACGAATCCGGGCAGTAATTTTAATTGCAATCATTGTGGGAAACCTGGACATTATGCTAAACACTGGAAATCTAAATACCATGCAAGTGGACAGCATTTTCAGGGAAACAGGAAGAAGAACGCCAAGGGGCGCGTGGGGACACAAATACCCCAACAGCCACAGGCCCTCTTGGCACTGCAAAGCTATCCATTTGGGAACAATACTCAGGAGCCACAAGTGGCTCCGCAGGGATTAATATACCCACTGCCGATAAAGTAACTATTTTGACAAAGCAAATATGTAAGGTGCCTCTCAATGCCTGTGGTCCCATAGGAAAGGGATTGAGTGCTTTTTTAGCAGGGAGATCCAGTAGTACTATTAAGGGTATTTATGTACATTTAGGGATTATTGATGCTGATTATTCAGGACAAATTAATGCTATGGTGTCAGTTAGTGAACCTCCTGTTACTATTCAAAAGGGAACTTGTATTGCTCAACTTGTGCCCTTTGTGAGTTGTGTTCCAAATGCAGTGAACCAAAGTCATGGTACAGGAGGTTTTGGATCTACAGGAGAGCCCCAGGTATTTTGGACTCAAGTCAATGCCCGGAAAAAAAATGCATCCTTACAGCCAAGGGACATCATCCAGAAACCATAACAACAGACGGTTTGCTTGACACCAGAGCAGATGTAACCATAATTTCACAACTGTACTGGCCTCAATCGCGGCCTCTCACTCATGCAGGTTTTGGACTTATTGGGTTGAGTGGCGCAACTATGGGTGGTCTTTCTGCCATTGTGATTAATGTAAAAAATTCTGATGGCCAACAAGCTAACATCAGGCCTTATGTTGCTGATGCCCCATCTAATTTATGGGCACGAGATTGTTTATCTCAATGGGGTGTCAAAATCACTACAGATTTTTAACAGGGGCCACTGTGATGCAGGGCCTTAAACGTCCAGTTGTAGCCTTGACATGGTTAACAGATAAACCTGTCTGGATTGATTATGGCCCCTCACTACTGAAAAGCTTACTGCCCTGAAATAACTAGTAGCGGAACAGCTTCAAGCTGGGCATATTGAAGAATCACTCAGCCCATTGAATACTTCTTTTTTTGTGATAAAAAAGAAATCTGAAAAAAATGGAGACTTTTGCATGATTTACGGCAAATAAATGTTGTAAGGACAACAATGGGAGCTTTACAACCAGGCTTTCTGACACCCACAATGATCCCACCGGGATGGAAAATAATTATCATTGATTTAAAAGACTGGTTTTTTACTATTTCGTTGGCTGAACAAGATAAGGAAAATTTTGCTTTTACTGTGCCTTCTTTAAATCACGCTGAACCTAACAGAAGACATCAATGGAAGATGCTACCTCAAGGAATGAAAATTTCTCCATTTGTCAATGGTTTGTGGAACAAGCCTTATCAAAGGTGAGAGAGCAATTTAGCAATTGCTATTGTTATCATTACATGGATGATATCTTGTTAGCATCTGAAAATAAACAATAGTTATCAGCCCTTGAACAATGTGCTGTCACAAATTTGAAAACTTTTGGTTTAGTTATTGCCCCAGAGAAGATGCAGAAACAGATGTCTTGGAAATATTTGAGATTGATAGTGACCATTACTCAGATTGTGCCTCAACCTGTGAAATTAGGCATTGAAGTTAAAACTGTTACTGATGTACCGAAATTGGTTGGTTCAATAGGCTGGATTAGACTAAGGAATAACTAATCATCAAATGCAACCTTTGTTTGAATTGTTATCAGAAATCACTTCCTCTACTGATGAGAGGCAATTGACTACTGCAGCAAAAAAGGCCATAGAGGAAGTTGAGTTAGCCTTAACAAACAAATTTGTTAACAGGATAGATACCTCTGTTGATGTGCAATTGTTTATTTTGAAGGATCATGAAATACCATGTGGGATATTATGTCAATGGAATGATGAGTGGGAAGGCAAACTGCACATTTTGGAGTGGATATTTTTATCTTTCAGATCTCGGAAAACAGCTCCAGGACTTTATGAACTTTTTGCAGATATCATCATCAAAAGTTGTCATGAAATTTTAGGGTGTGATCCTGTAACTATTGAGATACCTGTAAAACAATGGTATTTTGAATGGTGTTTTCAAAACAATAATGAATTGCAATCTGCTTTTTCTCATTTTACAGGCCAAATAACATATCATTTACCTTCTCATCCTATTTTGACTTTGACCAAAGACATTCCTTTTGAGGGGAAACAAATTTGTTACTCTGTTCCAGTGGAAGGCATAATGGTTTTTACAGACGGATCAGGGAAAACTGGAAAAGCAGCTGTGGCTTGGAAAAAGGATTATCATTGGGAATTTGAAACAATGATTCAACAAGGGTCTCCTCAACTGATTGATCTTTTTGCTGTACTTTTGGCATTTACTTTATTTCCTAATTCTGTGAATATAATTACTGATTATGTTTGTTGCTAATTTAGTTAAATGCTTAGATCAAGCTGTGTTATACAATATACAGGAGAAGCCATTATTTGTAATGTTGAAGTTATGGACTGCTATTTGCAATTTAAAGCATCCTTATTTTATTATGCATATTCGTAGCCATACATCGTTACCTGGATTTTTTGTTGAAGGTAATGCCTACGTGGATTCCCTCATGGCTGCTACAGCAGTCAAAACTTTACCCAATATGTTACAACAAGCTGTTTTGTCTCATCAGATTTTTCACCAAGGTGCTCAGGCATTACAACAACAATTTAAGTTATCACATAGTGAAGCAAAATCAATTCTTTCCTCTTGCCCTGATTGTCATGTGGCTCATATTTCTCAATATTATGGGACCAACCCCAGAGGTTTACTTCCTTTACAGGAATGGCAAACTGATGTTACAAAAATGCCTGAATTTAGTCATTTTAAGTATGTTCATGTTACGGTTGATACTTTCTCTCATGCAATGGTTGCATCTGCATTTACAGGAGAAACAGCTTGTGGTGCTATTTGTCATTTTTGCCATGCCTTTTCTATTTTAGGTGTTCTATCACACATAAAAATGGATAATGGCCCTGCATATGTTTCACAGAAGCTAGATGTTTTTCTGTGCTTGGGGCATTGATCATTCTACTGGTATTCCCCATGTCCCTACGGGCCAAGCGATTGTTGAATGAGCTCATGGTATTCTTAAACATCAGGTTCAAAAACAAAAAGGGACAATGCAAAGGGAACCACCTCAAGTGAGATTAGATAAAGCTGTTTATGTGTTAAACTTTTTACGTCCCTTACCTGACTCACAGTAATCTCCTATCTTTTATAATTTTTCCTCTTTGAATTCTAAACAACCAAATTTTCACAGAAATATTAAGGCACGGGTTAAGGATTTACTTACTGGAATGTGGACTGGTCCAGTGGAGTTAATAACCCGGGGAAGAAGATATGCTTGTGTTTTGACAGAGAATGGCCCTCGTTGGGTTCCTGTTCGCTATGTTAAGCCTTACCTGGAGCACACAAGAAGGGACAGGATGGATGGTCCTGCAGCCAAAGCAGAACGTGTGGGTGACACTGACTAAGGCCACACATCAGGACACATTGTGTTTATCAGTTGCTGATCTTGAAAATCCATTTTCTATGTGCCTTGTAGGTGTACCTATTGAACACTGGCCTTGTCCTTCACAGGTCATTAATTGTCACTCAACAAACCCTGTAAATAATGTAGATTCCTGGGATGGCATTTATGCATACCTGCCTCAGGTAACAATTGAACCACAGGAATTAGAATTGTTGGGATCATTGCAAATGTATGCTTGTGTAATGTTCAGTTACACAGGAAATTACAAGACCAAAGATAGGTTGCCTCAGACTGTAAATGCAACGCTGAACGTATATAGAAATGCAAGTTTGTGGTGTAGTTGTACGTCACGCAAGATATCACATGCCTTTTATGTACCTTTACAGCTACAGAAGGGTGTGTTTTTATTTTTTGGTGATTGCACTTGGGCTGGTATTCCAAGTAAAATAGCAGGAGGTCCTTGAAGCTTGGGGCAACTGACCCTATTGATGCCCAACATAATGATGATACATCAAAAGATAAAAAAAAGCAAACGATCACTACAACACAAATTTACTTCCCAGTGTCGGGACAATGTGGATTTTTGGGGACCTGGTCCTGCTATTGCTGCATCCTTTTTGGCACCTGGGGTAGCTGCAGCTCAAACTTTGGCCACATTGAATAAACTTGGTTGTTGGTTGGCCCAAAGCAATGACACTTCTGTAGCTTTAAGTGGATTAGATGTAGTATTAGACATGCAACTTTGCAGAATAGAGCAGCTATAGATTTTTTGTTGTTGGCGCG